>OX463846.1:16501295-16572224 GCA_949825065.1 Odontocerum albicorne | reverse complement strand
GACGTGGACTAACTCAACAACAGTGCGCCGATCAACTCACTTTGACTTTTTGTGATGAAGCATCATCCCGGGTCACTGTGTTTCGCTGGTTTTTCGAATTCAATCATGGTCGTACTTTGCTCCAGACGAATTTTGTGAAAGTCATCCAAATCGGTTATTGTGCCAGAAAACATCGATGCTGTGCGTGAACTAATATTGCAAGATTGTCATGTGACTTATCGTGAGATTGAGGCATGTTTGGGCATTAGTTCCACTTGCATACATTCAATATTGCATGAACATTTGGCCGTCAAAAAGATTTGTTCGCGTTGGATACCGCATAATTGACAATCGCTCAAAAAAAGGCTCGTGTCGATTGGTGCAAAATAATGTTGAAAAAATTCGATCGCGGTGCTTCAAAATACGTCTATAAGATTGTGACACGTTTGCGACGAATTATGGATCTATGTATATGAGCCAGAAACTAAACAGCTGTCGACTGTATGGCTCTTTCAAGACGAGCCAAATCCAACAAAAGTTGTTCGCGCACGAATCCCTTCGAAGCAAATGGTGGCTTGTTTCTTTGGTATAAATGTAAAATGTTGATGCAAAAAAAAATTTTTGCATCAACATTTTACGAATTCAATGAATTTTACTACATTTTATCAACAAATAACACATTTTCGTACAAAATTGCTAGATTAATAGTTGAATCAAGACATAATTGTAAAATAAACGTTTAATGTTAATTTTGATATTAACCGTCACAATCGGCTAAATATGTAAAACCAATTCTTGGAAAAAGGCAGAAATTTCACACTTTTCACTCGAAAAACTGCCATTGACAACCAAGTTTTCGAATATATGTACAAAACCACGACAGGAGTATTGTTTGTTCTACGACTTTCCGTATTTATCGTTCCAAACATCTATTTCATCGATATTTCAATCTTTTGCTTCAATATTTTTCAGATTTAATGATGAATTTTACAACTTTTTACTAACAAATCTGCCACTTTCATAAATAAACGTAAAGATTATCATTGAATCCTGACACATGTGTGATAGAAACGAATTTGCGTAAATTATAATATAAAACGTCAAAACCTTCTACATGTGTATGAACATTTTTTAGTAATAGACAGAAATATCATTCTTTTCACTCAAAAAAACTGCAATTGACGACCAAGTTTACGAAAAAATGTACAAAATCTTGACAGAATTATTATTTGTTATACGACTTTCCAAATTTTTCTTTCCAAACCTCTATTTTTGCGATATTCCAATCTTTTTCATCAATATTTTTCAGTTTTATTCAATTTTATTACTTTTTACCAACAAATCTGCCACTTTCGTATAAAAACGTAAGGAGTATCATCGAATCCTGATACGTGTGTGATAGAAACCCATTTGCGTTAACTATAACACAATACGTCCCAACTTTCTACACATGGATGAACATTTCTCAGCAATAGACTGAAAATTCATACTTTTCACTCAAAAAACTGTCATTGACGACCAAGCTTACGAATATACGAGTATGTACAAAATCACGACAGAATTATTATTTGTTCTACGAGTTTCCGTGTTGATCGTTCCAAACCTCTATTTTTGCGAGATTCCAATCTTTTGCATCAATATTGTCCAGTTTTATTGAATTTTATTACTTTTTACCAACCAATCTGCCACTTTCGTACAAAAACGTAAGGAGTATCATCGAATCATGATACGTGGGTGAAAGAAACGCATTTGCGTTAATTATAATACAAAATGTCAAAACTTTCTTAGTAATAGATTGAAAAATCATTCTTTTCACTCAATAAAACTGCAATTGACGACAAAGTTTACGAATATATGTACAAAATCAGGACAGAATTATTATTTGTTGTGCCACTTTCCGTGTTTTTGGTCCCAAACCTGTTATTTTGCGATCTTAAATCTTTTGCATCAACATTTTGCAAATTCAATGAATTTTACTACATTTTACTAACAAATCTCTCACTTTCATAAATAATTGTAAAGATTATCATTGTATCCTGACATATGTGTGATAGATACGAATTTGCGTACATTATAATATAAAACGTCAAAACCTTCTACACGTGTATGAACAATTCTTAGTAATAGACAGAAATATTATTATTTTCACTCAAAAAAACTGCAATTGACGACCAAGTTTACGAAAATATGTACAAAATCACGACAGAATTATTATTTGTTCTACGACTTTCCATGTTTTTCGTTTCAAACTTCTATTTTTGCGATATTTCAATGTTTTGCATCAATATTTTTCAGTTTTATTCAATTTTATTACTTTTTACCGACAAATCTGCCACTTTCGTACAAAAACGTAAGAAGTGTCATAGAATCCTGATACATGTGTGATAGAAACCCATTTGCGTTAACTATAACACAATACGTCCAAACTTTCTACACATGGATGAACATTTCTCAGCAGTAGACTGAAATTTCATACTTTTTTTCTCGAAAAAACGCCATTGACGACCAAGTTTACTAATATACGAGTATGTACAAACTCACGACAGAATTATTATTTGTTCTACTGTACAAAACGTAAGAAGTATCATCGAATCATGATACGTGGGTGAAAGAAACGCATTTGCGTTAATTATAATACAAAACGTCAAAACTTTTTTAGTAATAGATTGAAATATCATTCTTTTCACTCAAAAAAACTGCAATTGACGACCAAGTTTACAAATATATGTACAAAATCAGGACAGAATCAATATTTGTTCTACGACTTTCCGTATTTTTCGTTCCAAACATCTATTTCATCGATATTTCAATCTTTTGCATCAACATTTTGCAAATTCAATGAATTTTACTACATTTTATCAACAAATTACACATTTTCGTACAAAAGCGCTAGATTGATCGTTGAATCAAGACACAATTGTAAAATAAACGTTTAATGTTTATTTTGATATAACCGTCACAATCGGCTCAATATGTAAAACCAATTCTTAGAAAAAGGCTGAAATTTCACACTTTTCACTCGAAAAACTGCCATTGACTCTAGTTGGGATTTTTATCGGAGTGTCGGTCCAACTTGCGGACACCTTACTCCTTCATCGAATAAATGAAACGGACTTGTGAAATTTGAAGGTTATTTGGGTGGTGGTGTGAAAAAGTGCCATTGACAACCAAGCTTACGAATATATGTACAAAATCACGACAGAATTATTATTTGTTCTACGACTTTCCGTGATTTGGTTCCCAAACCTGTTAATTTGCGATCTTTAAATTTTTTGCATCAACATTTTACGAATTCAATGAATTTTACTACATTTTACCAACAAATTACACATTTTCGTACAAAATTGCTAGACTAATAGTTGAATCAAGACATAATTGTAAAATAAACGTTTAATGTTAATTTTGATATTAACCGTCACAATCGGCTAAATATGTAAAGCCAATTCTTAGAAAAAGGCAGAAATTTCACTCGAAAAAGTTCCATTGACAACCAAGTTTACGAATATATGTTCAAAATCACGACAGAATTATTATTTATTCTACGACTTTCCGTGTTTTTAGTCCCAAATCTGTTATTTTGCGATTTTTCAATCTTTTGCATCAACATTTTGCAAATTCAATGAATTTTACTACATTTTACCAACAAATTACACATTTTCGTACAAAAGTGCTAGATTGATCGTTGAATCAAGACATAATTGTAAAATAAACGTTTAATGTTTATTTTGATATAACCGTCACAATCGGCTCAATATGTAAAACCAATTCTTAGAAAAAGGCAGAAATTTCACACTTTTCACTCGAAAAACTGCCATTGACAACCAAGCTTACGAATATATGTACAAAATCACGACAGAATTATTATTTGTTCTACGACTTTCCGTGTTTTGGTTCCCAAACCTGTTAATTTGCGATCTTTAAATTTTTTGCATGAACATTTTACGAATTCAATGAATTTTACTACATTGTACCAACAAATTACACATTTTCGTACAAAATTGCTAGACTAATAGTTGAATCAAGACATAATTGTAAAATAAACGTTTAATGTTAATTTTGATATTAACCGTCACAATCGGCTAAATATGTAAAGCCAATTCTTAGAAAAAGGCAGAAATTTCACACTTTTCACTCGAAAAAGTTCCATTGACAACCAAGTTTACGAATCGCGACAGAATTATTATTTATTCTACGACTTTCCGTGTTTTAGTCCCAAACCTGTTAATTTGCGATCTTTAAATTTTTTGCATGAACATTTTACGAATTCAATGAATTTTACTACATTGTACCAACAAATTACACATTTTCGTACAAAATTGCTAGACTAATAGTTGAATCAAGACATAATTGTAAAATAAACGTTTAATGTTAATTTTGATATTAACCGTCACAATCGGCTAAATATGTAAAACCAATTCTTAGAAAAAGGCAGAAATTTCACACTTTTCACTCGAAAAACTGCCATTGACAACCAAGTTTTCGAATATATGTACAAAACCACGACAGAAGTTTTGTTTGTTCTACGACTTTCCGTATTTTTCGTTCCAAACCTCTATTTCATCGATATTTCAATATTTTGCTTCAATATTTTTCAATTTTAATGATGAATTTTACAACTTTTTACTAACAAATCCTGATATGTGTGTGATAGAAACGAATTTGCGTAAATTATAATATAAAACGTCAAAACCTTCTACACGTTTATGAACATTTCTTAGTAATAGACTGAAATATCATTCTTTTCACTCAAAAAAACTGCAATTGAAGACCAAGTTTACGAAAAAATGAACAAAATCACGACAGAAATATTATTTGTTCTACGACTTTCCAAATTTTTTAAAAAGTAATGAAATTGAATAAAACTGAAAAATATTTTTCATCAATATTTTTCAGTTTTATTCAATTTTATTACTTTTTACCAACAAATCTGCCACTACAAAAACGTAAGAAGTGTCATCGAAACGTGTGTGATAGAAACCCATTTGCGTTAATTATATCACAAAACGTCCGAACTTTCTACACATGTATGAACATTTCTCAGCAATAGACTGAAATTTCATTTTGCAACATTTGCAACATTTTGCAAATTCGATGAATTTTACTACTTTTTTCAAACAAATTACACATTTGTGTACAAAAGTGCTAGATTAATCGTTGGATCAAGTCATAATTGTTAAATTAACGTTAATTGTTAAAATTATATGAACCGTCACAATCGGCTAAATATGTAAAACCAATTCTTAGAAAAAGGCAGAAATTTCACTCGAAAAACTGCCATTTACAACCAAGTTTTCGATTTATGTACAAAACCACGACAGAAGTATTGTTTGTTCTACGACTTTTCGTATTTTTCGTTCCAAACCTCAATTTTTGCGATATTTCAATCTTTTGCATCAATATTTTTCAGTTTTAATGAATTTTACTACTTTTTACTAACTAATCTGCCACTTTCATAAATAAACGTAAAGATTATCATTGAATCATGACATATATGTGATAGAAACGAATTTGCGTTAAGTATAATATGAAACGTCAAGATCTTCTTAACATGTATTAACATTTCTCAGCAATAGACTAAAATTTCATACTTTTTTTCTCGAAAAAACGCCATTGACGACCAAGTTTACGAATATATGTACAAAATCACGACAGAATTATTATTTGTTCTACGAGTTTCCGTGTTTTTGGTTCCAACCCTCTATTTTTGCGATATTTCAATCTTTTGCATCAATATTTTTCAGTATAAATAAATTTTACTACTTTTTACTAACAAATCTGCCACTTTCGTACATAAACGTAAATATTGTCATTGAATCACGACACGTGTGTGATAGAAACGCATTTGCGTTAATTATAATACAAAACGTCAAAACTTTCTGCACATGTATGAACATTTCTCAGCAATAGACTGAAATTTAATACTTTTCACTCGAAAAACTGCCATTGACGTTGACGTGAAGTTTACGAATATACTCGTATGTACAAAGTCACGACAGAATTATTATTTGTTTATTCTCTCTTCTTATACCCCTTACCTTACCGCCTCAGGTGGCCATAATAACTCCTATTTAACTGTAGCCTTCCAGATTCATTCTTTCTAAGTCGATCAATTTTTCCTTGCCTCCCTCCACTCCCAGCCTTACATGATCTTGCAGCACGTTATCCCGTTATGTAAAAGTCTCGGTCTTGGTTTAGCTGGTGGCTTTATTCTATTTTGCATAATTAACTTTCCTTACTGTGTCAACTGAGATCTACTTACATGGCTTATGCATACCAACCTTTGCAACAACCTTTGTCGCTTGTATAATAGATACCACGTCAATTTTCGTTTTTTTTTTCATTTAATTTTAGTTTTCTCTCTCCTCCAGCTTATTTTGGGATATTTTATTTCTAAGAAGTCAGTTTTCAAATCTCACTTACTTTTGTCGGTCTTTGAGTCATGACTTTTCCTTCGGACTTATATTACTGTAGGAAATAAGTTCGAGATGTATAGTATTATATATCATCAGTTAGGCATAAACTACAAAAATATATATGTACAGTGTATGCCTTAAAAAAATCCGTAATGGTGAAACGACATTGAAAGATGTTGTCCACTTTAGAAGGCCGATTACCACTGATGACAACCTGTGGCGGTCGCACACTCGGAACACTGTGGGCGTCCATACACACGGTCAATGACCGATGAAGTGACCTTTGCATTCCTTAGCAATGCAAAACAAACAATTACAAAGTCCACGTGCCGGCCATTCAACCCGTAGCCGGGAGCGGACCGCATTCCATACTAGAGCGAGAACGCGCCACACTTGTCTCGCCAGTTCCGTATTTGAATGATACCTACATACAACATTAATCGTTTTTGCATTCGCAGAAACGAGACGTAGGCATATCGCGAGCGCATTCCCGCGCACATTCTAAAATGATATAAATACCTACGTTACTAATAAAATTCCTCCCTTTCCGCATTGCGATCTAACGAGTTTTATTTATCAACAAATCATCATCATCTCTCCCTTAAGGACTAGCTCCTAAAAACCAATTCAAGAATTTGATCGAGAATAACCAGTGCATGTGGTGCAATTTTACATTTTAATTTGACCTTTAAATAAGATTATTTTCTGGATAACCCAATAATTTACTCTTTGGTACATAAAATATTGGGTATATAGAACTATGTCTTATATTAAGCCACCACCACTCAACTCTTTTATATTTTTAATCGGCGAATAATAATGGATTTGAATTCCGTGTAAATTTGCCTCTGAGAAGAGTTTGCTCTCTAAATGGCTCTTTATAAATTGTCCTTTTCTTTTCATTAATGTAACAGTGTATTAGTAAAAACATTGATATATGGGAGTATAACACGGATGTGAAAAATGAATGAAAGGAGAGAGTTATTGCGGTGCATATACGAGAACATGCACTGAGAAAAACAGAATAAAAAATGTAATTATTATCAATAAATGTGAGCTTAAACTGATGTGTTAAGGGTAAAAATGAACAAATTGAGGTCACTTGGGCATGAAGAAGAGAACGACTAGTTGACCAAATTTATAATTTTATCGTAAATGGGAATTGTGGTAAAGAACGATTGAGAAAAGTAAGAAACCAATTTAATGAAATTTTGAAAGTATTTACCATATCTCCTATCACTTCAGAAGAAGACTACTACGATGGCATTGAAGTTTCCCCATGACACATTTTCTTCTGAGTAACTCACGGGGCAAAATATGCAAAGCATCAGATGCAGTATTGATTATATATTGCCGCAGATTTAAAGTACTAAGTCTTCGGTACAAATCTTCCTCCCGAAAAAGTTCTCTTTTAACCAACTTTAATGAAGCCCATGTTAAGAAGTGTCTCACTAGCAGGTATTTGTGTCTTCTAGCTCTCAAGGAATTGACACATTCACACTTCTGAGAGCCTACGAGGGGGTTATGGGTGGTCATAAAACTCCTACGTGATCTCAGTCTTGGCTATATGTTGTATGATATACAACTAATACCAAAGCTATTTATATAAATATTGTAGTGTATAAAACAATTATGCATAATATTGCGTTTATCTTATGATAAAACATGAGATTTCATGTTAAGCAACAATACTGATAACATGCCTAAACATCACTTAATGAGATTCACTATCATGTCGAGATAAATAATACATTAAACAAGTGTGAAAGAGTCTCAGGTTATCTAGTATAGTTTTGGATTTAGAGGCAGTACTATCATCACCCAACATGGGAACAAGTCAGTTCATTTCATTTTAACTTTTTTTAACATCATCTTTATTTTTACCTATTTTGTAATACACACAATAAATCATCTCATTTTTTAAAGAAAACGAGTTTTTACTATTTTAAAAAATGCTATTGTGCACTTTATACTCTTGTAACTATTGTATTTTAGTTATAAAAAATAAAGTGTAAATATGAAAAATAATCTTACTTAAGGGATTAAATTACGTTTTTATAATTAATATGATAATAATATATTTCGTAAAAAAATCGAATTTAATAAACTATATATACAATCTCCGTGGTCTAGTTGGTAATACACTTGTCTTCCAAGCCAGGGGGCTGCAAGTAAAATTCAGATTGGAACCCAGATTTTTCCAAGGGTTCCAGTCTGGTTTTCACTTAATAATTATTTAATATGTCTTTGGTTGGTTGGAAAAGATTTCCATATGAAAATAAGCCCACCAGGTTGTACTAAATACAAAAATAGTGTAAATCAAAAAAACACTACAAGAAAAAAAAATTATTAAACCGGTCATTTCACGAATTAAACCAAGGTTGAGAAAGTTAAGAAAAAAATGTCAATGACAGTAGTTCTCAACTTTTTCATAAATGCATACCATCAAAACCAATATTTAAAAATTTCAATCCCACCAATAAAAATATGTTTTATATACAAGTAGAAAGTCAAGACTATCTTGACTTGACTCTCAATCAAGTTATTGTCGCATATTCTTATTTAATATTTTTGTATGCAAAAAATTGTATAACTTAGCAAATATATTTAACAATATGATTATTGATTAACAAAAAGATTTCTCACTCAACGCAAGTTACCCATAAATTGTTTATATTGAAAATAAACATTATTCCAAATAAGCACTACTCTTGAATAGTAAAATTGTATATTACATTAATTATCAATGTACCACTAGTTTACTCTTGCATACCACTGGTTGAGAACTGTCGGTTATTGAACAATATAATTATAATAGTTTAATATTACCATCCTGTATAACAATTGTTTAATCAATCAAGCATTAATTAGGTGCCTTTGATTAGTACTCTCAGAATACATATGCGTTGGGTAGTAAGGTACTGTATTTCAATTGTTTAATCAATCAAGCATTAATTAGGTGCCTTTGATTAGCACTCTCTGAATACATATGCATTGGATAGCAAGGTACTGTATTTCAATTGTTTAATCAATCAAGCATTAATTAGCACTCTCAGAATACAAATGCATTGGATAGTAAGGTACTGTATTTCAATTGTTTAATTAATCAAGCATTAATTAGGTGCCTTTGATTAGTACTCTCAGAATACATATCCGTTGGATAGTAAGGTACTAACAAAATAAAGTCAGATTAAAAACAATCTGAAAGTAAAACAAGCCTTGAAGTAAAATCTAGAATCAATCTGGTTGTCATTCGACCACTAGCTTATCACTTATACTAGTTGTACTTCTAAACTGGTACAAATGATAAGCTAGTGGTAAAGCAGTAAAAAAAAATTATGTTATGTAAAATGAGTAAAGATTTAATTTAAAATATCCTTGTGTGGTTTAAATTAATTTCCCATGAAATTTTTCCCAACTGATTGAAAAATATTTTGAAAAAATAGTATTCATATTTCATGAATGTGGAGTTTTAATAACGTGAGCTTATTGTGATTGCACTTCTTGAATAAATTCTGCATTCTCTATGTGTGTAATCAACTTATCATTGCTTACTTACCGGGTGAAGTGTTATTAAAAAATACAATAATAAAATATGAAATATGCCCACTGCATTCTGCAAGCAAGTGCAGAAAATATAATAATGGTGGCATTTTAACCAACCAAGTTTTATCATCAAGATCTAATGAGATACCAAACCAATTTTAAGCAGTTTATTAATATTTAAGAAAATTAATTTTATCATATAATGAAAGGACAAAACTTGAGCAAAATATTTTATAAAAAAGTTTTTCATGCACTCAAAAAATTTATATTAATATATTAAATGTTTTAAATCCACTAATCTAGAGAGCAAATTAATTTTATATGTAATTAATCAAAAGTTTCATAATTTTTTTTTATAACCTGACAATGCTACTAGCATGAACCCTTTTCACTGTGTTTTCTAACCTTGTTATAGTTCGGAAATTCTAGGATGAGTCGTGTGACAGCTCACAAATTTGCCCCAATACAACCTTGTAACGATGTTCAGTAATTTTAATTATTTTATCAACTTTAAGTTAAGGCTCAATTCTAATAAATAGTAAGTTATTTAGGTAAATACGTTACATTAGGTTGTATTGGGGCAAATTTGTGAGCTGTCACAGGACTCATCCTAGAATTTCCGAACTATAGTATTAACAAATTTGTTAGAATTCCAAAGTTGTGGGAAAAAGTATTATTGAAGGCTGCTGAATAACACAATACTATTACAGCTATAAAGATTTAAAGGCGCCCTTGAGGATAATCTGCTCTCTAAATGGTGATTTTTAAATTGTCCTTTTATTATTATTATTGCAGATTTTTCGTTAACTTGTCTAGAATTAAAGATCTAAATAGGCACATTTTCAGGTTAAAATCAGCATATATATTTATTATAATTAGTTCCAACACGTCACTAAAAATCTTACACTTGACAATATGAGTATACGACAATACTCATCATTGAGTTGTATGCCTGGATCGCATAGTCTCTTAAATTGTACCTATTTTTTAAACTTTGTTTAAAAACACTTAAAGTTGATAATTATGTTTTATTTTACGGCCAATCATGCAAATATTATTCAAGATCACTACATATGCTAAACACCTTAATTCATTTGGTGTGGATACACCAATTAAATTAGTGATGCCGTTTATCACCAATCTAGACGTAGGCACGTTGTTGTTTTTCTGTGTATAATAGAATTTAGAAAACATATGATGACGGAAGAACGAATAAACCAAATTCTTATTTGTTATAACATTTTTCAGACCTTGCTTTTCTAAAAAAATTCTATTCTAATTACCATAACAAAAATACTCAAACTCAGCCCATCACACAATAAACACGCGAGCAGCCGATAGTCAGACGGAGCGAATTTTATTTTATTATTGTATGTCGTGCCGGTTTAATTGCCGTGTGGTAATCTCTTCTAACCAATCAGAGAGGTGTAAAAGATAATTTAACTTAAAACTAGGAAATATAAAAAAAACTGAAACTGAAAATATAAAAAAAAAAATAGGAATCGATCTTGCTACCTCCAGATTGGAAGACAAGTATCTTACCAACTAGGCCATAGAGGCTATCGTATGTGACTTTCATATGGTCTATTCTGGGAGCATAAGCAATATTAGAACATAGTTAATATTTTTTTACTTTTAATTATTTTACAAAAAGCCATATAAAGAAAAAATAAGCGAATTCATAGAAACTTATAAGTACAAATTACAGGTAAAGCAGTTATTTTATGAGTACATACTTGTAGAGCAATACTGTTACTTTAGAGTATATACTTGTAGAGCAAGATTGTTACTTTTAAAAGTGCATACTTGTAGAGCAACACTGTTACTTTTTTCTTTCACTAAGATTTTTAGATGGAAAAAATCTTTAACATATTATATTCTTCACTTGTAACGTCATTGTCTTCTTATAACAAATAATAATCTAATTATTTATTTAATTTTTATTTAAAAATAACTCCAGTCTGGTTTTCATTTAAACATAGAATTGTTATCTAGTTATAAGTAGTATGTAGGTGTTAATTATTTCTAAGAAATCATATATTAAGATTGAAAAATAAAATGATATGTAGGAAAATAAGACTAAGTAAGTTCATAAATTATAACATATAATTAACAGGGCTGTGGAGTCGCTTAAAAAAAAACACGACTCCGACTCCGATTCCTATATTTACCAACAATACGACTCCGACTCCACAACTCCGACTCCACGACTCCGACTCCACAACTCCGACTCCACGACTCCACAACTCCGACTCTACAACTCCGACTCAAAAAAGCTCAATTTTAGCAGGTTGTTTCCTACCTTTGCATATAGCCATTTTTTTCATGTTATAGGGATAAAAATAAAACAAGATCAAACTTTAATAATTATTTATTAGAATTTATTCTTAAAAACAACATTGATTCTATTAAATCTGTATTCGTAGAGGCTCTCAAATCAGAATTGAGAATTTTAAGAACGGAAAATAACCGCTCTATGGATACATGGGTTGGCGGTAATGCTGTAATGATCAATGCTGAATCTTTTACCATTTCTAGATACCGCTGTATTGCCATTTCAACATTTAACTTATAAGTTCGGTCAATTTTTTCCATTATTTTCAATGCATCATAAAATTCAATTTTAAATTTTTAAATAGAGTCTCCTTCATCTATATTGGGACTGTGATTCAAACGAGGACGTTTTAGTTTATCTTGTTCATTGAGATATTTTTCAAAATCGTCTTCAGATTCAGCGGTGTCGGATGAAGATGATGATACTTCGTGTACGCTGCCTGCTGTCGTCTCTTTTTCTAGTCGAAGGCCTTTCATACGAACGGTTAATTCAAACAGAGCGTTTTTCGCTCTATTTATTCGTTCTTCCGTCAATATGGATCGAACCATGGGGTTAACATAGATCCCAGCCAACAGAATTTTCTTTGGACGTGAGAAAGAAGGAGACAAACACATTTTCGTAGACTTGATGCATTAAATGGATCTCGGTGATTCACCATATCGGCGCGACTTGCGCCTGCAAGTTTAATATTCGTGCACAATACACATTCATTATAATAATTAAAAAAAAAATGTATTTTAAATTTTAACAAAAAATTTGTCGGAGTCGCTCGTTTTTTACGACTCCTACTCCGACTCCGACTCCGGCCCAAACACCGCGACTCCGCGACTCCGACTCCAACTCCGACTCCGACTCCACAGCCCTGATAATTAAGATTAGTTAAGTAATAAATTTGTATATAGGTATAGCCTTGACAAATGTTTGTACAATAATTTACTTTGTTTAATAAAAAAAAAATTTAAACATTTTTCAAATTGATAGGAAGAGATTACCACATGGCAATAAATCTAGCAGATTTTTTTTGTATGTTACAAAAAATGTAATATAAAAATATTGGATATATCAAAAAACAAATAGAAGAATTTTATTCTCAATAATTTTATATATAAAAAAATGAACAGCATTTAGGGATATGTCCCTTAAAGGTATATGATGATTATGATTGTTGGTAAATAAATAAAACACGTTAAATCGCAATGCGGAAGGAGAGAGTGAATGAATGGTTTATTTTGATAGTACGTAGGTATTTATAACATTTCAGAATGGGCGCGGGAGTGCGCCCGCGATATACTTCTATCTCGCTTCTGTGCATGCAGAAATGGTCAATTGAAGCATTGTAGGTAACAATCTATTTACGGAACCAGTGAGACAGCGTGGTGCGTTCTCTCTCTAGTATGTAGTGCGGCCCGCTCGCTCCGGGATGACTGACCGGCGGGTAATCTTTGGACTTGAATGTACTTTGGACTGTCTATTTAAATTTGTCGAGGAATGCGAATCTCATCGGTCATTGACCGTATGTATGCGACAATATTCCGCGACGAACGCCACAAGCACAAAATAACTAACCTTTCTACAATATTAACCTTTAAGATTAAAGTGATTAAAAAAATACTAGGTAATATTTTTTGATAATGCACACATTTTTAATCTTTTAACAATATCTTTTACTCACATGCTAGTATTTATCTAAAAACAAGAACTAATGATGTATTATCTTGGGGATTAAAAATACGTAATCAATTGTCATGTTAAGTTTTATAGGATAAAGTAAAAGATAACTCAAATTCAAGATCAGTCATTCAAAAACATTGTTGTGTCATCATAAATCAATTAGAAGCGATACCACGAATTATACCATATATTTGTAAAACTTGTTCAAAAACAGCATTATCTTGATTACAATAGTTGAATAAAAAAACATCGAGGATCTTATCTTATAGTTAAATATTTTGAGTGCTGAAAATGCTTATTTTGATGCTGGGTGCTCAAAATGCCCAACACAGTTCTATATTGAATGTCTTTAGATGAATTCAAAAACCAAATGAGTCCAGAGTAATGTAAATAATGTAAGGCCTAATCTAACTTAACTCTAACCTAATCTAATGTTACAGATAAAAAGATTTCACTCCAAGCTGGGATTAGTATTAGTTGTATTAGTTCTTTGTTTATGGAATATAATTTGATGATTTTTGCCACGGAGAGTACAAAATCTTTTTTGATATTTAAAAAAAAATAAATAATAAATTTCATATTTTGTTTACAGGTAAATATCTCATCGTATTGGTGTTTGGAGGATTTTTCCTCCAAACAAGTGCTAGTCTTCCTTTTGGAGATCTTATGGACTTACCCGATGAAATTTTAAACGGAGTAAAAGAAGTTCCTAAAGAAGAATACAGATTACCTCATGATTTTAAAGTTTTATCATATGGATTGACTATTACACCATACTTTGAAGGAGACAAAAACTTTACATTTGAAGGATCTGTAACCATAGTGGTAGAACCTGTCAATGATAATGTAAAAGCAATTGTTATGCATACCCAAGATTTGAAGATAGATGAAAGTACACTAAGTATTAATTACTCTCAAAATGTTGTTGGGATTAACAAACCCATAATCTATGATATAGTACACAGTTTTTTTATTTTAAACTTATCAACACCTTTAACAAAGGGTACACAATATTCCATAAATATTCCATTGTACACTGGACCCATTCGAAATGATATGTCAGGATTCTACAGAAGCCACTATATAGAAAATGGAAAACAAAAGTAAGTACTTACATATGAAAGAGCTTTAAGTTACTTTTAAAAGTGTGACACTTTGTTCTTTCTGTCTATTCCAAACATTAAACGGGCTGTTGTATAAATGTATGTATGTAGAATCAATTTAATTAAAGCACTGTTATAACAACTTTTAAATCTAAAGTAGCATGCTACTTTAGATTTAAAAGTAGTAATGGCACTATTTTCCAGCTACTCTATGATGAAGTGCGCTATTTTTATTCCACTTACTAACAACACTGTTTAACATAGAATTGAACAAAGAAAGAAATTAAATAGTCAACATAGAGCATTTTCATTACTATTCTTCATTTGTAATATTTTTTTAATATATCTACTCTTCAACACATTGACATTGGTAATAAGAACATGCTGAAGAGACAATATTTTTGGTTTTATTACTCAAGCCTTCAGGTTTAGAATTTTTGGAGTACGCATAATATTTGTCTTCAAACATGCTGCACATAAAAATAACCTCATTAACAAAATCTTGACCAATCTTGGACCATTTTTATTGAGCACCATTGGGAATCAGACCCAAAACAATTGGGTGGAAGGCAAGAATCATACCGACTAGGCCATAAATCTATGGTTAAAAGCATTAGATGTAATTCAAAAATCATGTGCAATTGGCCAAATTTTATGTTACTTTTACTGCTGTTAAGAATATTTTCAAGTACTCTGTAATATAATTATTTTAAAATTGTAGCTATCAAAAATCAACCCATATTCAATCAGTGAATCTTGTTTTAATTGTTCATACATTATTCTTTACTGAAATGTTGTTAGACTCTGGAAAGAGCTATCGACTAACTTAAGGCATACTTCAACCAGTGTCAATAAACAAAAAATCATTATTGCGCACACTTTTTTTCCCCATACCTTACAGTAGATTTCATGGGGCGCACTTTTATTCAGATAAATTTATCCAAATAAAAGTTGACATGAAATAAATTACTCTAGTAATAATAAAGTACTCTTATATAATTATTATAAGAGTACTTCAATTTATATTAAATGTCATAAGAGTATTTTACAGGAGACATGGACCCTTAATGTGAATATCATGAACTGATTGAAAATATTTGTAATCTGGATCCATAGGAGAACCCTTCAAATTCCTCGGACAGATATCGCCAGTGACATAATTGCCCTTTAAAGAGCTGCAAAAAGAGAGCTATGCTATTAACCAATATCAACATTAGGAAGTTTCACACTTGAAACATGTTCTGCATGGTTTCACAAACCAATCCTTGCAACTCATTCTCAAGCAAAAAGTAAGGGTTGCCGCTGTGCTGGAAAAAGACAGATATGCTCCGAGAGTCGACCACAATACAAGAAATCCAAGAGATGTTCCATAAAACTTGGGACAGAGGCCTTTGCCCAAGTGATAGCCAGTGTCGGGGCACCACCTTACTATGGCACGAGAAGAATACTTTAATTTAACACATAATACTATATTTTTGTTGTTTGCTGGTTGACTGGTAAATAATGTACCTATAAGAAATATTAAATAAGAATGATTTTCAGTGAGTTACCTCACCCCAACGTAAAACATGAACTAATTGATTGATTTTCGGTTTACTTTTTTTTAATTCATTGTGCTTCAACTTTCAGATGGCTGGGAACAACACAAATGCAGCCAACTCATGCGCGTAAAGTATTTCCATGTTTTGATGAGCCAAAATACAAAGCAGTCTTCAATCTAGCTATTATTCGGCCAATGGACTACAAACCAACATTATCAAATATGCCTATCAAACAAACTGATGAAATGTAAGTATAATAATGATAATAAAATAAAACACATAAATGCATAAAAAAATATCAAATACAATTAAATACAAATTTGTACTCAGTCATTGTTTAAAAAATAATACTGTTCAGTTGTTAATCAAAATACGTGATCCAAAAATAATACTTATTTCTGTTGAACCTCGGTAGAGAAGATCACTGGATCGAACTCTCGCAGTGTATTACACCCCTTGAAATAGCACAGACATTTTGGTCTAGTATTCAATTGCATATAAAGATACCTTTAATTTAATATTTTTATTCAATAAAAAAATCATAATTAAAAAATTCTACTTTGTCTCAAATATCTCAAAAATTGCAATAATGCTGGATTCTAATTAATCATACAAACTTTTGTTCAAAAAGCTGATTTGACACACTGTCATAAAATACCTATCTTCTAGCCTGAGAGTTGCGCGTTTGATTCCTGTTTACCTAATTTTATCAAAAAAGGGTTCTGTTTTAATTTTCACTTAGGACTCCTTTTACATCATTCTGGTTAGTAACCATGGTAATAAAACCTATCAGATTGTACTGTATATCATACATGAAAGTGTTATACAATTGTAAACCATAAAATGTGAAGAAGAAAAAACAAAATTGATTAGTAGTTTGAAAATTATTGTTAAGAAATATAGATTTTATCCAATAATTTGAGACTCTGTGTCAAGATAATATTCTGTATTTTCAATATATTTAAATTAAAAATTTCTCAAGCAATTTTTATCAATTTCTTATTTCCACCAAATTTAAAATCAGACTTAACAGGTCATAATTTTTATAACTTGTTAAATAAAAAATGTCAAAAATAAAATGATAAATTTTATTTCAATAGAAATGGTAGCATAAAAGAAGAGTTCCACCCAACACCAAGTATGTCCACATACCTCTTAGCGTTCATTGTGTCTGAGTTTGTGGCAGCTGAAACAACAGCAGAAGGGGCACAAGAAAGTTTCGCAGTTTGGGCGAGGCCTGAGGCTGCAAAACAAGGAGCGTATGCTTTTGATGTAGGCCCTAAATTGGTAAAGAAAATGGATGAGTATACCGGAGTGGAATATTATAAAATGTCACCCAACATGAAGATGGATCAAGCTGCCATTCCAGATTTTTCCGCAGGAGCAATGGAAAATTGGGGATTACTAATTTACAGGTATATTTTTAATAATAATTATAAATGATGATTTTTGTAACATATTCTGGAGAGCTTGCTTTCCTCAAGGATAAAGGATATTTAGTTTTTCTCAATATATAGAAATCGTATTCATATTTATGGGAAAGAAAAGATCCAAAAAAATTAAATGATAATTTGTTGAATGTGAAATTAAGAAAATCATTGCTTCATTTCTGGTGGACCGGCCTAGTTCTCTGTGAAGGAAATATTTTCACCTGAATTTATTATTGTACTAATGTGAAAGAGCAGTGTTATATAAACTCTAGAAGCGCTATTGAGGAATAAGTGTTATATTAATTCCTAAGTTTTAGTTTTACAGCTTCCATCATATGACCTAAACTGTTATAATCAATTGACTAACGCTAGTAAGTTGACAGTGCTTCCCCATGTTCACACCGACACGAAAATATGTGGATCCGCAGCTTCTCAATGCGATTGCCGCAGTATGATGCCGGTGGTTGAATCAGTCAAACATTGAGAAAGCTTGTTCTTGGGAAGCAAAATTTTTCTAGCATTTCCACTCTTAAAATGTTTAACTCAATAAAAAATTCATTAGGATTAACCGTGTTTTTCAATTATCCGGGCTCTAGTGACCCTCAATTACAACGAATAATCAGCGCTCTACTGTACTTATTTTCATTTGAGTGGTTCATTTATTCAAAAAAATAAAAAATGGGGAATACTTAACATACATGTCTTATATTTATATAATATTTATTTCATATAATTCAAATTTTATGTCACAAAAACTGAAAGTCAGTTGCACTAAATTAACACATTTTTTGCGGGTACTTTTCGCGACAAGTGATGACGCAATGCGGGTACTTTTAGACTTTTTTGCGCCAAAATTAGACTTTCGTAAAAAAACCATATCTCTCAAACTAATTAGTATTTTTTCGAAAAACTTTTTGTATCTTACTAAGAATAGAACTATCTATATCTTTATTATGCAAAATATGGGTTGCTCTATTTTTTACTCACACAAAATTACTACATTCTAGGTAAACATAGAAAAAATACTCTTTCACCATCAAAATTATTTTATTCACATAAAATTACAATATAATTACGAAATTTTGAATAGAACTATCTATATCTTTATTATGCAAAATATGGGTTGCTCTATTTTTTACTCACACAAAATTACTACATTCTAGGTAAACATAGAAAAAAATACTCTTTCACCATCAAAATTATTTTATTCACATAAAATTACAATATAATTACGAAATTTTCAATAGATCTTATAAGAATCTTATAAGATCTTATAAGATCTTATAAGAATCTTATAATAGATAACGCGCAGTTCCCACCCCATTTGGCGACCGTGTTTACAAGTTTCCCGCATACCACCGCTTGGCAAACCAAAACGAGTAAACTCGTCTCCCGCTCTCTACTATAAGACGGGATAGAACGAGTTTTATCGTTTCCCGCAAACAATGTGTTAAAAAGAATGATGATTATTTGATCGATATTACTGTTTTTTCAACTTTCTTCTAAATTTTTTATCATATGAATTGAAAAAGTAGAAATTTACAACATATAAGGAGGTTTCCCCATACTATTAATAAGTTCAAATCATTTACGATTGAATTTTTTTTTTTCTATAAAAATTACAGTAAAATGGGGTTCGATTTCATAAAAATGATATTATCACCTATAAAATACAAATTTGCTGAAACTTGAAACTGAAAAACTGAGGTTTTTCAAACATTTATAAGTCAAATATAATAAACTCGTAATATGGTTACATACAATGCTTTTTACTGGAAATATCTAAAATGTGGTAGTTACCTCACAATAATTTTGTTTCATTTCAAATTAAATTTTTTACATTTTCTTAGGGAAGCTTACCTCATGTACGACAATTCTGAAAGTTCAGTCAGGTACAGACAACAAGTGAATGCAATATTGGCTCATGAAATAGCTCATATGTGGTTTGGAGATTATGTCACCTGTCACTGGTGGAGTGATACTTGGCTGAATGAAGGATTCGCTCGCTTCTTCCAGTATAAACTTCCTGATATGGTAAGGTTCATTGCTAATAAATGCATTTGCGTATTTAATATGTGGTAACTAAAAAAAGAGGATGACAATGATGTCAGCAAAGCATATCAGCGCTTCCAACTTGTATGTGTCTAGAGCAGTCTCCACTCTGATACAAATACACCTATGACTCGCTTTACGGGATAAATATGTTCATGAAAAGTTGTCCAAAAATCGAATAAATTTTTTTCCACGTATGGTAAATACAAATTAAATGTGCACATGTTCCATGAAGAAAACATCAATGAAATATTTGATAAAAGTCTCGAGTATATCGTAATATATTTGCAGAAAAAAAGTGTGAATATGAAATACAGATGTAAATAGTTACAGCATTCAATCTAAAGAATAAGATGGCTTCATATCAGAATTTATCAATTGAGAAGCAGGAGCTGGGAGGTATCCATCCAATATTTGCTGCTGTGCATGTTTTCTCCTTTTCTCTTCAATATATTAATCTTTTTAATTTTTATTAAAAAAATTGAGTTTCTCTTTTCATAAAGATCATTTTTAGTTAGGATTTTAATGTCCTTATCAAAATGTGAAAAAACGAATATCGTAAGTGTTAATTCTCGAGAAATGTTTGTTTTGTGTCGCTTAAGGGTGGAACTTGGTTCATTTTGTGCAAATCTTCTGTGAATTTCAATTTTAAAATATTCCATTTAACGAATTTCTTTCCATATAGCAAATTGGTATGATTTTTTCAATTCCTAAATAGCAAAAATCTATTAAAAAAGGGTTCATAAAGAGAGATATGAGTGTTCTTTTGGTATATTGCTCACAAGGCAAATGACAACTTGGAGAAGGTTAAGATAACTGGTAGGGTGGAGGGCAGGCAAGTAAGACAGCTACCACTGAACTTTCCGTAACTAGTGAAAAATGCAAAAGACAGATGCAAAAAGATTGTCAGAAATGCCTTCATGAGAAACTCCCTCTAAGAGTGTCACAAACTTTGGCCATAAACCCTGAAGAAATTTGTACCAACTGTGCTGAAAATATTACTGATGAAGAGACATCAAAGGTTTTTACTTGAGTCAGTACTTATAAAAACCAAGAACAAGATAAAGACAACCACCATTCAAAGCTTATCTTCCAGAAAGGGAGTTTCAGGTTCAATTCCCAAATTATTTAGCTCTTTTTTACATATATATTTTTAAACATCTATCTGGTTGGCTAGAAAACATTTACACAGCAATAAGCCTTTAAGAACATGTTGTTAACAATGAAACAGTTAATATTTTTAAAATATCATGGAAACAAGTAATATAAAAGATTGAAAAATACTGTCTTTAAAGACTATACGGTAGATACTGAACTAAACTCCATTTATGTAAGTAATTAGGAGAATTGACTTCCATTTGCCAAAAATATTAGGATGTCTAGAAAATAGTATCGTGTTTCTCGGATAGATGTTGTGAGGACAAAAAATTTATAACTAACTTTATTTCAAACAGAGGCAGCCTTTTAAATAATGCCTGAATTATCGTATCATGATCATATTCATTAAAATATAAATTTTAATGAATGCGATCTTGACTGTAATGCCCAGTACCATACTTTCTATGCTTTATTTATATTACAGTAGATTCAAAGAAACCACATACATATCATATATGGAACCTAAAGAAAATGTTAGACTACCTCAAAATTAACCTGCAAAGATTTAGTCTAAATTTAAATGTTCTTAACGCTATTTTGGAAAAATAGTATTGTTACAGCATATTTTGTATCTAAGTAGCTTGCTATTCCCACTAATAGGTAAAAGGTGATAATAATACTTCTTAATAGCTACTTATAGTGTGGTACTTGTAGAGCGTTTTTAACACTATATTGTGGTACTCGAGAATATGAATTTTAACTCGAAGGTTAAAATATACTGAGAGGAATATTAGAAAGAAAAGGAAGGCAAAAATTGGTATTTCCTTAATTATTGTTGCTTTTATATTCAGAATATGTTACAGCCGCATGAATTGTAGCAAATAACAATATCCTCAGCCTCAGCCTCAGCTTAGTTCAATTAGGAAATAGGCTGCTCCCATGGTGTTCCATCTTATCCTATCTGCCGTGTCTTGTCATATTTTTCCCACCATCATCATAATATTATATATCTTCCTAGTTTGTTGTTTTTTTTTGGTTTCATCAGCTCATCCAGAATCTCCATACTTATCATGCTGGAGCTACATCAGTAGACCTGCCCACAATTACTTTGGTTTAACTGTAAATTTGACAATGTTGATATCTAAAGTATTTCTTTTAACCATAATTTTTTTTTTCATTGAGGAATTTTCCTAATACTGGTAATTTCATTGCTCTATGTATTTATTTATTATAACCAATAAAATATTTGATTTAAGGTGGAACCAATGGAAATGGAAACTCAATTCCCTGTGCTCCAACTTCAAACGTCCCTGTTGGCTGATACTAGTATCCATGCTGCTCCACTCACCAACCCCAATGTGAACACGCCAGCCGAAATCAGTGGACACTTTGGAACCATTTCTTACAACAAAGGTGCTTCCATACTGAGAATGTTAATGAACTGGATTAAAGAAGAAAATTTCAAGAAAGCAATCAACCAATATTTGACTACTAAGTGAGAAAAAATATTCATTATTATATTGTAATAATTTATACATCATTAAATAAGGCAGAATTTCTCTTTGAGTGAAATCATACTGAAAGATTGCTTACGGAGATGATCAATCAATAGTAAAAAATTTGTATGCAGATCACTTAATAATCTGACTTGATACATGGTTAATAAATTCAGTAGAAAATTTTCAAAAGTCTAATCATATTCCACGTTTAGTGGTCTCTTGCCTCCCTTTACCAATAATTGAGATGATACAGTAATTTTTCCTTTGTTCGTGTTGACTGATGAATCCAAAAATATTTGTCAGAGGAATCCTTAAGGGGAAAATCACAACATCATGCTAAAAAGCCCTAAGTGTCATCAGTAAATTTATGGGTATAAATGAAAAACGCCATACGACCAAAGGAATGAAAAGCAGGACCTTTCTAAGAAATATTTAATATTTCTAACACTAGTTAATTACACTTAAATTTGTTTATTTATATATTGCACTTTAGCAGAAAAGAAACATAACTCTATTGTTTATTATGCTATTTTTTTTATTATTGAAACTCTTTTTCAGTAAACTGGATATTGTAACACCAGAAAAACTATTCAATGCTCTTCATGATCAAGTTTCAACTGATGCTTCCATAATGAATAAAGATAAAGTCAAGGAAATGATGACATCCTGGACCATTAATTCCGGATACCCATTACTCACAGTTAATATTAATTATGACACTGGAGATATGGAAATAACGCAGGTAAGAAAGCTTTTAAGAAACAGATTATGTGAATCAATTTTTTAATTTATGAATGAACTGTGAAAGACAAGGGCCACTAGATGAAGTTTTCTATCTAGGAAATATATTTTTGAAAGTTAAATGGCGTGCATAGTGGCCATTTTGATAACTGAAAGTAAAATTGAAAATTAATTATAAGAGCAGAATAAATATGTTATAAATGGGTACCTTGCAAACAATATTTGGTGCTACAATACACGTATATTACAGAGTAAGAAATATGTTACAGACTAATGTTATTAGTAGAATTAAGAAAATAATCATGAGGTTCTTTGACCACAGTGGAAGAACAAGTTACGAAAGACTTACAAAAGTGAAATGTATGAAAGAAAACAAGAGACAGATTGTGAAAAGAATGAAAGGAGACAGATGGAGAAACTTTAACTGAGGGAAAGGTAAGAAGTATGAGATAAATGAAAGCATGTATTTATGATAAAATGTATGGATGGGGATGAGTTAAAAGCTGTGTGCGTGGATAGAACGACTTGAAAAATTTTCAGGTCTTTCTATTTATGAGGTAGTTTCTAAATATGCACAAATGGTAAATTTCTTCAGGTAGGAACACCACTCTACGAAGATTTTTATTAATTTTATTAAAAGCTCTGGTAAGAGATTGTTAGGATCCGCCATGAAAGTTTTGAATTGTTTCATCAGAGAATGTATCATATATAATGAGTTCCCATTCCACAGCCAGTCAGTCCAAAACAGAATCATTGGGCACTGAATATGACATAATTATTTTGCAATAACCAGCAGTAAATAAACAGGCCTGCAAACTATTGCAGCTTTTTGTGAAAATGGGTGATGTTGGCAAATTTTTGTGTGCTAATTAAGTCAAAAACATCCAAACAAGTTTTTTTTTTATTATGAAAAATTCTTATGTTCTACAATTTTTTCCTATGATTTAATAATGAGTATGCATTTTTAAAAATTAAAGCGCATTAAAATCTAAAATGGAGAACAAAAAATTTCGCAGATCTTTGTAATAGAGAATAACATATATAAAATTTTATTAATTATATTGTACTATATATTATTTATAGTTAAGGCACTAACATTGTGGAAGTTTAAAGACATTATAATTTGTTTTATCAAACACTGTTTATTCCACAAAAAGTGGAATAAACAGTGTTTGATGAAACAAATTACAATATGCTCGTAATTATATTGTCATTCCAAGCTGCCAAACCACCACCAGACAGTACACCTTTAGGATTATTTTGCATTGTATTACACTACTATTGTATTCTGTGAAATTTGATGGACATAAGTCATTAGTCTCCATGTCCGATTCTTCAATTGCTTAATCGATGTGATAATTTCTTCCAATTAACCAGAAATATATCTAAAGGCATATATGAGAAAACATATGTAGGATACAAAAGCACCCAAGTTGGTACCTTGGCTCGAAAACAGACATTGACTTTTTTTATTTATTTTTTGAGTACCATAAAAAATCAAACCCGAAACTCCTGTGAGTAAGAAAAAACTGTTCAATAATCTAAGCCGTTGAGATTAATCAATGTATTATTATTTTAATATTGTATTTCAGACCAGATTTGTAAAAGATGGAGAAAAGAATATGGACACTTTATATATGATTCCCCTGACTTATGCAACAAAATCAAAAGCAAACTTTGATGATATGACTGTGACTGACATGCTCAGTACCAAAACAACGAAAATCAATAAAGGGCAGGGTGGTCGTGAATGGGTCGTATTCAACAAGAAACAAACGGGTAAAATAATATAGTAAAATAATTAATTTTCAGTTTGACTCAATTCTTAATTTACTTGTATACTAACCAGAAACAACAACCTTTAATTATAAATAAAACTATGAAAATAGTGAGTATTTAGCTCGATTTGTTAGGAAAAAGAAACTGAAGACCTAATATTTTAATTATTTTCTTTCTCAGCATGGACTGTCTCCCCGATCTGGTGATAGCAAAATTCTTTGTATTCCAACACATCACACATTATCCTTTGTGGTTCATTTGGTTCAAATTAGAAACAATCTCCTGGTTCAATCCGATCTACTTCGCCCTTATCAATTTTTAAGAAAAAAGTTAAGAGGCGTTATTTATATCAAAATATTTCTCAACCTTCCTTATCCCTGTGTTCCTTGAATATTTTGTTTTAATTTTGGTTACTTGCACTCAAATATTTTACTAATTTATTTAATTTAAGATATGGTCATGGATACCAATAATAAATTGAAACCAAATCTGGTGGTTTGGATGAAATGGCTTTAAAATAATTAATATATAATTTAGTAAAGATTTCATAGTAACCATAAAAATTTGTATCTTCTTCATCGCATGCTCAATATAGAGCGTTGTAGTCCTCCGCTATGTCTGGAACTTGGTGCATTACCTATCTTTATCATTCTCGGTCCTGGACCACGTTGATTGTAGCATCGAAATAGAGTTCTGTCCACTCTTTTATTTAGTCCATCCATCTCATAAACTGCCTTCCTTTTGCTCATTTTCTTTCAACTGTTCTCATGATCACATATCCAGCTTTTTGCCATTCTTTCTGACAACATGCCTATATTATTTTAGGATACTTTTTCTGCATATTGTCCAAAGTCTTTTGATAATTTCTCTAATTCTTGAATGATAGTGACTGGTGCTCCATGGGGTACAGAGCATCCACCTCCAGCACAACATCTCGAAGACATCTCTATCATGTTTCTTTACTTCCTTCTCATCATCCATGTTTCCACTTCATACAATGCTATAAAAAATACTAGGGATTCGACTAGATGGATTTTGATTATTCTGAGTATAGATCAGTTGATCCATATCTTCGTCAGACTTGTCCTAGCTTATTTTTCCATTCCAATTCATCCTTGGTGTATAGCACCGGTACAAAGACTGTAAAATAGGTGGATGACTGTCACTCAATCCTCAGAGATTCCGGTTTGCTTCTTGCATTTTCAGTGAAGAACAGTGTGAAAAGATTTCTCTTTGGCAGGCGGAAGTTTGTCGAAATAAAAACATAGTAGACGTTCCAGAAGATGAGAATATATTTTTTCTGTTTTCCGTTCCTTATGTGCAGTCCATCGCTTATCACAAGCCCGTCGATTTGACCGCGTATGCAGTCACGGCTTACTAGCACCATACATACCATCCGCTTTCTGTGCGTATGGGGTGTCCAATCATCTATAGTGATCATTATGAAGACCACGCATAAAGAACATTTATTATAATATATACAGATCAAACACAGATAATGCATTACAATACGACAATATGCAATAATAATTTCTTAACAATTTCAGAGGTAATGTAAAATCAAATTCACTCATCTATCTGACGCATATGCCCGATATACTTGAATGTCTGCATCATATCCTCCATTCTTCGAAATGAGAGCACCTAGGTTGATCAATTGGCTCTTCGTAATCCCTTAACAAATTAGTTCTAAGCAGAGTCTCGAATCGGTTCATGATAAGGGCTCTATTTCAAATCTATGAAGAAATTCAGTCACCTCATCTTTGTCGTTGGAACAAGTGAAAATTGTTTGTTAATTCTGTTGTTAAAATTTTAATTTCAGGTTATTACAGAGTGAATTATGATGCTAATTCATGGCAAATGTTAGAATCAGCATTGAAGGGAGACGATAGATCCAAAATTCATCAATTGAACAGAGCTCAGGTGAGATTGAAAGATTATAGCATAAGATTATAGCACATTAACTAATATAAAATAATAAGCAGATATCCCTGTTATAATATACTTCATCTGGAATATTAGAAGGCTAAAAACCTTTACATTTTTATTTGGTCACTTGATGGTTCTTCGAACTTTAGTTAGATTTTTTCTATTTCTTATTTCTTGTAAATAATAAACTATTTTATTGAAATAAGGTAGATTTAACGTAAGTCTTTGCAGTTTTTTTATAAGTTTATTATAGGTTCTATAGCAAATAATTTACCAAACTGCCTTATAGTATTTTGGGATTTGAACAATCAATAATGGAATGAATTACCTACTGTTGTTCTCTATAACTACTAACCATAGTCATATAGTGTTAACAAAGCCATAGAACAGTAGAACTAAACAGCGTGACATTCTGTAACATATATGAAAATTATGGAATCTTCAAGAATCTCCTATATTATGCTGTATGGTAGATCTTCTTACTAGTCTACCTGGAAGACTACCGAAAACATGAAATAACAATTTTAAATCAACATCCCAAGAAATAGACAAGATTCTAATTCAACAGATCCTGAGTCCAACATAAGGAAAAAAAATATTTGTTATACTATAACAATAAATTTATATAGTTTAAATAATAAATTATTTTCTTGAATACACAAAAATGTATTTCAGTTATAACAAGTTTGAATTATTGTATAATAATTAGAAAGTACCTTGAATTTTGTTATAATATACTATTAGTGTTATAATACACTATACTAACGGTTATAATATACTATCTGTTCTTTTGTCAAACCTGATAAGCACAAAGTAACATTATTCATTCAATGAATTTTGCCGAACCGTGTATTCTACATATAAAATTAAAGTTGTAGAAAATGAGAGAACTATTATGACTTATGAAATAATTAAACTGTCAGGTTATGGTTGAATAGAGTGAAAATAGCCTATCACTTATTATATTTATAACAGTTCAATAAATTAAAATATTTTGCCGTAAAAAACTTGATATTGAGTATTTCACTATCATCAACAGCCTCTCTTGGTCCAATACTGCCCATGGACCTCTTTCATGGTCTTACACCCTATCATATTATATCACATCCTCATCTTATTCCTGTTACTGCTACAATATTGACCATCAACCGTGGCTTTCGTGGTTTGACATTCAATCAGGGTTCATTATGGGTGATGAAAAATTCTGGTATCAATAAACCTTTGATAAACATTTCCCTATAAAATGCTGTTTTCAAAATTTGAAAAATAGAGCAAATATCTTTGTCAAAATGTATCTACACCATCCTGTTACATGTATCTACATGATCCTGTTCCATACTTAAGTAAATGCCAACAAAGTATGAACAGGAAAAAATAGTAATGTGAGATCCAAATCAGGTTAGGATAAAGTGGAGATTTGTTCTCTCTGTCTACCCCAATCATGATGATGATGAAGAGTATTTCAATTTTATCCATATTGCACACAGCAAATTATGACTTTATATTGCAACAATAATTCAAATAAAATGCATATGTCTTAGATTGTGGATGACCTTTTCAATTTGGCTAGAGAAAATGTAATACACTATCATACTACATTCAATGTTACCCGCTTCCTGAGAAATGAAACTGACTACGCCCCGTGGACTGCAGCCATATCTGGATTCTCATTCCTGAGACAACAATTTAATCATATGCCTCAGGTTATGGAAAAACTGGATGTAAGTATCATTCCATTTTTCTACTTTAATTCTGTTTGAACGGTAAAAATTAAAAAATACATAATACCAAAATACATGTTACTCACATGCAACAGCAAGTCACTGTATACTTTTTAAGCTTAAATTTTACAGTTCACTTATACAAATTTAAAAGTTCATTGACGCATGTGTTTTTTATTCTATCTAAACTTAACCTTTGAATTCCTAAAAACATTTTCTTCTAGTTGGTTATTCAGTTCTTGGACTTCTAATACTTCATGTAGTAAAAAAAAGAACACCCTTTTTTATTGCAAATTGATTATGGAGCGAGTGAGCTATCCAGTAAAATATTATGACACAAAATAGAAACGTACGTCATATATATTTACCACAGTAGAATCTCAGTTAAAATTTGGTTTCAGACACATAAAGGCTAAGCATCATATTTCAATAACTAACATTTTTTTAATAAGAGATATAATTAATGAATAAACAATTTCGTAACTCTAACATTAGTTAAAGTATATTGCTTTTGAAAAAATGTATATATTTTTTAATAAATATAAAATTCTGATATCCTGTATTTTATCCACTTTTGAACCTAGCAGCGTTATTCACTTATGATGAAATATACAAAGTGATGCTCATATTGATATAGATATTAAAATTAAACATGGAAGTAAAAAAAGATGAAATAAACATTAATGGTTTAGCGGAAGTTAGATATACTCGTAGTTTAAAGAATGAAATATTATCTTCATAAGACAATACTTTCATTTTAAAACCAATGCGGATTATACACATTATGTCACAATTTTAAAGACTTTCAAAGAATCTCTTGATAAATTGAATTTTGACTTCTTAATAACATTAGTTGAAAATTAGAAACATCAAGTGTATATATTTATTTTGATGAGTTTTAGTTAAAATTCGTACCGTAACTGTACAGCACTGATACCAAGATTGTGAAATAGGTGGATGGCTGCTGCTCAATACTCGGAGATTCCAGTTTACTTCTTGCGTTTTCGGTGTAAAGTGGCAGGGTGAAGAGAATCCTATTTAGCAGATTTGTCATAAATAAAACAGTAGACGTTCCAGAAACTGAGAATATATTTTTGATATTTTTCGTTCCTTATATGCAGCCCATCGCTCATCGTAAGCCCTTTACGATGAGCGTTTTTTTTTATTCGCCCGTGTATGCCGTCATGGCTTACTAGATACTTGCTAGACACCATGTATACCGCGCGCTCTTCGCTTGCATGGGCTGTCCGACTATTTATAGTGACTATTGCGAAGGCCGCACATAAGGAACATTTCATTACAATAGGTACAATGATTACATTTTTTTCTCTACAATATTTACACAGCAAATGCATACGTCCAATACAGTAACAATGTACATGATACATCAATTCGAAGATAAATGTTCACAGTACCAGGTAGTGCTTAACCTAAGCTAGATTTCAGAGCAAAAGTCTCGATTTCAGTACAAAAGTCATTAGATCATGCTAGAATATGAATTTTGGAAAATGTTACTTCTCCTGTCGGATAATTTATATTGGCCAAGTTTTGAAACATCTAATCTATGTATGAATTCGTTCATTAGGAAAAATATATATATAAATAAAATGTTATCTATTACATACATTATTCTTGTTACAGAGTTATATTTTGTTATTGATGAACAATGTGACAGCTAAATTGGGAACATCTGTGAAGGATACCGACTCTCATCTGACAAAATTGTTCCGTATGAACACAATGAACTTTGCTTGCAAGCTTGGACACGAAGGATGCCACAATGAATCAATTCAACTTTTTGATAACATGGTTAACAAAAATGAACCGTAAGATAAATTCAAATATAGCAATAGCTTTCAATAATAATGTAGATATTTGCTTTTTTACAAAAATATCATTATAAGTCATTTATTTTTGAATCTCCAAAAGTCACCTAAATTCCTCTAAATACACAAAAGAGGAATAAGTATGGTCACATATTGAGGTTACTGCCTAGCAGCTAGTCAAGTGATGTGCTATTTTATAACCCACAAGGCACTTGACAAATCAGATGCCCATCCTACACCAAATATTGATGTTATGATAATGTGGAGTGCCGGACTGTGAACTGATCTCGATGGAAGCATTTTATAGCATCCTTGTGTTCCTGATAGAATATGTAGAGAGATAATGAATGTTTTTCTGAACCATATTAACTACTGCACATAAGTGGAGAAACAAAATATAGTTTTTACAAATCTACCTGACAAAAGGCTGCTGACGATAAATTTGCAATTTTTTAAAGTTATTTTATTTATTTTTACATTTTACTGTTTCTTTGATATGTTTTAACTATTTAAATTTAGAAGTTACATGTTTCAGTATCTGGCTTACATACATTCTTTAATATTTTTTATAGTTAAGGCATTAACATTGTGGAGATTTAATGTTTAAACTTAATGTTTGATAAGACAAATTATATCATAATTTGTCTTATCAAACATTGTTTAATCCACTTTATGCACAGGTTTGTGCTCCCCTGATAATGAGGGGAAAACCTTGAAACCGGTAGGTTTATACAGTTACATAAAGTAGAATAAACAGTGTTTGATAAAACAAATTACAATAAATTCTAAAACATTTCATCTGAATTTGTTGTCTTTGGGTGTAAATAATACTCGTACTTAATTGAATTCCACGAGTTCTTGAAGAGGGGCATGTTTCTAAACAGTGCTTTATTCATTAATGGTGTTTTTTTAGTGGCTTTAAAAATATTTTCGTATTTTTGCTTTATATACTCGTATATATGTTAAACACTATATTTTTACGAATCGCAGAATCAATGCCAATATCCGAGAATTTGTATACTGCACAGCACTTCGTCAGAAAGCAGAATATTTTGATAAACTATGGGACAAATACACAAAAGAAAATGTTATCAATGAAAAAGTTGTCATCTTGGGAGCATTGGGATGTACAAATAGCAGTGAAAAACTTGAAGTGTAAGTCAATTTATAATATTTATTAAATTAAAAAATAACTTCAATTTTTTATAGCCTAATGGTCAATTAGGTCTGAGTCTTTTCTTTTTTAAATACAAGCCTTTTACAATTTTATTTTGGTATATTAGAAGGCAATAAACTTGCCAAGTTATATAAAGAACAATGACAATGCAATACTTTATCCAGTGTTAAAAATATAATAATTCTAAAACTATATTAGGATAATGTAAATTTACAGATTATTGAAGCAAACAATCAATCCTGAATCAGGAGTTCGTGAGCAGGACATTATGACAGCATATAACTCGGCAATTAATGGCAATGAAAGAAATATTGATGTTGTGTTTGAATTCATACAAAGTAACACCGCAGAAATGCAGAAACAGTAAGTTAATATTTAACGCTCAATTTATTTTATTTTCTTTATTTAATGTGTAATATCAACAATAAAAATTAGGCTGATAGCTTATTTTAAGAAATCGGATGATGTTCAAATGCTTCATTACACAAAATATACTACAAACAAGTATAATTCATCACCTCCACTGCTTTGCTCGCAGATCAACATACACAGCAAAACACACCCATTTCTATCAAATAAATTCATCAGATCACATTTTACCACCAGAAGCTACTAAAAACTACATAAACCTCATTACTGATATTGTTTATATGGGAGGCAATTTGATTTTTAAGGGGGGCGATTCGAAAATTGACTCGTTCAGAGTTTAGTCGTATTTTGATCGCTTCGTCGCGTCACCGTTACGTAGGGGGGGCATAAGAATTTTAGAAAGGCTTAGGTGGGGCATAGCACAAAAAACGTTGGGAAACACTGCTCTAGATCAGTGTTCCCCAACCTTTTTAGACCTGTGGACCGGTAAAAAAAGGATTTTTTTTTCGCGGACCACTAATACTGAAATAAAAATGTTTTTTTTTTTTATTTAATATTTTTTTAATGTTATATTGTGACAGATGGACATACGAGTATGTAACTATAATTAACAAATATACATATCACAGTTAAACAATTTTAATTGTAATATATTTAGGTAGGGTTTTGCATCCGAGTTCACTATCCAAGAGCAAATATTTCCATGCTCCCTAAGTGTATCTGAGAAGATTTATGACTGTCCATTCTGAGAAAACCAGCGAACGTCGTGTCGCATTATCATACCAATTATATTTATTTAACAATTACTAAAAATACAAGTCAACGTACAAGCGAAAAAATCCTATATTTAATATTTTTGCATGGTGAATTTCTTGAAGTTTGACATACTGTTTGCGGCCCGGCGGAAAGTCTCTGCGGCCCGGCACCGGGCCGCGGACCACCGGTTGGGGAACACTGCTCTAGATCATTCCTATTATTAGACGATAAATTGTTGCAGTTTTTCTGATTCCTTTCTCTCTTTTAGAATGCTATGTTAAAATGCTTCCCCTATAATGGAAGCTTATTATTAATTAAAGAAAGAATAATTTCGAGGTTTATGAGAAGAAGAAGTTATAAAATGACCTATTTGCTGTATACAAATTGACACTAGTTATGTTTTTGGTTAATATCGGCATTTTCTTAGTAAAGCTGTTTTTATCCATATCCCAGTTGTACTTATTTCTTTGACAAAAACTTTTTTTCATTTAAAAAAAACTAATTGAATTTCTTACTGATTAAAATTATTTCAATCACACTTTTTTTTCAATGTTTAGACAGTATAATTAAAAATAATTCTTACTTTTATTTCAGCTACAAGAATAACTTCCAAACAGCTATTGGCAACATAGTTTCTCTCATGAAAGGAAGTCAGCTTCAAAAGGTATTGTTCAACATTTTTAGTTATTTTTGTTGTCACTTTTTTTGTTGAATTTGAAATTGTTTTGAGTTATTGAAAATCCCTATCTCGCCCAAGTATTTTTTTCAGGTTTGGGAATAGGTGGGGAAGTCAGTAGAGACTCAAATTGGTGAATATAAAGGGTGTGAAAGCAATTCAAAACTTTTAAAAACAGATTTGAGAACATGGGTATTGTCCTAGTGAAACAATATATTTTAGAATGTTCTTGGCCTTTTAGTTTTATTTCTTCTTGCAACAGCGTAGGAGACAACATTCAGTTTTTATTGTTGCTTTTTTTACTTAATTATCTGCCATAATGACCCACTTTACATATCAAAAATATAGGCCATCCCTTTATTGGTTCCTTAGCCTTCTTTGCGGCCATAATGCAGGATTGGGAACTATTGTTTAATATTTTTCTTTACATTATCTTTTTTTTTTAATAACAATTTATGGTATGGACATATAATCATTATTGCCAGATTTGTAGAATAACGATGAGCCCTCTCAGCAGGAAAAACAACCTCTTATCGACAACTTAAAAAATCCTTGCATATCGCACCAGATAACTTCTCTCTGCTTTGACAATAAAACTATCCAATGAGAAGATGCAAACAGTGCTTCTATAAAACAAAAATCAACCTCCCAATACGAAAAAACAGGATATTCAAAGCTCCAATGAGAACATCATCCTACCCTGCCTATTGAGGCAACCCACCACCCTCTTACATAAACTGTTTATTATTTATTAAATAAAAATTTATTGTATGGAAATATAATCCTTATTCTGGCAATAGTATATATTTTTCTCCTATTATAGAGTTAACTTCTTTCTGTAGAACGGTGACAAGCCCTCTTGGTGGGAAAAACAACCTCTCCATGACAACTTCAAAAATCCTTATACATCGCACCAGATAACTTCATCCTTAACTGATAACTAAATGTTGCCAGTTCAAGAATAATGTTACTTCTAAGGAAAAATGAAAACTTCACTGTCTTCAATACACCTTCGTATATTAAATACGTATTTCAAATTAAAATAAAAAGTGAAGCTTACAATTTGTTTTCATTTTCAGTTCAGGGCATTTTTAAGTGCACAGAGGGATCAACTTTCATCCAGTGAATACAGTGCAGGAATAAGTGCTTTGGCTAACGTCGCTTTGAATAGAGAATGGGTAACCCTCAGACGAGACGAAATCGAGGGCTGGCTGGACAATTATGCCAATGGCGCAGGTGTCTTGAGTGCATCCTTTGGTCTTATTGTGACAATAATTATCGCTCTTCTGTCAAATAATTAATATTAAACAACATATTAAAAATAATATGTCTCAAAACAAACCTTTCGACAATATTTAATGTTGCCATTTTATAAAACTAATAAATTAATAGAAAGATTTACATATAACATATATTTTTTGTAAAATTATGAAGATTATAGAAAGTAATAGTTCTGAAAATAATTTTATAGTTGAATTCAGAAGTCACTTTAGTTTTTAAAATCAATAAATCATAATTACGAGTATCTTAACAACTCATTAGTTTGAATTGGTCATTGTCATGATCTGAGTTGTAATTTTTTTATTAGCTTTCATAAATATAAAATAAATATGAAAAGTAAAGATAAATGTGAAAAGTAAAAATTAATAGTTTTTTTACTATAAAATTTTTGTTTATCCTGTTATGAAAATCAAGCCAGTGTCTATGGGATAAGGAAGTTAAAATACTGTGATAATAAGATCATTTAAAATTGACTTCTGATTATTTAAATACTGATATTTTTTAGTCCTGGCAAATTGTGATATAAGGAATTAAGATTTTTTTTTCACAAAAGTGATATTAATATAAATTCTATAATATTTATGAACAAATAAAAATTGTCTAATGTTAATATTTTTTTTTAATTTTTAATTCTAGCAATGACAATAAAAAAAATATTTACATTATATTTTTAATGTATATATTTACCAGTTATATCTTTGGTGCTTACCCTGAAATTTCATTGAATTTTTAGAAATATTTTCTTTTAATCTGTTTTCTGGATCTTTATTGATAAAAAGACCCGCAGATCCAACACATGTTTTAGAGTGAAGACAATAAATCATTCAAATAGCGTAAGACTCTACACAAAAAATATTGAACTAATTAAGGATATGAGAAGATACACCCATTATATATCTAAAGTTATAAAGCTACTTTGAAACAAAAGTATTAACTACATTTCAACATGCTATACAACTAGCTTTTTAAAGGAGTGACAGTGCTACAGGTACTCTTAGAATAAAGGGCAATAGTTTTAGCACGTTACTTGCATCCCAGGATACAGTTGATAAAAGGGCTATATTAAGATAAATCAAAGAGTCAAAAGACTTATTTATGATGTGGACAACTTTTGGTTAAAATTATGAAAAATATCCTAAAGTGTTATAATTTTACAAATTACGGAGAAATCAGACTATCCTCTTTCTTTACTTGTATTAAAACAAAATTTTAAAATTCTATGAGGAAATAAATTAGGAAAAACTAAATTACTGTGACAATTTTATGTACATTTATAAAATATATATTTATATTTAATGACAATAAAATAAGTAAAATCTGAAACATATTAGTTTTTTTATTATTTATTTAATGGAAGTGATTATGAATACTTTTATATAATTACTTTCATACAACAAAGAAAAAAACTATTTAACCTTATAGTATTTTTTCCAAACAAGATGAATGCAATAAAACTGATTGTGTTCAAATACAATTAAAAATAAAAGTACTGAAAACAGTTGGGGAATATGTAAAGGAATGCTCCGTTTTATTGTGATTTTCTTTGTAATGCTTTCCACTGATTTTTGATAGCACCAATCGATTCATATTACGCCAGATACTTTATTCATACAGCACTTTATTCATTCCAAACTCCACTTTCCACTTTAGACTTTTTCCAATAACTATGCAATATTTAAGTTTCCGTTTGTCAGTCACTGTCAGCAAAGGACCAAAAAGTTTTAAGGGAAGCCATTATTATACAGCTGTGTTAATTCTGTTGAATATTTATAGGTCTAGGTACTATTGCATATTTATTTAATGACTTGATGACTAACCCATGCCATGCACATATTTCTAAACCAAAATATTGTCATATATTTAAACAGTAATGTTATAAAACGGTGCTTGTTTATAAAATATTTACACGCTTAACTATTTACTATTCATACAAATCCATTTAAAATAAATTTCCCAAATAAAAGAATGCATAAAAACACTACATTTACAGAACTACCACCCCATCACCATCATTTTTTAGCTTCGTAGTTGAGGAACCCCTCGCCATTCTAATGTCAATTCAGTTGGAGAACGAAGCCATACCATGGAGTTTATTTTAAGTAAGTAAGCCATTGCACACCAGCAAATTCACTGGTTACAAAATATAAATGAAGATCACACATTAAATTTAAAAACATGTGAATGAAAAAATATCTATAATTAGAGAAAACAATTGGATTTTAATATGCATAAAGCAAGCAAAATTATATTTGTTATGAGATAATTAAGGAAATATTACGTCACTTTGTACAGATTTCCATGGAACAATTTTTTTTTCTGGGTTATAATCCTGCTCCAAGCACTCGATCCCTCTACTCATCTCTGTCGTCCGCCAGTCTCTTAATTTCCTGGTAGCTGCCACAGCGGACATCCCGGATAACCCGGTCCATGTAGCTATATCTAGGGCGGCCTCTATGGTTGTTGCCCTCAACCATTCCCTCGACGATGGTAAGGAGCAGGCCTGGGTGCCTGATGTTATGACCTATCCAACTGGATCGTTGTTACAAGAAACAAGGTAAAATTGGTAGTGAAATCAACAAGGAATTACAATAAAATAGGTTCACAATACCTTATACATTATTATGACGTAATCGATGGCTGGTGTGTCCATTTCTTCCCACTCACGAAGTCCAGGGCGGGAATACTGGTCGCTTGAAGCGTGACGGTGGCGAAGGCGGGATGTCCCCTGATCCGCGAGAAAATTCAATGATGACAGGAGGATAAATCTCCAGGAAGAGCGTGACGACAGCTGAGACCTCCCAAAGTGGTATCAGTGAAGGCAGAAGTATGACGCAACAGGCTTCTGCGTATTTGGCTCCGGAAATTATTGAAACCGAAGTAGAAAGGGTCAGATCCTGACGTAACAGAAGCAGCTTCTGGATAGGAGAGAATTCCTGACGTGGAATTACACTCTAACTGAATTTACAGCTATTTGAATTAGGCTCGAGAGTAATTATAAAATACAAGAATTACAACGTGAAACAAACGGGCGTGAACCCTATAGCACTTGGTTCAGACCCCGGGAATGAGCTCTGTGACTCCAAGTTGATGGTTTGCTCGGAGTGTCGGTCCGATTGTCGGACACCTTACTCCTTCATCGGTTGTGTAAAACGGACTTTGGGATATTAATTTTTGGATTGTTTGGTGGGGGTGTTAGAAAGAATTTTTATAGAGAGGAGGGATAGAGTTTGATACATACATATAGGTTACATAATAATATACTTATATTTTTATATGTCACGAGCGTTGATAAATATGAATACAGAGAAAGGAAGGATAGTGATGTATACATAGACATAGATATTTGAATAATTATAAATATATTACGAAGACGAGGGTGGGGGAGAACGCTGTGACTTTACAATAAATAGTTGTACATATATAAATATGGAGGTAAGATAGATATATACCTTATAAAATGCGAGTATGTGCACTGGACACTATTCGGCGCCTACCGTTCCGAATAGGGGGTCGGGGGGTCGTTCGAAGCATTTGTTTGGGTCTGGGGTGAATAAGATTGGCGTTCACGTCGTAGTCCGTGAGTGAGCTGATTAGGGGGTTCGGGTGACTCGAGAGAGAACTGTAGAACCTCTCGGCCAGAGAGATCGCGTATTCTCGGATGGTGGGGAGATCTAGGTCTTCGTGAAGCCGTTTGTTGCTGACAAAGTAGGGCGCATCCATAATGGTGCGCATTGCCTTGTTTTGCAACACCTGGAGTTTGCGCATATGGGTTTCGGCCGCATGGCCCCAGACCGGGATGGCGTACGTCATCTGAGGACGTATGATGGCCTTGTACAAGTTTAACTTGACACGAGGGGACATCTTACTGTGTCTGCCCAAGAGTGGTGTGAGGGCTTTCAGAGTGCCGTACGCCCTCCCGGTGATGTTGGTGGTGTGCCTTTTCCAGGACAGCTTCGCGTCGAGAGTGACGCCGAGGTATTTCATCTCGTCGCACCACGGAACGCTCTGGCCGAAAAGTTTGAGTGGTCAGATGAAGTCCAGACGTCTTCTAGAAAAACGGACTGCTGCACTCTTGGAAGGGTTTATCTTAACCTTCCGATTTCTACACCAGCGTTCCAGTCTTGGAATGAAATTTTGAATGCGAGAGTGGGAATCGCAAGAGTGTTTAGAGGATGAAAGAAAAGCCGTATCGTCCGCGTATTGTACGGTGATAGATCGGCTGGTCTGGAGAGAGGGCATATCGCTGGTATATATGTTGTAGAGAGTGGGGGAGAGGAGGGCTCCTTGCGGAACCCCCGCTTGTATGGGGAGCTCTGCGACGTGCAACCACTCCTTTTATATCCTAGTTTTGTGGTGGGGATAGGGACCGCCAGCGAAAACACCTGCACAAAGTGGTGTTTCGTTGAACTTCACAGCGATTGCCGTGGGCTCAAAGACCGCCTCTAATAAATAATTATTATTTATTTTTCCTATGACCATGAAACATTATTTCTAGAACAACACAGAATTTCGTGAATATTACTGACCTTGCTACGCACTAGCGAACGGTCGGGATTAACGACAGTTTAAGACTCTCCTAATTTGCAGGCCGCCCACTACCTCGAGATAAATAAATAATAAATACAGGTTTATTTTAAATAAATAAGAGATGGCGTTCGACGAATCCTGTAGGAATGCTATATCAATTTTGATTTCATAAATTAAAGAAATACTCCTCACATTTTACAAAAATCCCAAAATATTGTGAATATTGGAAAATATCTCACATACGAGTATGTCAAAAATTAATACAGAGCATGGAAGCGAGGAAAGTCGAGAAAATAATTAGTGAAGATAGTTTTCAAAATTTCGAAAAATGCAAATGTACGAAGAATGAGAGTCAGAAGTGCGTCTATGACGAGATGTACGAGTATACTTACTATATACTCTATTTTTTCAGCATATGTTCTTTCTGCACCAAGTATCAAAAAAAAAAAAATATTGTTACTTGTACATTTTTACATTTTGTTAATTTTCTTTATTGATTAACACATAAAGACAATGGTAATTATTGTTCCATTACCGAAGTAATTAAGACTTATATATTTAAATTAATTTTATTTTCATTCAAATTAATTGATCACAGATGCGGAGAAATTGTCACTAAAAATAAAAAGATCAACATAAATATATATTAACACAAATCAAAATTGAGTCGAAGGTTTTCTTCAAAATTGGTCATACAGTTATTATTTTCAATAACTGAGTAGTCAGATCTTATTTCTGGAAAGTGAAGATCGTGGTTTTATATATATTATATACATAAATATTTATTTATTCTCACTATCTTTTCGGTGTGAGGCATTTGGCACAATATATTATCGGTTATTGCAAATGATTTCTTTAAGTACTTGTATATTTTAAAACAATTAATATTTATTGAAGCTAAAGATTATTCAATATATGGGAACATGATTCAAATAAGGTGCCAAAAAATTGAGGAGCGGGAATGCTACAAAACTTGAGCAAAAGCGTGAATATTATTATGAAATCAAGCTCGTCCCCTTAAATAGGAAGGATCGCCTTATAAAAAAATTCGTTGAGATCGGAGGTGTCGAAAATATTTCATCCGCAACTTGTTCTGTGGGTATTTTTTACTCTATTTTAATATCCCCGCTCAGCAACAATCGCGAAACCAGTTCTTATTAAGATAACGTAGATTGACGTACAAATCGTTATAATACTGAATTTAAATAAATTCCTAGTTGAAATTTATTTACAGAAGGGGGATACTACACAGGGGCGCGCATCTATATGTGCAATGTGTGCGGCACATATAAGCGGCCGATTCAAAGGGCGGCTGCAAACCTCTCTTTTAATTGTCTGTTTGCGCTAGCCGCCAGTTGATGTACCTGTCTTCATGGATTTTAGTCACCTTAAGTTTATAAAAAGTTCCTATTCATAAAACACAAAATGATTAAGTAAGTGAATTAATGTTTAAAGGAAAACTATTAAACGTAAAAGCATCTTAATTGAAAAAAAGTGCTATACTTGCGCACTTATATATCTAACACTCGCTGTTACTTGCCGGAATATAAACAAATTGAAGGATTGATGTATGCCACGATAATTAACGATTATTACCTATCCATAATGTATCCGCTTAGTAACGAATAATGAATTTGGTCACGTCTTTTTTCATCGATACGCAAGTTTAACGTCATTCAAAAGCTTGCAATAGTACGCTGCATTGATGGTGCGACGATCGTGCAAAAAATCGATGTACAAAATGCCGCGCCGGTCCCAAAAAACGATCGCCAGAACCTTACCAGCTGACAGTCGAGTTGGCTTTCACAGGGGCTGCCTCATTCTTCTTTCTCCACTCCATGCTGGCTTGTTTCAGCTCGGGCGTGTAGTGGTGTACCCAAATTTCATCGCAGGTAACGATGCGACTCAAAAACGTGTTCCCTTCTTGAGCCAACCGCGCCAAGAGCCGCTCACAAACGTGCCAATTTTTGTTCTGCAGTCAAAAGACATGGGACCCATCGAGTAGACACTTTAGGGAATCCTAGGTCCTTTGTAATTATGGATTGAGCTCTCATATCTCTCATAACTTATTCCTATCTCACAACAAATTTCGGAAACCGCCAAAAAAAATCTTTCAAATGATCACGAATGGCGTTAATGCCCTGTTAGGTAATGCTCGTTCGTGGGCGACGATCATGGCTCTCGTTTTCGACTCCTTCACGGCCTTTCATGAACTCCTTATGCCAGGCAAACACACGGGGCTTTGACAATGTTTGATCCCCAAACTGTGCCGTCCGTCTCCGCAAAATTTCGGCCGGTGTTACGTCCTCATGAGCGAGAAACTTATGCGTTGCGCAATTGACGGGTGCACATCTTTCTCAGACATCGTGTGTCATACTAATGACGAAATCTGCCGAGGCCAGCCCACCGCTCTCCCTACTTACTCCTGATATCCCCATCCATCACTCCTCGAGGTGGCCGCGCCCTCCGTTTAAAATTACGCACTCTAAAACAAGTCTCGTTTATTTCTGATTCACCCTCGTAAATACATAGTTAAGTTTTTAAATCAAATTGAATTCAAAATAAAAACAGCGTACCTATACTTAAAAAAATATTTAAATGAAACTAGAAGTAAGGGCAACATTTTTAGTTTTCGCACACAGGCTGCTTTATCTTTTACGATGACCCTAATACTACTTACCACTAAAAAAATTGGTTTTGTCAGTATTTTGTTACACAATATGCTTAACAGATATAATTATCCTTAACTACAATATTCGGATATTCAATGTCTTCTGGTTTCATTTTCTGAGTAATGGAAGAAAATATATGTTACCTTAGTCTATAAAAACGAAGTATGAATTAATTTAGAAAATTATACACCAATTTTCCAGTTACCAATCTTTATTCAAGTAATGAAAAAATATACTTGATCAATGTTTTACCTTACACTTAACCTGGTCACGATAAAATTAAAGCGAATTTAGTTGATAGCTTTTAATAAAATAAACTATTTATTAATCATTATAATAGTTTGACTCTGTAGCCAATTATTTCTTCAATCATTTATAATAAGAATGTTTCCTAGGCTGTTTACTTAAAAAATATAATCAATGTTTTTTTCTTTAAATTTTCATATAATAAATAATTAATTATTTTTATTTGATGCGTTACATAATATAATATTTTAAGTACTAACCACACTAAAAGTATTATTATAGCAACATTGTTATGACACTAGCGCGCAGGCGTTCACATGCGCGCCATTCGAATTCTCGTCGGTGGAAATGTTTTTAACCCGGCGTGTGTTTCCGCATCTTTCATTCGCGAGAAAGTTTACGTGCGGAAGGGTTGGATTAATTAGTGATAATCTAAAGATCGAAAACTTTTTGATTTTCAAAAAGAATACTGCCAAAATGTTTTCAACGGTCGAGCGAGGTTCGCCAAATACGACAAATTACAGGGTATTCTTCAGTGAGTATCGTTGTATATGCCACATAACCTTTAATCTAATACTAAAGTGAATGGATTAGATATATGTATGTGTGAACCTCGTGTATTGAATTTATTCGTGTGTACATGCTTATAAACTTGATGACGTTGATTTAGATTTTTTTGCATATGGTTAAAAAAATCGAAGTTATTTCAATTGAGCAATTTTAGGATAGTTAAGTGACATCTGTCATTAAAAAAACTGTATCTGCTTTCAAAGTACGTTTTCTTTCCTTTTCCAATATGCAAATTCATAGATTTTTGTTTCTCTATTTTGTTTTACTAATTAAACAGCACTCAAAAAATACTAGACATGTTTAAAAGTCTCCCACTTTCATTTACCGTATTTGCATAGTATATTATTCACTTAACACTTTAAATCGAGTTAATAGTTCAGATTTATGAAATTATGTACGGGTTTGCGTGTCGATAATATCTAATGAAAAAATCTTATTTCTTCATTTATTCTTGCAATCAAAATTTATTCTCCAGGAAGATATTTTTTTTTAGAAAAAATAAAACTTATAGAAGAGTCCACTATTTTTATTATTTATTCTCTTTATGATGTTATATTTTGCATGATATAACAAAAATGTTTGTTCTTTAAAATGGTTAATTTTGAACAATTTAACAAAAGTTGAGGAATTCTGCTATTTAGGTAGAATCTTCTCAGATGATGGAAAAGTTAAGAGGGATATCAAATGGCGTGTAGTGATAGGAAACAAAGTCAATGAGGCACTAAACATATACTCGAACTGGATGGTATCGAAATAAAAGATGACAGTCCACAATAGTATTTTGGTGCAAACTTGGATGTATGGGAGTGAAACATGAACGTGGAAAAATACTGATTAGAGCCAAAGAAACACTGTAGAAATGCGTGCATTGATAAGAATACACGGAGTGACAATGTATGACAGAATACGGGATGAATGTGAACTTAAGGCTGATGTGTTAAGTAAGATGAAGAAGAACTCGCTGAAATGGTTTTTACATATGGAACGAATGAATGAAGAAAAACAAAACAGATATATAGCGCAGATGGGAGTGGAAGGTGTGTGAGAGAAAGACCAAGGAAAGTATGGTTGGATCAAATAAGCGATATTCTGAAACAAGAAAATGTAGTCTGAGAAATCGTAGAAGTTGTATGGATATGGAATAGGCGAAGGATGTGTGCTAAGATAGGAGTCTGGCGATCTGTCCTCTCTGCCTACCCCTACAGGGTGATGGTATATATGTATCTATTATTCCTGAGAATGTGTATGAAATGTGTTAGATGTATTTTTTCTCATTTATTTTTGCCATTTTGCACATCAGCATATATATTTTTAATTCTCAATGTTATTGTCCACACTAAAAAATATTTAATTTGAAATATTGAATAAAATGAGTATTGTATACCAAGCCTGTACAGCAAGTAGATTTATTGAGAAGCATAGATTTTTCAGGCTTGATAACTTTTAAAAACATCAAATAAATATGTATTTTATAGATTGTTAGCTATCACTTGGAATTCAAATGTGCAATTTAATATTGTGAAGATTCAGTGTTAATTTTGTACATATAATTTTATATATTCTGTTATAATTTCAGAAGGCAATGATGGCCCCATATCACCTCTTCATGATATCCCCCTTTACGCAGATGCGGCTAATAATATCATGAACATGGTTGTGGAAGTTCCTAGATGGACCAATGCTAAAATGGAGGTAAATTTCTTGGCTTACAAAGCTATTTCAATAATGTTGATTTTTGTATACTTCTGTGATTCACATTTAGCGCAACCAAAGTTAATCAAAGCAGATATGACTAAACATGGTGTAACATTGACCACAAATATCTTTTTACACAGCCTAGTTTATCTACTCAACAAGTAATTGAGATTGTCATATAGTGCATGCTGTGGACTTTCAATCGATCAAGATCATGCTGGCAGGAACTGTGCAAGCATCAGACCACTATGTGAAGGGCTTACAATATAACATGTGATACTTGAGCTGTTATTATAAAATGGAATGAAGCTACACAGGATCAAGTCATACTTAATAAGGGAAAATGTAGATTAATTCTATTAATTTTTCTTTTTGGACCGATTAATGATGATAGCGCTCAATAAAAGAAAAATCAATAAACTGGAATAAAGATGCGATCATATCTGAATCGTATAATAAAATTTATTTCTTGTCTTCAGTTAATATTTTTTTACACAATAAAAGAAAGAGACTGGAAATACTAGTTTTGTTACATTTTAATATATGAATTTATCAGATAAAAACTTTATACCAGATAAAAACTATGCTAAATTAGATTATTGAAACTTAGGAAAGAAGATTCTTCCATTACTTTTATTATATTATCATAACTCCATTAGTTCAGATGGTGATGAATGAAATGGAAAAGTAATATTAAAAAATTAACTTTTTTAAAAGGAAGCATTTTATTTATTATGAAATGTAAATTCTTTTTTTTTTTCAACGAATAGATATGCTCGAAGTCATAGGTTTCCTTATACCCTCGAACACTAGGCGGAAAAAGTGCATGTGTCGTTCGAGGGGAGTAGCACAGCGTGGGGTTCGAACCGACGACCTTCCGGACGGAAGTCCAGTACGTTACCGCGTGGCCATGCACCTCACTAAATAAATATTAAAATATAAGATCATTTTAAGAGTGCACACTTGACATTAAGCATTTATTGTTACATATTTCAATTCTGATAATTAAAAAAATTACAAAGGGTTTACAAATCAGATATATATTTATCTCAACAATTTAGTAATATTGTATAATTGTATTCTATCTAGAGATATGTGGTTCATTTCCTAAACAAAACAATGATTTAATTAATATGTAAGGATTTCTTATCAAGTTGCTCTGATTAATAATTGTACGAGTATATTTAGTAGTGACTAAATATCTAGCAGTTATTGGGGTTTTTTTTTCATTTAAATATTACTTATGATTTTATTTCAACTTTTGTAAAAAAAGTCAAAAGATACAAAAGAAACAAATATAATTCTTAACATTGACACCTAAGTTGTGTTATACAATAGAAAAATCGGTATAAGATGAACGCAAGATGATAAAAAATGAAATCCATATAATTGACTCAATCCCTGTTCTTGGTGGGACTTTTCACTTTACTTTTCTTAAGTTGTTTCATGCTCAACTGCACTTTACTCTTGTAAGTAATTTCAAAGTCAATATTGATTGCACAATCCGTGTAGTTTTTTAGATGAAATGATAGCAAATATCCCAGTTATTTACTTTTATTACATTAAAAATGAATCGGAAATTATATTTATTATGAGAATCTCATTGAAACCTTTGGATCCGTTTTCAAAGTTGACAATATTTTTTACTACATGATTTTGGTGAAATAAAACCAGTATATGACATTAAATAAGGTCAGAAGGTGGAATACTTTTTTAGAATAAAATTAAGTACTTATTGTTACACATATTGACTATTGATTTCTAGAGTTTATCAAGGAAAGAGAAATGTTAATTTCTCTGGACCACGTTCTTTAAATTTATCCTGCATAAGAATGAATTTTATTTGAGCACTGCCACACAATAAGGTTAGTGAAGATCTTCACTAACCCTAATTGATGCTCGTAAGTTTCACCCCGTACACTTTTTGATGGCATAATTGTCATTCACTTGCCAAATATTTTAAACTATTTATAAGTTCACGAAGCATTAGAAGTAGCAGCATATGTATCTGTCAAAAAAGTTTTGTGAAATCAATTTGTAAATTTTTCTTTCACATTTACTGGAATGAAAAAAAATGTGGTTGGTTTCGCATCATATGTTTGAAATAGCTTTAAATTATGATAAAAGTTAGAAAGTAGTTGGTTATATTCAAAATTGATAACACAGCAATTTTTTTTTAAAACAAAGTAATATGTAGATTGTTTTTAACTACCTTACTAATCAAATGGTCTCAATGCTTTAAAACTGTAACAAATTCTATTAAGGCTTTTCGGAAATTGATCCCAAACCCTTAGAATGTAATTCTGAGTATAACTGCTTTCCAACTAAGGTTGACACACGTCTATCAATATTATTTTCATGTGCCATATTGATTAACAATGTATATATAATATAATTGTTCTTTTTAATAGCTAGGTGAATTAACTGTTTATTTAGTATTTCTCCTTTCTTTGATTAATCCAACTAGCGTTGTTTGTTGTTCAAGGCTAATTTACAGCAGTCATGTTATTCTGTGTACATTTTTCATATTGTACTTTCACTTAACTCAACACGATTGCCTTTATACTTTATATAGCTCTCAAGGTTTTCCTCTTGTTGATTTTGTCACCATTTGGTCATGAAATAATAATTTAATACTTTTATTTCCTTGTGTTTTTTATGTGTAATTTCATTTGACCATATCTATTGATTTGTGCGCATTTCATGATATCTTCTTAATATTTATTTTGGTATATCTTTATCCTTAGATTTACCTTGTCTATAAGATAGTCATAATTATTATCATTTATAAAACAGATTATTTACAATATTTTTGCAAATAACTTAATTTTGATAAAATAAAGTTCTTAAGGTCAGTACATATTTATCATATATATAATATATAAGACATGTAAACCATGAAATTTTTTAATTTAAAAAAATCGTATTTATTCTTTTTATCAATATTATTTTTCAATATTACCCATCAAATAATTTAAAAAGATGCTCAGTTTGAAACATACATATATTCTGCTTGACATGAACAATGTTTACTTCTCAAGCGACAAAGGCAACCCTACCGGCAGGGTTGTCATTATCCTATCACTGAAAATAAAGTGCACTATGATTGGCCACCATTGAATGATAGCATTCTTTACATCAAACTGAATACTTCCCAAATTAAACTACACTTCATTCAGAAGCTCCGACTGCAAAAAAATGACGATAAGACTATTGACACCTGCAGTGGAGACGTTGACACTAAGAGTGAGTGAAAAAAACAAATTAAACATATTTGAGACGTAGATTAAAAATCTCGTGGACAGCAATGCATACCAACATTTCTATATTGGAAGAACTTGGAATTCAGAAAAAAATCGCCACTTTATGTCTGACACATGTACTTGCGTTTTTTGGACACATTGTCTCTGCAGAGGATGGCAACTGGAAGAAACCAGTGATCACCAGTAACATGGAAAGCAGATAGGGGTAGGGGAAGATTCTCAATCCATTGGACTGATCAAGTGAAGGATACTAATGGACTCTTAGTAATCAGTGGTTTTCGAAGTGCAGAGACAGATGGAGAAAAGGAGGGCATCAAGGAGGCCTGTTCCAATACATCCTAGAGGGGTCACAATCTTCCGTCATGAAGGATATGACAAAAGATCTTTTGCTATACAATTTTTATTATTATTATAAAACTACTTTAAAGAGCTTAATACATGTAAAACTTATACAATATAACGCAGAATACTTTTAAAAATAATAATGTAGGTATATAGAGTTGAAAAAATATATAATTATGGATAATAATTATCACAAAAACCTTTTCAAAAAAACATACATTTTTTATTAACCTTATTACGTGGGTCATCCAGAAAGTAAGAAACGTTTTGGCATAACTAAATAAAAACGAAAGATATCGCCACAAAATTTTATTTACAAAGTCACAGAACCTTACTCTATTTTTCAATATAGTCGCCATAGCTGTCAAGGCACTTATTGTAACGTGGAACCAATTTTTCAATTCCGATGTTATACTCTTCTACCACCAAAGATTTCAGCCAGGATGTCACTTCTTGTTTGAGGTCTTCATCGTTTGCGAACTGTTTTCCTCCCAAAAATTCCTTTAGTTTCGGGAATAAGTGAAAATCACTTGGTGCCAAGTCAGGGCTGTAAGGAGGATGTCCAAAAATTTCCCACTTAATTTCTTGCTGTGTTCGTGCTGATGCATGAGGCCGCGCATTGTTATGATTCAAAACAACCTTTCCCGACAACATTCCACGTCTCCTGTTTTGGATGGCGCGTCTGTCGTTGAAGAGTTTCACAATAGGCTTCTGAGTTTATTGTGTGTCCTCTTGGCATAAACTCCACGTGGATCAAACCTTTTCGGTCCCAAAAAACTGTTGCCATCACTTTTCTGATGTTGAAATTCGGTTTTTCTTTTCCGAGCACACATTTTTAAGGTGCCAAGGTGCTCTGTCACTATTTCATGTAGGAGCGATCGTAAAATTTGTGGGAAAGATTCATGTACTTCGCTTAAAGTTGCCTATAAATTTCGATAGGCCGAACATTTTGTGCATTCAGAAAACGAATGACACTACGCACTTCACATTTGGCGGGATTTTCGATGGGCACAGCCATTTTGAAAGGTTACAGAACAAAGACGCAGGACCATTCAGCAACAAAACTCGGCTCACACTGAAGCGAGGGAAGGAGCTAACTGGCGCGCATACGATTGCGGTGGTGGGAGATCGGCGCAGGGCGTGGTGCGCACGCGCTCGTCGGGGCTCGTCTGGACGCGCCTAGTATTTTGCTGAAATGTAAAATTTCTCGGATTAAATTTAATGTTTTATTTAATTAAAAAATAAATACTTTGTAGGTATAATATACTTCATTCTACAATTTTATAACCTTGGCGAATTCTTGATATTCATTTATGTGTTAAAATAAGCATTAAAAAATACCTACAGCAAAAATGTATTTAATCAATATGGCTGTAACACATCGATCTATAAGTCCCGGGACTAACCAACAGATGGCACCTCTAATAACAACTCCATACCATTCTCAGTTAATACCAACTTTTGGAAGTTACATTGTGTCATTGAGTTACAGTGGTTTTAGTGACGCTGCTTTTGCTATTTTCAAAATGGAAAAAAAACGAATTTCGTGTGTTGATAAAACATTGCATTTTAATGGGAAAAAATACCGTTCAAACTCAGCGATGACTTGAAAAGTGTTATCCAGGCTCTGCTCGAAAACAACCATTTGTCGGTGGTATGCTGATTTCAAATGCGGTCGTACAGACAAATGATGCTGAACGCTCTGGTCGTCCAAATGAGGCTGTTACACGAGAAAACATTAAAAAAACCCTCAAAATCGTGATCGAAAATCGCAAAGTAAAGTTGCGTGAGATAGCCGACATCCTGAAGATATCATTTGGTAGTGTTTACACTATTTTGCATGAATATTTGGTCATGAATTTGAAACGACAACGCATCGATGATTCAGAGCGCTGTTTGGCACTGTTTACGTGAAATAAACAGGCGTTTTGCACTATACTTCGGAATCAAATTGGCAGTCAGCTGAAGGGAGAGCAGCCGGTGAAAGTCATTCGAAGTGACCAAAAACTCAACAGTCGGCTGGGAAGGTTATGGCCTCCGTATTTTGGGATGCGCATGGTATAATATTCATCGATCACCTTGAAAAGGGAAAAACCATCAATAGCGAATATTACATAGCGTTATTGGAGCATTTGAAGGCAGAAATTGCAAAAAAACGGCCCTTATGAGGAAGAAAAAAGTTCCCTTTCATCAGGACAATGCACCGTGTCACAAGTCGATGGTAAAAATGGCCAAATTGCATGAGTTAAACTTCGAATTGTTTCCGCACCCACCGTATTCTTCAGATTTGGCCCCCAGCGACTATTGGCTGTTCGCAGACCTCAAAAAGATGCTCCAGGGAAAGAGATTTGGATCCAATGAAGAAGTGATTGCCGAAACTAACGCCTATTTTGAAACCAAAGATAAATCGTTCTACACAGCTGGCATAGAAAAGTTAGGAAAGCGTTTGAATGAATGTATCACTCTTGAATGAGACTATGTTGATGAATAAAGAAGAATTTTGGCAAACAAATGATGTTTTAGTAGTTAGTCCCGGGATTTATTGATCGATGGGTTAATAAGCTACATGTTAAAATAAGCATTAAAAAATACCTACACCAAAAATGTATTTAATCAATATATTGATATGCACTTTCTATGTTTAGATATTCATTTGTGCATTGTGATAAGTGTAGACTATGTATATTTTTTTAATGTTTTATTAGTATTATCTTTTTCTAGAAGACGTAAGGTACAAAGTAAAGGTCAATTATTATCTGTTCACTATAGATTAACTTCAATTTACTATAATATCATGTTCACTTATCATAATTCAGCCTTGACTTTCAAGATGTGATTATTTTGAATAAATATTTATAAGCCACTTCATTTAAATATTTTTTTTTTATATATGATATGGAAATTAATTTATGATTTAACAAGTAATTAGTGTTTCGGATAAATTTTTCCTTGAAAAATTATTAATTTTCATATGCATACACTATTTATTTTGTTTCCGTGGGGTTGATAATCTCCATGGTCTAGTTGGCAAGATGGTGGTTTTCCGACCTGGGGGTTGCGGGTTCTACTCTCCACCCCTAATTTACCAAATTTTTATATAAACCGGTTCAGTCTGGTTTTCATTCAAGGTTATGAACATTTTTCTGTTTGATTGGAAAAGATTGCCACATGTCAATAAATTTCAGTTTGTACAGTATACATGGAAAGTACAATACGTTATACAAAGTTTATTTAGCTTTACACTTTTTATACAGTATCAAGAGTTGGAGGTTCGACAGAAAGCATCTGAAATGCGGTTTTTATTCAGTTTTTATTTCTAATGCTCATTATAAAAAGGATGATCTCCGTGGCCAGACGGAGGTTGGCCAAAAAGGTTGGCAAGACGCTTGACTTCCAACTGGGGACTTTGGTTTTAGTTCCCAATGGTACCTAAAAAAAAGGGTAGCAGCTGGTAAGAGTTTGTCTAGTAACAGTACTAACATAAGCTAGACTTATGCAACTGTTGTTTTCTCTTCATATGCAGGGTAATATCGCCAACGTGTGTGATGATGAGTTTTGTGTATACACCAGTGGTTCTAAACAATGTCTCTCAGTCATGCCTTTTAAAATGCCCGAATTACATCTTCGGATATGTTGTCCGAATTACATGTTCGCATACCGATACATTATAAAATTTCATCATACTTTTTTAAATGGAATGGATGAAAAAAATATGTGAATAGCTGGATCATTAATTTAATTTTTAACATGGATAACATACTGGCATAATTTCTTATTCATTTTGATTACTTTTAACAATATTTGACTAATACAAGTACTATAATTCTATTCTGTCTGTTTATGTAATATTTTCTTCATAACTTTTTCTACGTACACAGTTATATCAACAATGAATTACATGTAATATTAAATTATAATCCTTTCCGTTGATAAATTTTCTATTATATGCACAATATGTATCTTTAATATTTTTCATTGACTTGCTCAGGGGACATAAAGATGAGTCCAGGTCACAAATTGAAAAAGTAACTAAATTTTAATATTAGGAAAAAAAGAACCAAGTCATTAGCCTCGAAAGACTAAGATAAGAAAATAATTAGCAAGTTGAATGTGGGCTCAAAATGAACAAGGAATATATTGTTTATAGTTAAGGCGTTTTGGACGTTTAAAGACATTGCAATTTGTTTTATCAGACACTGTTTATTCCACTTTTTGTAACGTTAGAAGCGCGTATATCGGTACCAGTTCCAACAGAATTCAGTCTTGTTTGTGCTCCTCTGAAGATGAGGTGAAAGCCTTGAAACCGGCAGGGTTATACCATTACAAAAAGTGGAATAAACAGTGTTTGATAAAACAAATTACAATGAACAAGGAATGTTGTAAAAATGTATGCAAGTGCAAGGTGGATAAAAAAAGACTTTTACTTTACATTTTGTTAATATATTTTAGAGATTATTTTGCCTTTAATATATATATTTTTTAAATAAATCAACTATTTTTTATGGTTTTTCTCCAGATATGTCTGAATGAACCACTAAACCCAATCAAGCAAGATGTCAAGAAGGGGAAACTTCGCTATGTTGCCAACTGCTTCCCTCACCACGGCTACATCTGGAACTATGGAGCCCTTCCGCAGACTTGGGAGAATCCGCAACACATTGATAAAAATACCAACTGTAAAGGAGATAATGATCCCATAGATGTTCTGGAAATTGGGTGAGATTTTGATACCTACATGATAAAAATACTCTCTCGAGCAATTTACATGAAAATATGTGTTTTTTTAATTGCATGTTTATAAAATGAATTTCAAATATAGAGATGAAACTTCAAATTCTAAAAACATTAAGTTTTTTCTACCACTGACAGATATGACCTAAAACTTTAAAATCAATGTTTAAAAAAGTGTCAGGCTATCTAAGGGGTTAGAACTACAGCCTGCTGCCCTTAATGAAATGATGACGAGGAAAAATTCATTTGCACAAGTAACAAAATTGAAAACGAGCAAATTAACCCAATTCACATATTATTTTTCGATGATACATTCTGTGGCGTTATGGCAGAAGTTGATATGTCCGTTTTTTGTCATTTTGTGTTTATTCTCCCAATTTACAGAAAATATTTCTCAGCATGTTGGGGCAAAACTTGGTGTATCAGTCATTATCCAAACAAAAGATATATTGTTTGGAAAAACTTAAAAAATGCTTATTTGTACTGATTCTAACAGCTTATCAAAGTTAATATTGTTTCTCCTGTAAACTAAGGTAAAACAGACATATCAACTTCTGCCATAACGCCACAGCATTGATCTCTCAAGTTCTCTTGTATCCTGAAATTGTGTATGATCTTCCTCTAAACTTTTGTCAAATATTGTTATTTCCCCACTATTACAACATATATGTACAATATATATGTCACATTATTACAACCTTGTGCATCTATAACGTACCACATTAGAATTATATTGAAATTTAATTGCCTAAATGCACCCTTTTAATCCCAGCATATTTTGCATAAAATGTGCGAAAAATCCCAAGCATTTTTTGGCAAAAAAAACAGTAGTTTATATTTTATTTTTTATCTCAGTGAATATTTAATTTTAAAACCTAATTTTTGTGGAGACCTCCCTGTAGAGTGTAAAATAATAAGTAATTTTCATATTTAAAAAAATATATATAATATATTTTTTTTATTCAACATAAAAACTTGTATGAAAACTTTGAGGCCGATGATCGGCCCCGTGGGATTTCTCGCATACACCAGTTGGGGCCGATAATCGGCCCCGTGGGATTAAAAGGGTTAAGTTTAGTTTGAATATAGTAGTAGATAAACACTTTTGTATATTGTAATATATAAAAGTGTTGTAATTTTTACGGCCATCTGGATTAATCCGCAGAGCAAATTCTGTGGTACTGCGATGATAATCAAGTCAGTAATTTCCGAAGGGAACTCCACTTAGCTTTACATCGGCTTACCTCCGGACCGATTGGCCACTCTGGCCACTCTGATCTAGTGGCGTCAAAAGATAGTTTTGTTGCATTTTGAAATTTTCAGTGAAAGTACTGGCAATTTGCTGGGCTTTTTGAACTCCAGGCCCTTAGCCATTTTATAAAAAAAAAATTACTATACTGCGAGTTATTTCCTTCTCCCGTGATGTCAGACCTTAAGTCCATGATCACTACTATTCTTTCAACACGTAGGTGAAGAGAATAGTTTTTCAGTTGGTCATACCCTAGTAACTTTTCTTACTAAAATAATTTGAGTTATTAAATAAAGGCCTCAGTCAATACCAATTCACTGCGGGCCCGGCTATAGTTGGGATGTGCAACCCTGTCGTCAGAATCGGGCCCGATTCTGGCCATTGTGTAAATTTATTTATCTCACTTCTTTGTGCCTTAGAAAACTTGTCCGATTTTGTTGTATCATATTTAGAAGGCTGCAGTCAACAAAATAAGATGATTTTGATTTTCAATGTTAACCTTTAAGCGCCCGTGCGCAATAGAGGTAGCCCAAGCAATTTTTTGCAAAATATTCGCGCGACCTGTAGCTGTTATAAAAATATTTTTTTCAAACAAACACCACCTTATTTTTTTCAAACAAACACCAGCACCAAAACTTGCACACTTTCTAATTCTCTAAGTAAAAAAATAAACTAACCCATTTTTTTAACCCGTTCAGTGCTGAAAACGCACATATGCGTTGATATAAACTTTGCTAGGTGTTGAAAATGCCTCGTTCCTTCCCAATTTCTTTGGGTGAATTATAAAACAAACGAGTCCAGAGTGGCCTTATGGTATTATAGAGTTTGTAAGGGTTGTGTGCTAATGAATTATACTTGCATTTTTAATTATTTAACAGTACGGTAAATAAACAACAAATTATTCAGCAGTCAATGTGTTAAATATGAAGCAAATTATTCAGCAGTCAACGTGTTAAATAAAATTAAATAAATCAGTGTAATCCGATTGCAAAATGTATCATAATCACTAGTCTCGTACGGGACCTTAGGACATTGAACGACGCAAATCCGCGGTCCCGTACGGGACCACTGGGCGTTTAAAGATTAATATATGGTGTTATATGAAAACGAGACACATACAATCCGAATGTGTTACCATCATATATCGGAAGATATACAAAGGGTTCTTTGTAATTCATCTTCACTTTGTAGGTTTTCTGTGGTTTTCTTTCCAAATATGTTTTTCTGAACATATGCAGATACGAGAAATAACTAATCTAATGGCCACAGCCACTACCTTCCTTACACTCAACTTAAATATACTTATAAATATTTTTAATCTGTTAATAATAGTGGGTTCGATTACCGAGTTGAGAATGGCGGTATATAAATTGTAATTATTGTTCAAAAATAATCTAGCACAGGAGGTAAACCATTAGAAAATATATCAGTTGTGAAAGGGTTAATAACCCTTGACTTTTTCATCTATTTATCATAAATTTGTTTTACATAATGCTTGAATGAATAATGTTTATCTCTAATTGGAATATTGAGGTCAATCTCCATTTATATAGGCCTTCATTACAATCACAGTTACATTGAGGTGAGTCGACTCACTCATGGTTATCATCTTGTGTATTACATCAGGATCACAGAAATGCCATAAAACTACTTTCATCCAGGTCGACCACAGCCTGACTGGCACTTCACATCCTCTCACTTTACGCTTAGACTGTGCATGTCTCTATTGTATCGCTGGCTCACTAGGTGGCGTAGAATCTACATTTCCCATAGATAAAAATTTCAGCAGACAAGATAGATATGGTTTGTACTATTGTGGATTTTGTTATTTGAGTTAGATAAAAATTTTGATAATGATGAAATATGAAGCATGTTATATCCAGGTCAACAGTCTTTCAATAATATTGAATATAATTTTGACTGTTGCATATTGGGTTGATATGTAATGTTATGAGGAAATAGTGAACCTGTGCCTTATATTTAATCATTATCATCAACGCCAGTGAGTTCCACAGTACGTTCATAATTTTATTTTGGTCCAATTCTTTATGTTACCATTTGAACTTCCGACACATTATTTGCACCTACGAAGCTGGTGCCTTTTTGAACCTCTTTTTGTTTGAACACTATTACATGATTTTATTTGTCCAGCAGTGTGTTCTATCGTCTTCTTCGTCACATGTTTAATGCTGAATATCATGGTCCACTGTTATTTCCGGAACTTGGTACACCACTTTTCACCATCTTTCCCAATCCTGGGCTTTGTTGATTGCAACTTTCAAAGAGGATTATGTTAATTTCTTTATTTGGTCCATCTATCGTATTGGACACCTTCCATCGTATTGGACACCTTCCTCTTGCTCATTTTCTCTCAATTCTCCCTGTGATCACAAACTTCTCCAGACTTGCATTATTCTTTCTGGCAACATGCCCAAAATATATAAGAATCATTTTCCCGCATGTTGTCGAAAGTCTTTCGGTCATTTTCAATTCTTGAATGACAGAAACGTTGGTGTGTATTGCAGTCCAAGGAATATGAAGCATCTGTCTCCAATACCACATCTCGAAGGCATCTGGATTTTTTTTTCCTTCTTGCCATCCACGATTCCACTCCATACAGTGTTGTGTTCTATATATCTTACTTATATGCATTTAAAACTTTATTACTCCCAAACACTATCTTCTAAAAAAGTTTTATTAGGTTGGTCCCTTGAATAACACTTTGAAAGGGTTTCATTGGAAAGTGCTCATAGAATTTTAAACTTTTCATTGCTGTTTACTTTAATGCTAAATAAATTTGAACTTGAAGTGTTTTAATGTTTAATGTCTTATCATTAACAAGAATGAATATTCATGTCTACCTGCGGTATATAATTCTTGGTAGGATCAAAGTTAATATCCATAATAAAATCATTGAATCATTACATTATTTTACACTACACAGATAACCACTAAGCAGAAAATTGTTTCTAAGAATTTGATCAAAAAAACAAACATTCAAGATTGATAATACACTAAACCCTTGTATGTCAAGACAAGAGGCCTTTTCAAGATGCGTATTAACTATATTATGCCAGTTTTTTAAATTAAAAATCTTTTTAAATAAAGTAAAATGTATGGTTGCTACTGAATGCATAATTCTTATGAACAGGTAAAATGTATTTGGTGAATGTATACAATGAAGAAGAGCACATGGAACGAATTTAAAAACAAACAAGCAGTGAGTGCTTAATTTATTGCAAAAGATAATGTATCAAAAAATAAAAATCGATTTTCGACAATTACATTAACACATTGATTGCCAATAGGATTTTCGTTAAATGTCCAAAAAATGTTTTTACGTTTTTAGGTTTTTAATTTAATATAACCTACCTATCACATTCATGAGTATATCTTTTAGAACCATGAAGATATCCTAAGGCCATATCGTAGTAAGATAGAAAAGGGCCATGTCGGCCAAGTTTAATAGTAGTTTAATACAGAGCGCGTAGCCGACGGACAGGATGACACTCTGAAGTTAGGTATGCCGTGTCAGCCACCGGTGGCCGACACGGCTCAATTGGAATACCTCGGTGTGTTAAATGATGAACGGCGATCAATGTGTTAAAAGAAAGAATCATAAAAAAGTGAAAGAATACATAAGTATGCAAGTAAAACACTCACAAAAATTCAACTATTGTATATCCATTAACACAACTCAGGACCATCTAAAGATGGGCAGCCCGCACTGTACCAAACACTGCTTTAGTTTTACTATTGAAAAATCCTGTCGAGTGCAAGTTGCAATTATAATTCAGGTACACCAAGATCTGTACCTTCACACACGTCTTTCTAGAACCTTTACTGGTTAATTTGACATTTCTTAATAGTGACTCCACAATAATAGAGGAGCTCTTGTAGTCACTTGGATATGAATTACGAGTATTTAATTTATTAATGTTATCTTAAATTACAGATACCGAATTGCTACAAGAGGAGAAGTAGTGCAAGTTAAAATTCTTGGAACATTAGCTCTTATTGATGAAGGTAAAATTGTTAATCTTATTTTAGTTGCAGAAAAAAAAAACCATCAATAGGATATTTTTAGAAAATTCACTTTTAAATTTAGATTGTTTTTGCTTTAGAGTATGTATTTCATAATACTACATATTTATTTTGTGGGTCCATTGAACTTGTTCTAAAATTTGGATATTTTGGTTCCTGTTTTACTTACAACTTTTATGTTATTTATTTGTATATAGTACCCCTCAATATATCCAAATTAATGATATGGACATGTTGAAGAACGTGTTAAGAGACTATAATCTTCGGCTCCAATAATTTGACGACCTCTGTGGCCTAGTTTATAAGATGCTTATCTCCCAATTAGGCCACAGAAGGTTGCGGGTTCGATCCCCGTTGGAACCCAATTTAAAAAAAAAAAAACAGCGTTTCTGTTGGGTTTTCACTTAAGGTCTCTTGACCATCTTTCTAGTTGATTGGAAGAGACTGGCTCATGGTAATAAGCCTGCCAGGTTATTGTATACAACGAAAGTGTAATACAATGCAGTACAATATCGAACCTTTATGTTAAGAGCCACAGAATTAGGCACATAATTCACAATTCGTAATAACGCTTGATGAAAATATGATACTATCACTCGTAGACAGGCAACAACACATGCATACATCTAGTGCATGCGAGTATTGTTGAAACCTTTTTTTATTTTTTTTGGTTACCATCGAAAATCAAACCTGAAACCCCCAGGTGCAAGACAAGTGTCTTAACAATTAGACCACGGAGATTGCTGTATCTTAATCTTTTGATTAATATTTAAATTAGTTTGTATTAGATTTTGCTTGAAATAAAATTAGTAATTTTATATATATTCAAAAAAATATTCTTTTTAGGTGAGACCGACTGGAAGCTGATTGCTATTGATGTAAAAGATCCCCTGGCAGCTCAAATGTCTGATATTGGAGATGTAGAAAAGTTCTTCCCTGGCTTGATGAAGGCATCTGTCGAATGGTTTAAGATCTACAAAATCCCTGATGGCAAACCAGAAAATCAATTTGCTTTCAATGGTGAAGCTAAGAATGCTGCTTTTGCTCTTGATGTTGTTAAAGAGGTGAGTTAAAATATATTCCTTATAATAATTGTACAAATATAAAGCACATAACTTTTAGGATCCACCAAGCACTGGTCGTTTGGTGTACAGAATGTAAAATAACATGATTTTACAGGTGTTATTTACATTTAAATAACTCTTCTATCAGTGCATATGACACTAAGATCCAAAAATTTCCAGTCTGAACAAGTTAGAACGTGTATGAATAGATACCACACTGGCCACACCAAATGTACGAGGGTAGTCCCAAAAGTACCCGACCTAACAAAGAAAACACAAAAAATTTGGGAAAAAATATTTTTATTTCTCAGCATAGTCTCCTTTCAGCTCGACACACTTTTCCCAGCGATGTTCAATAGCTACGATACCCTGTTTATAGTGAGATTCCACCTCTTCATTGTTGGCAAATCTTTTACCACCGAGCCATTTTTTCACGTTTGGAAAAAGAAAATAATCCGAGGGGGCTAAATCTGGCGAATAGGGTGCGTGAGGAAGCAATTCGAACTTTAATTCATTGATTTTGGCCACCGCGATAACGGATGTGTGAACTGGTGCATTGTCTTGATGAAACACTTTCTTTTTCGCCAAATGCGGCCGTTTTTTCTTGATTTCATCACTCAAACGCTGCGATAAGTTCGCATAATACTCGCCGTTGATTGTTTTTCCTTTTTTAAGATAATCAATGAAAATTATCCCACGCGCATCCCAAAAAACTGACGCCATGACCTTTCCTGCAGATGGAACTGTCTTCGCCTTTTTTGGAGCGGATTCTCCCCTTTCAGTCCATTGTTTTGAGTGTTCCTTTGTCTCAGATGTGAAGTGATGGACCCATATTTCATCCATGGTTATGAATCGACGCAAAAACTCGGCTTTATTGCTGTGAAACATCGCCAGACACTCGATTGAAACATCCTCACGACGCTGTTTTTGTTCCATTGTGAGCAAACGCAGCACCCATCTTGGCAACAGCTTTCTCATGTCCAAATTTTCAGTCAATATGCGATGTACAGCACTTTTTGAAATGCCTACCAGGTCTGCTAGCTCGCGCACTTTCAATCGACAGTCATCCAATACCATTTTGTGGATTTTCTTTAACATTTCTGACTTGGCAGCTCGTACGGCCTCATTTAAACTCTGCCACCCAATATTTTACTGTTGTAAACGAAGGAGCAGACTCCCCCAGAGTAGAATCTAGCTCGGCTTTAATATTGGTTGGACTTAGACCTTTCAAATGAAAGTATTGTATCACATAACGATGACCAATTTTTTCCATGTTTACAAATTCACTGAGAGCGTTCACTTATTGATGGCTGCCAAACAAATACTAAACAACGTAGCGTCTTAAAACTTGAAACTTAAGCTTTATAAGTTTAGTACTTTCTACCATAGTAATTTTTTAAAGCAACAACCGCCATCTATACGTCAGGTCGGGTACTTCTGGGACCACCCTCGTATGTCAGTTAGAGCCGATAGAAGACATGTTTCGTTATATTTTGAAATATTCAAAATTGAATTATCAAGTTTATTTTATAAGAAGGGGAAAACCCTGCAGCATATAAACATTGTTTAATTTCTACAGGGCTTATTGCTTCTTTTGAGAGAAACTTGATAACCGAGCAATATTAAATTTGTAACATTTTAAAATATAACAAAATAACATGTCTTCTATCGGCTCTAGTTATTATATTACTAAGGGTCGAGATATAAAATTTAATCTGCATTATCGCCTGACCATATGGTAGACGTGGCTCGTATGGTATCTGTCCATTCACGGCTCACTTGTTCAACGGATTTTTAAAAATTTTAGTGGTAACTTTGAAATTGGTTACCCTAATAACACTAAGAATACTTTAGGCAGCTACTAAAAACCATTATAACAATAAGTTTAGGTGAAAAACGACCTCCAAGTAAAATCTGTTAGGGATGAGAATGTTAGGGATAACTGGTGAGAATCAATCCGAGGAGGGTGCTAAGCAAGGATAAGATTTATAAAGCAATTATATAAATATAAAAGCAATTTGATTTATAAAGCAAGTTTATAAAACTGTTTAACATTGGGCTACAACTCTGATGAAATAATTTCCACTAACATTTTGTTTTGGCTCACAATGCCTATTGCCATTCTATACTAAAAAATTGATATATTAAAAAGCAAATGATCTCTGACTGACCCCACTGTACTGATAGGGTTTGTAAGGGTTCACAATGAATTATACCTGCTCTCGCCAACATTTTTAGCATCATCGTTATTTTAAATGAAATTATTCAAAAGTCAATATGTTAGACAAATATTTCAAGTGGTCTCATACTGGTTATTATGAATGAGCATTAAATAACCCATGTTATTTGTTACAAAACAAATTATGTATAATTTATTTCACTGTTGAATGGATATTGATTTATTGACGAATAAATCAACATCTTGTTGGATAATGCTTATTTCTTTCATTTGATATATACATTTTTTTTTTAGGTTCATAATTATTGGAAATGCCTTACATGTAAGGAGATTATTGTAGATAATATTAATTGGTAAGTTTTTTATTTGTTGAAAATCTAAATAATTAACCCATGCAATGCACGGTTTCAGTTTTGTTTACTTTTCTGATATGTTATAAATAGTGCTTGAGTGAGGACAAATGAAAAATGTATGTAAGTAGTCTCAAAAATAAAAAATAAATCAGCTCCGTATTTTTAGCTATTTTTATATTAATTTCTCAAAAAAAAAGACCGCATTAAACACAACAATACCGCCCCGGCATATCAAACTGGCAGCGGAATATAAAAATTATAAAATCTTCACTCACTACTATTCAACACTGATCAGGATGTGGAAAAAAGAAATGTTATCAATTTTACAATCGAATTATGATATAATGTGTGCCTCATTTTATATATAAAAGTGTAAAATTTGTTCAACATCTGTGGTATCTAAATTATTATTGACAATAATGTGCTATTTGAGCGACATCTGTTTTTAGATTTTACATTTTTGTTTCACTTTGGACAAACTTCTTGAATACATACATAGAATACTTGAAAAAAAAATTAGCTCTGTAAATAATTTTTCTTATATCTGATTTGTATACAAAGAAAATGTGATAAAAAACAGAGGTAGAGTGTTTTTATTGAAAATAGTAGAATTCCATAGCGTATTGATGTAAACAAGCTATTTATAATGTACATATATCATGCCATTTCTTTTTTGGACCAGGCAGAGAATATAGAGGACCAAGCTTTCCTACAACAACATACTTCCTTTATATCCATACATATTATCTTACCTTTGTTGGACCAGGCAGATAATATTAAGGACCAAGCTTTCCTATAACAACATATTTCCTTCATATCGATACATATTCCCTTACCTTTGGTTTCTGTAACTCATAAATTATCTTTTTTTTTTTCAAAATTTCATTCACCTGGTTGATTTTTCATCACCATCACATCACATACTAACCACTTGAATGTGCTCTTTTTAACACATCGATCAATAAGTCCCGGGACTAACTATTAAAACAACATTTGTTTGCCAAAATTCTACTTTATTCATCAACATAGTTTCCTTCAAGAGCGATGCATTCATTCCAACGCTTTCCTAAATTTTTTATGCCAGCCGTGTAGAACGATTTATCTTTGGTTTCAAAATAGGCGTTAGTTTCGGCAATCACTTCATTGGAGCCAAATCAACAGTACCAAACAGCGCTCTGAATCATCGAAATTATATGCATATGAATCTTGTATCTAAACAAATTCAATAAAATAACTGTTGATTGATTTTAGATTTTCAATCTATTGGGAGTGCAAATTAGTTCGGTCTGTTTCCAAAAGATGGCTCTGTCTGTTATGAATGGTTCATAGTGACAGCCGATTTTGGCGGTTTCAGAGAGGTTAGACATCTGCCAATAATATTCAGTTTATATCGCTTTGAGTTTCATGCAAAAACCTTGTTTTGTAGTGTTGAAAATGTCGAATTTTGTGTTAACCAAGCAGCATTTGCGGGAGGCTTTAATTTTCTGCTTTAATTGGAAGAAAAGTGCAGCTGAAGCCCATCGAATGCTTGTCGAAGTTTATGGTGACACTGCTCCAACTGATAAATCATGTAGGGAATGATTTCGACGTTTCAAGGATGGAGATTTCAGCGTCGAAGACAAGCCTCGCTCTGGACAGCCAAAAAAATTCGAGGACAAAGAATTAGAGGCATTACTCGAAGAAGATCAGAGTCAAACGCAAGAGAAGCTTGCAGAATCATTGGGAGTGACTCAACAAGCCGTTTCCGTACGATTGAGAGCCATGGAAATGATTCAAAAACAAGGAAATTGAGTGTCTTATGAACTGAAACCGACAGACGTTGAAAGGCAATTTTTCACTTGGGAGCAGCTGATTCAAAGGCAACAAAGAAAAGGTTTTTTGCATCGGATTGTAACTGGAGATGAGAAGTGGATATTCTACGACAACCCCAAGAAGAAAAAATACTACGCTAAGCCCGGTCAATCGTTGCCATCGACCTCAACATCAACACCAAAACCGAACATACATGGTTCGAAGATCATGCTCTGTATCTGGTGGGACCAAAAGGGTGTTGTTTATTATGAGGTGCTGAAACCTGGCGATTCCATTATGGGCGATCGGTATCGGCTACAATTAATTTGTTTGATCCGTGCATTGTGAGAAAAACGGACGGAATACGAGCAAAGACATGATAAAGTTATTCTTCCTCATGACAACGCTTGGCCTCATGTCGCAAAATTCGTAAAAAAATATTTGGAAACGCTCAAATGGGCTGTATTACCACACCCGCCGTATTCCCCGGACATTGCTCCTTCTGACTACTGGCTGTTCCGAAGGATGCAGCACGATTTGGCAAGTCACCGGTTCACTTCTTTGATCACCTCAAAAGACGAGTCATTTTTTCGAGATGGAATTCGAAAATTACCTGAGAGATGGGAAAAAGTAGTAGCCAGCGATGGACAATACTTTTATTGATCAGTTCATTCATTTTGTTTAGAAATAAATGCATTTTTGAACACAAAAAAACGGACCGAACTAATTTGTACACCCAATAGAAATGAAAATAAATTATTCTCATCAATAATTTTGTTTTTCTAATTTATTAAAAATGACTGAAAATAAATATTTTGAACAATTTCAATTGTAAAATAAAACTAGTCTTCCAAATTTTATAAATGAACTATATTGTGTTTTTATTTTCAGTTCGAATGTAACTGTGGAAGGAAGTCCATTCAAAATATGTCCGGTAAAAGCCACAGAAATCCTTAATGCCAGTCCTGCTCCGGGGCCAGCTCAACCTCTTGAACCCATAGGTAGGTTAATTGAAATTGTTAATTTTGCCTTCCCTTTTTCTTATTATCATTTTATCTAAATATAATTTTTTTTTGATAACTTTGACAAGGTTATCTCTAGCATCCTTTTAGTTTATCTGCATCTTTTGATCAATGGAAAGGGATAAGAATGTTGATTGTTGATGACTACTGCGGCCTAGTGGTAGAAAACTTATTTCCTACCAACAAAAAATAGGGCATTCGGGTTCCTTTCCCAATGGTTATTAAAAAAATAACTTCCCAATTTGTTTTTACAAATACAGTTCTTTTAACATATTTTGGAGATTACTTGGAAGAAATTGCCGCATGACAATAAACCCATCAGATTGTTCTATATGTAGTGAAAATATAATACAATACACTATTCATTATTGCCTTTGGGGCATGGTTGGTAGGGCTGTTTTCCAACACGGGGATGCGGGCTCAATTTCCCTTGGTACCTTTTTTTTTAAATGGGTTCCAATCTGGTTTTCACTTTGGACTTGTTAAACATCTTTCTGGTAGGTTGGAAGAGATTGTCACATGACAATAAACCTGCCAGGTTGTACTGTATATAACAAAAGTATAATAAGTACTTCTAATATTATTGAAGAAAATACATGATTAGTTTTAATAATTTTAGTACAAATTTCACAAATTAACGACAGAAATGTACGTTTTTGTGGTTAATTTTTCTTTGTAATCAAATTTTTTTGCATTCACTAAAATTTTAATCTAATAGAAATTTGTCTACTAAAAAACCTATTGCAAGTATTCTTACAAAAATAGCCTCTATTTATTTATATTATAAACTAGGTATATTTATATATTTATCTAAAAAAGCTTCATTTTTGGTAGTGATGATGACGATGATAAAAAGGTGAATCACAACACATGTTATATATAGATATGCCACCAAATTATTCTCCAGTTTTTATCTTGGCTAAGTAATTTATTTTAAATATACCTGAATATTTCGATAAAATTAATATCTGATACTTTTTAACTGCGTTATTTATTTGTGATAAAATGGTTAAGAACTATTTATCGTAGTTTAAATACAGGGTGGGTTAAAGCAGCATTCACGAGGATCTTTAAGTTGACATTATCTAAAAGGTGTAACATTGAAACATGTCATCCTTGGAGCGAACTTTCGTCACTAAATGGCGCCATAAAATAAATATCAATTAATTTTACTCTTATTAAATTAAAAACAAATACTCGTAAAAATCTTGAGCTAATAAATCAGTGATCACATAAAAAATGGTTGCTTCTCAAAATAATTCTTCTAAACTAAAAATCTTATTAATTTTGCCATTAATATGTGGATAAAACAACTATTTATCAATTTTTAATTTTTTTTTGTTTTGTTTCCAGTTGATAGTTGGTTATTTTTATTAAACAGAAAATTGAAATTAAAACTCTGACAATCTTTAATGAAGGCATATGTTTCCTCTAGTTGAAATTTATAACTTGATTAGGTAATAAAATATTTTCTTGATATAATTATATGAATGGCGTATATTTAATATAACTTATCTATTTGTTTAATTTTGTTTCAGTGGACAAATGGCATTATTTGAATCTAAAGTAAACCAACAATTCCATCACCTAGGATTTTTCTATTTTATTTATTCAACACTTATTTGATAAGTTAAATGTATAATTGGGGCTTTTTTACGCATTTTTTTTAGAATTCTGTTAATGCAGTTTGCTGAGTGCCATTTTTGATTCTTAGAAGTTTGTAGTTGTTGCATTTTTATAGCGAGTAAAAACACTTTTTGGTGTGAAATAAAATTGTCACATTTGACTCTATGCAATCAATTATGAAATGACACTTTGTGTGTCAATTTATCTCATAAAAATGGGTCCAATTGTCCAATGGTATTATTCGAGTCAATAGTAATATAATTCGACATAAACGAGACATTAAAAATTACATAAATTAATATAAAATTATCAAGAAGTAGTCCATATATTAATAAATAGCTGTATTAATTCTACTTTCCTTGTTTTAAGTTGCAGTGTATTGTAATATCGTTTTAGGTAAATTAATTTTTTTTTTAAATTTTCGCTTTCACACGTGATTTAACTACGATACTATAATATATTAGATAAAAAAAAATACTTGTGGAAAAATAACCTAAAGTTTGTCGAAATTGTTATATAATCTCATTCATATCATCAAAATCCAAGATTGATTATTTTTTTTGTGATAATTAAGTAGCGATAGCAAAAATGTTTTTTCCAACTTAGTGAATGTACAGTTATAAAATAATATAGTAATTATTTTGTTTTCAATAATATAAAAAAAAATTATCAAATAATAATCAGCATTTTCCTTCACCTTGCTTCAATATTGTAAATGGTGTTTTATAAAATATTTATTACATTTTTGATGTAAATAATTTTGTTAACTTGATTAAAAATAGCAAAATAAATTACATACAATATAGTATCTAAAAGGATAAGCATGTTTTTTTTCAAGATAGCAAAATATATTTATATGAAAACAAGAGACTTAAGTTTAAGCTTGTTCTTCATTTTATATTCAATCTACATTGGAATCGGATTCAAAATATTACAATAACAATTTGAGTGAGATAAACCTAGTTTTAATGCACAATTTGTTGAGATACTCGTCGTACCTTTATAAAAGGCAGAAGAATAAAAAACCTAAGGTTTATTGTACTATTTTATTTTAGCATTTTTTGTTTGAAATGTAAAATTACTATTATTTATTAATTTTTTTTTTTCTGTGAAATATACACTGAAACCATATGAATGTTTTTTTTATTATGTAAAAACCCTTCTCACAATAAAAAATGTGTTTATATCTATTTTACATGAGAAGTTATTTCACTAGGTAATTTGGTCAGTTAACACATCGATCAATAAGTCCTGGGACTAACTACTAAAACAACATTTGTTTGCCAAAATTCTTCTTTATTCATCAACATAGTCTCCTTCAAGAGTGATACATTCATTCCAACGCTTTCCTAACTTTTTAACGCTTTTCTATGCCAGCCGTGTAGAACGATTTATCTTTGGTTTCAAAATAGGTGTTAATTTCGGCAATCACTTCTTCATTAGAGCCAAATCTCTCCCTGGAGCATCTTTTTGAGGTCTGCGAACAGCCAATAGTTGCTGGGAGCCAAATCTGGAGAATACGTTGGGTGTGGAAGCCATTCGAAGTTCAGCTCATGCAATTTGGCCATCGTTACCATCGACTTGTGACATGGTGCATTGTCCTGATGAAAGAGAACTTTTTTGTTCTTCATATCGGGCCGCTTTTTTGCAATTTTTGCTTTCAAACGTTCCAATAACGCTATGTAATATTCGCTATTGATGGTTTTTTCCTTTTCAAGATGATCGATGAATACTTTACCATGCACATCCCAAAATACGAAGGTCGACCTAACCTTCCCGGCCGACTGTTGAGTTTTTGGTCGTTTCGGACAACTTTCACCGGCTGCTTTCCCCTCAGCTGACTGCCAATTTGATTCCGGAGTATAGTGGTGAATCCAAGCTATCTTCAGGATGTCAGCTATCTCCCGCAACTTTACTTTGCGATTTTCCATCACGATTTTGAGGGTTTTTTTTATGTTTTCCGGTGTAACAGCCTCATTTGGACGACCAGAGCGTTCAGCATCATTTGTGTCTGTACGACCGCATTTGAAATCAGCATACCACCGACAAATGGTTGTTTTCGACGGAGCAGAGCCCGGATAACACATTTCAAGCCATTGCTGAGTTTGATCGGTATTTTTTCCCATTAAAAAGTAATGTTTTATCAACACACAAAATTCGGTTTTTTCCATTGTTTTGAAAATAGCAAAAGTAGCGTCACTAAAACCACTAACTCAATGACACAATGTCATGAAAGTTTGACACGTAACTTCTAAAGGTTGTACTAACTGAGAATGGTACGGATTTGTTATTAGAGGCGCCATCTGTTTGTTAGTCCCGGGACTTATTGATCGATGTGTTAATATCAAAATTTTTAAGTTTTTCATCAATGGTGTCTTCACTTTATTAAATTATATTGGTTCTGGTTTAAAATGGGTATTGCTACTAAGAAGAGGTTAAATATTTGTAATTTGTTTTATCAAACACTGTTTATTCCACTTTATGTAACAGTATAACCCTACAGGTTTCAAGGTATTCACCTCATCATTAGGGGAGCCAAACAAGTCTTGTTTGTGCTCCCTGATGATGAGGTGAAAACCTTAATATTGTTACATAAAGTGGAATAAACAGTGTTTGATAAACAGATTACAATGTCTAAACTTCCACAATGTTAATGCCTTAACTTAAATAATATAAGGTTAAATATTTGTTTATCAAAGCACATTACTAACAGAAACTCGAAATGAACCTGTCGAGAAAGAGTAATAACAAAAGTAGTAAATACATACCATCACCCCATTTCCCTGTTGGAGTAGGCAGAGGACAGAGTGTCGGACTTTCTTCTCTCAATACACATCATTCACCTCTTCCATATTTATACAACTACGATTTTTCTGACTACGTTTCCTTCCATCCAATCATACTTTCCTTGATCTTCCTCTCAGAGTGCTTTTTATATTTTAAAACATCAGTTTTAAGTTCACATTCATCCCTGATCACTTCATTCCATACTGTTATATATGATTATGAAAGTACACAATAAATACGGTATCCATGATTTTTGTTTCATATTTTTACCTCTTACAAACAATAAAAATTATCAAATTTTAAATACGCATATTGGTGGCATACACTGGAAGCAAGTAATGACAATGCAACCGATGCATTTTTTTACTGGCCACATTTCATTGTCAAGAATGAATGAACAAGGTAAAAAATTTAATTTTGTACATTCTTTCAAATGTTCAGAAAATTTATTTTACCATAAGATAAGTTATGGCATAAGACAAAACTTGCACGAAATGCTCTAAAAAAATGTTTCTTTGAATATAATAAATAAATAAATCGATTTTGGTAATCTTTAATTGAATTTTATTTTCATTTCGCGGTTTCAGTATTTTTATATTTATGAATGCTTAAATAAAATGAGTAAAGTTTTACTTTTTTTTTCAGTACTTTATTTATTTATTATAATAACCGGTTTTAAAGACAACTGACTTCTTCAGAACTATTTTTGTTTATTTTTATAGTGTAAGAGATGGCCGTAGATGCTGATGATAATTTCAAAATAAAAGCTACTTGATTTGGGTGTATATAAATGAAGATTATAATAGCTTAAATGTCAAGGTTAAATCAAACTAGTTTTATTTTTTTCACTTGAAAGGAGTTGTCTATCAGATATGGTGATTAAATTACACATAAGGATAAATAGTACTTATTTCGTACATTGATATGGTTCAGGAAATAAGATATTTCTCTAAGTCAATGGAAATGAAGATTGATTAATAAAAATTTTAGATCTGTAAAAAATAAAAATTAATCATCAATATTTCACCCTTTTAATCCCACGGGGCCGAGTATCGACCTCAGCTAGTGTATGCAAATAATCCCACGGGGCCGATCATCGGCCTTGAAGTTTTCATACAATTTTTTATGTTGAATAAAAAGAAAGATTTTTTTTTTTAAATATGAAAATAACTTATTATTTTACACTCTATAGGGAGGTCTCCACAAAAAATTTAGGTTTTAAAACTAAACTAAATATTAACTGAGATAAAAAATAAAATATAAACCACTGTTTTTTTTGACAAAAAATGCTGGGATTTTTGCACATTTTATGCAAAATATGCTGGGATTAAAAGGGTTAAGGAAGATTATAAAAATATATTTGCGATCGATATATAAAATTATAGAATTTGATCTTTATGAAGTGTACAGGAAAAAATTAAAAAACTTATTTATTCAATCTAAAAAGCTCACCAATGGGAAAAATAATTTAAAGACGTTGACAATAATTGTATGGAAACACCTAAAACATTATAACAACAGAAGTATTATACTTTGATATTAGATTGGCCAAGTAATTTCTACAGTGTGTGAAAAGTATATAGTAATGAAAATTCATTATTGTTGGTTTCTATAAAAATATTAATGGTATGGTGATCAGATTTTCAAGTGGATGTACTCGTATTTAAAAAAAAAGTTATTTTAGACTTTCTTTCTTTTTGTATAGGGCCTTTAATTGCCTGAGTCTTGACCTGTCTTATGTATGTGTGGTGGGTGGTTTGCATGTGCTTACCACATTTTGATATTTTTTTGCATTTATGGTACTTAAATAGGTCCAAATGTAAGAGACTTAGCAAAAAAATGTTTT
>OX463846.1:16219983-16501095 GCA_949825065.1 Odontocerum albicorne | reverse complement strand
ATTTAGGACAGTTATTGAAATAATACGAAAAAAATGCCTTCTACTTTCGTTATATATAGCACAATCTGGTAGGCTAGGTTATACTATTGTATATAAAGCGATAAATAAAGGAATTTCTTTCAAACCAACTAGAAAAGTGTTTAAACAAGTCTTAAGTAAAAACCAGTTTTGAAATGATGTAATAAATCTTTTTTAGTAGCTTGGAAGCAATTCATTTCAAAATCTTTATGATTTGCGTTGTACTTTACTATTTTATGGAAATTCCGAGAAAAAATATAATGTTATACAATACCTGAACATAAAGCTCGACTAATATTTTGTTTTGTAAGCAAATAGTTATTGCTTTTGTCAAAATGTCAATTATAAACACCCTTGATCTGCTTTTATGGCTTAATCTAACATTTACTTACCTTAAACATAAAAGTAACATTTTAATAATTTTGTTTATTTGGTAGAGTAATCTATATACATTTGTCAAGGGCTATACCCATATACAAATTAATTACTTAAAAACTAAACGTAGAATCTAATTTCCGTATTATAAATATAATCTTACTTAATTTTAATGTAACATACCTATATTTGTTGAATACGCCTAATTAAAATACGAATTTACTGTTTTGTCACCCAAAATAATGGAAGAGACTCAAAACTCAAACAAATAAACATCAATTAAACTTTTTTTTTATGTATTACTAATGGCTCGAACCAATACGCCTCGAAACAGCTAAAACATATCTTAGGTAACTTGAGATAAGATATATAATTGGGATTTGTTATATGAATAGACTGCTCAGAATCTCCTTTGAAGGCTTATCATATAAAATCTACAAATCAGACAACGGTTGCAAAAAAATTCAATATTGCTTGAACACATTTCAATATTATAAAAACAAAAATATCCTTTGCGTAAAATTTCATGATCGAAGTCTATTTTTTTAAACCCATACTTATTACATAACATAATTGAACGCATTTGGTGATAGTTTAAATTAATAAAATGCGTAAAAGTTTAATTGAAATTAGCTTTTTATTGACAAATATTTTATAATTTAGTATGGTCGTAATATTTGATTATCTTGATATAATAATTATCCACCAAGACTGTAATGACAGTGAAAATTAGCAATAGCGATATTATTATATACAATGAAGATAATAATATTTTTTTCTAAATATATCGTCGTATATATTTTACTAAAAAAGAAAATTAGACAATACAGTAAATTTGAAAATAAGTAGTTTTCCAGTTCTTTAAACAAATAACACTTAATATTGAAAAAGCATTTTGTACGAACATTCTCGAAAAATAGTGTAAGGTGTGGTAGACAAAGAAATTGCTACTGTTTTTTATTTAAAAAACTGTATAATTTTTGTGACAATTTGCATATTTATGATGTCATATAAGTGCAAACTTTGCATGTCAGATGACCGTTTACAAATTAGTTTATTTGGTAATTATTCGAATGAAAAGCATTTGATACAAAAAATATTGGAATGTTTACAAATAAAGATTGTCAAAGATCTGACAAAATCTCCTTCAATGTGTTATAAATGTATAAATCAGATAGAATTTTTTTATCAATATAAAATGCTTGTTCTCGGAAATCAGACTAATAAAAATATAAAACCGAAAAATGATATCCATTCCATGGAAGTAAAAGGTGATGGTTTGTTAGAAAAAGATAGCTGGTGTTCAATTCCTGAAACTGACCAACCAAGAGAAAAAATATATCAACAGTCGAGGTGTGTCAAACAATCGGAAGATAATGTAAATTCTGAAAGTATTCTTCACGGACATTTAAATGACATTTTGGAGCATGGAAATAATTACATTACATCGAATAAAGAATATACAATTAAAAAATACCGAAATCAAAGAGTGGATTCGATTGAAAATGGCGATGAAAAATTAAACTTCAATTCGAAACCTTTTGGGAATTGGAACTTGAAGAAATATATTTCAAAATCGCCTATAATTGAGAAGAAAATAAAATTGAATGCACTTGAAAGGAAAAAAAGTAAACCATACTCCAATTTAATTTATAATTTTACCAATAAACAAATTGCACGTTTTGAAAACAGCAAAATTGGAAATACCCAAAATGATCTATTTTCTACCGAAGCTGTAGGACTTTTCGATTCGCAAGAAACTCAATTATCGTGGGAAGATGAAAAGAAATATTTAAAACTAGGAAATGAACATAACATACATAAAACTGGTGATTTTTTCAGTGGTTCATCAGAGATTGAAAACGATTTTCGTTTGACTCCCGATGTTCATTATAATATTAGGAAATGAAAGTAGTATTTTTTAAATGAGAATAATTTAATACAACTTTTGTCAAAAACTTAATATGTTACATGTATATATGAATTGATAGAAATTTTAAAGTATTCAAAATAAAATCCCATTAAATTTACATAAATTTTCCGTTTTTTTTTGCACACTCTATTCTTGGCCAACATAAACCTATTGATTATATCGTTTATCCTTTCAATTTGATGTAAATTAACTTTATTTTTATCAATTAAAAGGTTTACTTAGTATCATCGTGATTTTTTAGCTTTTTTCGTAGTGAACTTTTAAATTGAGGCCTCCATATTTTCTCTAAAAATATCCGTATATTACCTGTTCCTACCACAGTATGTCTTAAATTGTATTTATGTATCAACGACACATTGTACATTTGATAATAATATTTAAACATCAATAGAGTAGCCAATCTCTGAAAATATTGACTATAATGAAATTATTGAAACGTTGGCGAATTTAAAAGCTCGCAAAGTGAATCTGTGAAATAAGCGTATATGTACAGTACCTGGGGGTAAGTAATACACATCGGGCTTAAGAAAGAGACTGTCGGCCATAATCGGCTAACTTCGGTTTTGTAGAGCGTCGTCTCTGTCACACGATGACGGCCATAATGACTGACAAATCGCGACGGAACACATGTATGAATGACAGAGACGACGCTCTACAAAGCCGAAGTTAGCCGATTATGACCGACAGTCTCTTTCTTAAGCCCGATGTGTATTACTTACCGCTGGGTACTATACGTATGTAGTTCGTAGGTATTTCAAGATAGCAGCATTACTATAATACGAGTATGTAGTTGGAGGTAAATGGTAATAATTATTGATAAGTAAACGTATATATTTTTTCATGTTATTTTAAAAAAATCCATTTACGAGTATATTCTCGTATCTTAACCTGTTAATAGTAACGGAGCAATGTTGAATTTAATATTTATAGGTACATTTGTACATTACCAGCTAAATTCAATAAAATTCAACAATAATATACAAGTTTTGCATAACGTAAGAGGGGTTTTTTTACTGCCTTGGGCGCCAAAATAACTAGTTCCCCTCTGGAGTTATTGATTTTCTACCACATTACGGGGTCGTCAATAGGCGGGTAGATCGATCGCACAGTACCAAATCCGGCTACATTCTTCATATTAATGAGAAAAACGTAGATGTATACAAGTTAATAAAAGAAATCAACACTTGCACGGTTCAATTTTCAGGAAATCGCCTGTCTAGCGTACCCAAGGTTGCTCTTTAGTTTTTTAAATTCCTCTCGGGTACCCCAGGGTGAGTCTTTATGTCCAACAATTGTCCCTTGTTATGGTCATATGCCAGATCCATCACTTCTATCCTTGACTAAACATAAGTGGCTGTTGATAATAAGTAATGTCTTAGCCAGTATGTCTCCAGTATTTTTGTGTTACTTCTATCATTTCTGACTTAGATCGCTTTTTTTAAATGGAAACAAATTGATTTTAACTGTCATTTCAATCATGATATTTTTTTTCACTGCAGTTCTCGGGACTCATCCTAATTTTAATTTTTCATTTTAAAATTTTGATGTTCTACTGGTAATTAATAACTTGTTAATATATTTCTAACTTTTAATTAATGTTTTAAAATTAAGCATTCTAAATCTTTAACAATATTTTGTTCCATGATAAAATATACTTGATTGTAATCGTTCTGTTAAATTTGTTTTTATACTAATTTGAGCTATACTTATATTTTAAATTCGTCGTTGCTGGACCTCATAGTCGAGGATCCCCTCGCTATTCTAACGTTAATTCAGTTGGAAAGCGAAGCAGTGCCATGGATTTTTTTTTAAGTGAGTGTTGTTGCACACCAGCAAACTCACCGACCACACTGCTGTACTGGATCCGATGGCACAGCGAAGTGAGCCGATCGGAGTACACCGGCATGTTTTCTTCTTCTTTTTTTGACAGAATAGATATGCCCAAAGGCATAGATATCCTAAAACCACGAATATTAGGCGAAAAAATGCCTGTGTCATTCGAGGGGAGTAGCACAACGCGGGGTTCGAACTGGCGACATTCTGCACGGATGTCTAATGTATTACCGCGCGACCATGCACCTAATCATTTTGATTGAATCCCTAAATGTGTATATTTTTAATATCCAATTATAATTATTTCATGTAATACGTGAAAATACTTAATTAATGCTCATTTATAAGTAATACAATTTCTTATTTTTTTTAATTTTATTTATTTATGGCTAAAGAAGACGAATAATACAAAAAATACTAATATTTTAAATAGAAAGTGCTAAAAATCTTCAGTTTTGTACAAAAAAACATCAAATTATTCTTTCACATTTCTTTAAGATTTTAACGATTCCGGTAGTAGAAATGGTTTAATCTAATTTTATGTAGGTACATCTTATTGTTTTGATTAATAATTATCTTTAGTTCAGAACTAAAATATATAGTTGATAAGCTTTCTAGTTACATAGGCAGTGTTAAGAGATTATTAGCCCTGTTTCATATCATACTACATAGATGGTTTCCGTGGCTCAGTTTGTAAGACGCCTGTCTTTCGACTTGCGGGTTTGTTTCCCAATGGAACCCAGATTTTTCAAAAGGGTTTCAGTCTGGTTTGTTCTTAAGACCTCTCTAACATCTTTCTGGTTGGTTGGATGGGACACATTTGCCAAATGCGAGTAAACCCAGCAGGTATATACCCAGCAGGTATTATACGAGTATTATATATAACGAAAAAGTAATACATACAAAATTCTAAAAATAAACGTTATTAAAATTTTACCTTTTTTGTGATCAAATTACTCGTATATACGAGTATTGTTATATAAAACTTCTATTATCCTTGAAAACTGTGTTAATACGAGTAGAATACATGAATTAAAAAAAACAATAAAACAAAAATCTCTCAATGATGATTGAGATGTTTTAGTTTTTTTTTATTCAGATATTCTACTCGTATTATCAGATATTCTACTCGTTCATAATCATCATCATCACGCTATTTCCCTATTGAGGTAGGTAGAGAGAACATACCTCCAACTCATTCCATCCTGGTACATATATTTTGCTTGTGTCACGTTCATACACCTCGTCATGCATACTTTTCTATTTGAAAGGCTTTTCATGCTTCCCTTTTTCAGAATTTGATTCATGTGGTAATCCCACGTTTTTCTAGGTCTTCCCAAATTTCTATACTATTTATTAATCTGGTAAAGAATAGTTTTGTGAATCGTTCATAATTCATTTTTATTACAATATGTGGCCGAACCATCTCATGCTCCCTTATTCGTTTTAAGTACTGCGTCTTCATTGAACCCGTATTTTATTTTAATATCCTTATCCTGTCATACATTGTTTTTCCACGCATTCTACGCAACGATCTCATTTCTACCACATTTGTCTTACTTTCATCACTTTTTTGCCACGTTCATGTTTCGCTGGCATATCCTAATGTTGGGACAAATTTTCCATTTTGAGCATTGTTTATTTTGAAATGTTGTTAATCTCTCATACTAGTGTTTTAACTTTCTCGACCACAATGCCTTTCTTCATCGTCGACCTCTTCGTTGTGCAGGTTTTTCAAAGATATGAAGAAAAATGGCTTATTAACATTTTATTTAGCCAGCAAGGGTTCAATGTATTGTTTTAAGTCTATGTAAGTCAAGTTTGGTAGATCTCCTGTACCTTTATTCCTTATCCGCTATCGAATTTTGTATTTATGTTGATTATATTGACTTTATATTCCGTAGATCTGAACTGGGATGTTATTGATTACCATACCCCTTGCCTTAAATTTCCCAGGTTTATGTCCGTATCCTTCATGGACCTCTTCGATTATTTTTTTATAGCAATATGAAGGAAGTTTATACTTTCTGGGTGACCATGGCATATCTAAAATATGTTAATTTTCTAATTTTTATAGATTTGATAACATTCGTCGACTTCGATGCGTATCAGAAAAAATCCATTCAAGTTATGTGAAGAATTATTCTGTTCGCCTATATTTTTTCTTTGACTATTCATGCCTCAGAGTTCTATAAAAATAATAGAAAAAATGAAGTGAACATTCACTACTAACCACCTAAGCCTAGTTGGTAAGACGCTTGTTTCCCAGCCCGGAGGTTGCGGGTTCGTTTCTCGTTGGAACCCAGATTTTTAAAAAAGGATTCCAGTTTTGTTTTCACTTAAGGTATCTTTCACATATTTCGCTTGGTTGGAAGAGATTGTCTCTTAACAATAAACCTCCCTAGGTTGTACTGTATACAACAAAAGTGTAATAAAATATAATAAAATCACAGTTAAAGTTTTATATATACTTTGTGGTCACATATTTGGTGGACTGAACCTCCCTAGGTTAAATTTGTTTCAAATGATTTCTTGGTGACCTGAAGACTTAATCCTCGTTGACTTGCTTCAAACAGCGACTTAAAAATATATTATATTTCTCTTCAATGAAATGTGTTTCTCCACACTCCATATTTTCTTGTTCTTTCCCACCTTGCTTTTCTTTTCCCAGTCATGGTTTTGCTGTTTTTTCATTTTTTTTCAATGCTTTAAATACGTGTGTTTTTGAAAATAAAATTGTAATCTTTCGACCAGGAATTGGTACAAATCTGCATAAATTCAGTTCAGTTCGATCCCATTACAAACCATGTTTTTATGAGGGATAAAACAAGTTCCCATTTAGCGCTATTTATAATAAAATATCAAAATATTATTTATTTTTTATGACCACGTCACTTAGTGACAAAGAAGGAACTGCTCAGAGACTTCTTCTCCAGCGGCTACATACTTGAGTGGGAAAATAATAGTATTTATGTCGGACTTAAGGTCCGACGTCATGAAGAAGGAATCGGTCATGGAGAAGGAAGGGATCTTCATGAATAATATGGTTTAAGCGGTCCTTATCGAAGTCCACTGGTCGTCCGGAACACTCCATGTCTTTCAGGTCAAAATTACCGTCTTTGAAACGCAAAAATCCATCGACGAGCTGTCCTTTCATTCATAGCATCTTCACCGTACACTTCGCAAATATCGCGAGCAGCTTTGGCAGCTTTATTCCCTCGATTGAACGCGAACAGAAGGAGGTGTCGAAAATGCTCACTTTCGTCTACTTGACATTCCATTTTGAAGGCTTGTAATCAAATAAAATAATATATGTAACGTAAAAGCAAACAAAATATCTTGTAGAACAGAAAATTTCCGTTCGAATGACGTATAACCTTTACCATTTTGTTTTACTTTTGGTGCTCATTTTTAAATTCGGAAAAAAACGGACACAACTTATGTTAACACCTAATATTTAAAATAAAAAAAGTTTCTTTTACTTACGATGAATGAATACAATACAATGTTTATTTTTATTGCGTGAATAATTCTGTATTTTAAAACTGATTAGGAACCTAGTTTACTGGGGACACGACAAATGAAAGGCAACAAACCCAGATCCATTAAAATTGTGTGTCCAAAATAAATTACCTGTCGTTTATCGCAAATTATGTGTATTTCTTGTCATGTGTAAAATAAATTAAAAAATTTTTTTAAGGAAAATAATGTGAGTTTTAAAAATGATAACTGAGCGGAAAACATAATGTGTGAATAATACGGAAGGAATTTGAAAATAATAAAACAAAAATAAATGTGATATTCTTGTGTATCTGAATATTTTTAATTTGAAGACTGTGATGTATGATTGTACATTACTCTTAAGTAAAAGGAGTAAATATTGTAAATCGAAGTTGTCTCTTAGAAAGTGTTTGAAAAATACAAAATCATTGTTTTGTAGAAGATATGTCGATATTATACGGGTATGTAATAATATGGTAAAATTGATTTTATCCGATAGAGTAAAATATGTGTAGCAATAGATTTTTACGTACATTTTATATTTGTATCATTTAATTAAAAGCTATTTAATTATGTAATGGAATATAATTTTCTTCTTCTTTAATCTTTAATGATGCGAATATAATTTCTGGGAGGTAAAATATTGTATCTCCACCTTTTAGGCTGCCTTCCTGGCATGTATGCTATGTATGGGATTCTTTCACTGCCCACCTTATCCACATGCCCATAACAGTACTGCCTTCCTTCCTGTTCCATCTGATTATATCTTCTGTGTTGCAGGTCTGTCGGATGTAAGAGTTTCTGACCCTATTTTCCTCCGATGGTTTGTTATATTCTCATGTCGGATGATCGAAAAAGACTTTTAGATCAAGTTGTGTCGGCTCTGGTTTTAATGTTATAACATATATCATCATCACCCTGACACAGGTCTTGTTAATTATTCTAAGACCAATTCCATTGGGCAACTTTATATTTTTAAACTGTAATTAAAATTTATACATTTATAACGTCTCTTTAATTAGTAGTAATATTTTTTTAGAAAAAAATAGTAAAAGTTTATCAAAGAAGAGCCGTAGAACGATTTCTGTGGTACGTAAGAAATCATAAAACAAGATGGAAATTTGAAATTGAACCTCTACACCTCTACAAAGAGAAATCTCAGATGAGCTGGTTGGATTTTTTTAAGTTCACATTACAAATACTATACAAACGTCCCCTCATTCCTGAACCAAATGTATGGCGTCCAAGTGGAAAGGGTGTATGATATGAAATTTCTTGCTATCTCTCATTCAGGCCGTGGCCTTCCAGCCCTTACAATGACAAGGGGAAGACAAAAAATAATTCACAAATCATCGTCTTGCAGTGTAGCTTAAGACTGAACACCGTGACTCCATGATAACCCTTGACGACTTCTCTCCAACAGTTGTCAATGGTAGTCCTGTTGCGTCTCTCACTTGGTTAGTCCAACGCATTGGAATTCTTCTTCTTGTGCATCGTCCTGCCATGTTTCCAGTGACCACAAATCTCTCCAAACTGTCTCCTTGACCACGATCAATATTTAAAATAATAATAATATATATGACCGAAGTAAAAGGTATCCTTATACCCCCGAATACTAGACGGAAAAAAATGTCTGCGTCATTCGAGGGGAGTAGCACAGCGCGGGGTTTGAAACGATGACCTTCTGCACAGAAGTCCTGTGCGTTACCACGCGACCATGCAATTCATCAAATCATCATCAATGTGTCCAAAGAATCGGAGGATTCATTAAACGCATATTGTCAACAAACTGTCGAAGATTCTCAGTTATTTGAGAATGGATGCATTAATTCGCTTTGCCACCCATCGAATTTGTAACATCCTCCTTCAGCATTACATTTTAAATGCACCTATTCATCGTCTTTCCCTTGCTCTTAGAGTTCACGTCTCCGTACCGTATGTAAATATTACGAAAACATGGTACTTATCTTAGACACATTTTCATCATGATGGAATATACTATAAGTATGTAATGATGAAAAAGTGTAAAAGATAAAAACTATATTTGATTTACTGTAAAAGTTTCATTTGCACGTATACATGAATAAAAATATGTACGATGCTTGCATTATAATAGCATTGCCAGCAAAACAAACACAGTGTGGTCTGGTAATAATAATAATAAATGCCACCACCTGTAAGCAAAACAAATCCGTTTAAAATTTCATGGAGTTAGAGCACGTCCCTTTATTTGTCATAGCGCACATTATCACATCAAGGCGGTTGATATAAGCGGGGCGCTTGGAGCGGTGTCTTTTTCAGAGAGAATTTCAGTATACGCTGAACTTCGGCGCTGAAAGGACGTGTTTTCGGTCACCGATCGGTTTCAGGATTTTCACTCGTCAGCGTTTTTTTTCGTAATGAGACAGTTACATTTGATTCAGGTGTTATGATTGTTACAAATAATTGTCTCATGAAATATTTGAAAACATTTTCACTACGAAGATTTTAATAAAAAAAGTGTTTTAGTAAAAACTTTTTTTTTCGTGAAAATAACTAAGTTACAAACATAACATTTTGTGTTAATTTTGATAATTTGAGTTTTTGCTAAGTAATTTCATTATTTTATTAAAGAAATGGGCAAAAAATCTTTTCGTATTTATAAAAATAACAACACATGAGATTTTATGAAAAAAATCTTTTTTAAATCTTCCTTCCGATTGAATTAATATTCGTAAAGAGTAAAACAAATTCAAAGTGATAAAGATAGGGGAAAAAATGGAAAAATGAATTTTGTTGTATATATTGACGTAATTAAAAAAAAGTTTTAAAACTCGTTAAGTTCATAATGACTGCCATTATCAATGAAATTTTCTTTAAACATTCAAATACTGATTTGAAATATACGATAAAGTCGGCAAAAATAAGTAAATGTTACTTATGAAAAATGATAAGCTTGAATATTTATCTAATAAATATACGACTGATTAGTATATAAAATAAATATATATAAAAGTTTTGAGACTGAATGGAATTATAAAAAGCGTGGACGAATGATGACTGTAAAAGAAAGTAACGCCACCAGAAGTCTAACTTTAAACGGGTTAACTGTAACTGCTAAAATACCTACTGAAGGTACAGCATCTAGCTCTTCCACTCCCGAAAATTTATCGGAGAGTGATTTTTATCACGAACTAGAGATATATCAAAAGTTATTAAAGGGAGACTGCGAGAATGGGTCTCCAAAAGCGTCTGCCAAGTGCACACGTGTTGCAGAGGGCGAGGATGATACAGGGGGAGGAGCGGACAAGGGGAGGGAGGGAAAGGATAAAAATGAAGAGCAGAGAGTGGATAAACCGAAGGAAAAACGTCACAGACCCACCAGATCCTACAGCATGGAAAGGATAAGGAGACCAGAAAATAATGGAGAACACGGTTTGTTCATATATTTTTCGCATAAATCATACATATTTATATGCGAGTTCCTATATTGTGAATAAGAATTCTTACGAATAAGATTGTGAGCTTGTTAAAATTATACTAGATTTTTTTTAAGAAATTTTTTATCGACTTTCATTTTGTACATTATTAGATTAAAAAAAATAATGCACTTTACATATTTAAAAAAATATACTACGAGGTGTTTTTAAAAAAAATCCTTTAATTTTTTTTCTGAAAAATCATTTAAGTAAGAAAAGTTCTAGATATTCTCAGTGGACAAATAAAATATATTTACGTTACATACTATACTTAATAAGATAAATTTATTGACTTTTGAAAATAACTCATATTAGTATAGTTATAATATAATTTAAGAAGTCTTAATAGTAGTTAGTTATAAACCTCTTAAAGTTCTTCTCACATGAAAGTACAAGTATATAAATTATTCAGTGACTTTTAATTTCTTTGATTCCTTGAAATTAAATGGGCTGAATCAAAGGAGTCGTAATGTTTTATTCCATATTTTTGAATAATAATTTATAACCTATCTCAAAAGCTCAGAATGAAAAAAACTTATTTGAAAAGACTTGAAAAGAAGAAAGAGAAAAATCTGTGGTTGAATAATACAAAAGCCTTGTTTCAAGTATTATATTATATTTAAATAATAGTTTAATTAAGTTTGTTGGATTTTCGATCTACATTTTCTTATTTAAAATATATTTGAAATCAAACTGTTCACATTTATTTATTCGATACTTCGCTATATTATGTTATATAAGGGGATTTAATAATATTTATCTTTAAACTTATCTTAATTATAAGTTATAAAAGCTTTGAAAGAAGAATCAGAGATAACTTTTGTAATAGTTAATTCAATGGCTGATAAAGTTTTGTCAGGTTAAATTCACCGAAGTCTCTAAATTAATTCTAGTTAGCTTAGAGAAAAGTATTGGTATCAATAGGTAAATGAAAGTTAAAGTTCCTCTCTATATATTTGACCACATTTTGGACTTCCCTTTATATGAAGTTGACTTGACATGCATCCCTTGTTTGAGAGTGGAATTAATTTCGAGGAACCGCAAGAATAGAAGTTTCGAACACCTCTCTGTATCCATAAGTTTAGTTGAGAATTACTTTTCGTGTTAAGTTAGGTCTACTCAAAGTTTTCCTTTAGTTTGGTATCAGTGTGTGAGTTATGTACTTATTTATTATATAGAAGTAATATTTTCATGAATAATAAATGACTAACAATAAAAAATGTTAAATATAGATAGCTACATAAGTTCTTCCATCAATTAACGTACGCTTTATTTATTTTTTTACTTTATTTTCAATTTGATACAGGTTTTAACCAGTTACGCCAATTAAGATGCGTAAGAAAAGGAAAAAATATAAAATAGATTTAAATAGTCTAAAAACAATAACAACAGCAAAAATTATTATTTATGGTTCCCTGTGAAATCCTATGTGTATGTAAATATGTCCTCGCGTCTTGACTCGCCCTATATTGATAGGGTGTACCTTGGCCGGGGGGATGTTATGAGATGAGCCTAGACCTTTTGATAGCTTCTATCTTAAATGTATTTTATGTTATTTATATGTTTCTGGAATGTATTTAAATATGTTATGTACATAGTATTGGGTGTTAACATAAGTTGTGTCTGTTTTTTTCCAAATGAAGGGAACAAGAGGACACAACAAAAAAAATTACAACAAATTAGGCAATAATGTATTCTTTTTCATTATTTACAACTTCTTGCCAACGTTCTACAAGTTTTTCCATGCCTGTGCGATAAAAATCATTCGATCTTGACTCGAGGAATTCGTCCAACCATGTCCGCAATTCGACGTCATTATTGATATTAAACCATCAACGAGCTGTCCTTTTATTCATAGCGTCTTTGGCGTATTCTTCTCTAGATGTGTTGCTTCTATAAGTCAAGTAACTTTTCTTTTTATCTTCTGCGAGCTGTCGTACATCGTCATTAAACCATGGTTTGGTGTTTTTCTTCGCATTGACATTTATGTTTCTTTTTCCTAGAGCCTCCGTGGCAGCTTTGTCAATTTCTGATTTTATCCTTTTCCACGCTTGATTAACATCATCGGAATCTAGTATTGGATTGTCAATGAGATTTTGGGACAATCTATTTTGATATAATAGACGAGTGCTGTTATCGCCAATGGATTCTATATTGAGTTTGCTGATTACCTTCGGAGGTTTGCGAATTCTTTTTGGTCTTTCAATACTCAGCTTACAGAGAACAAGGTGATAGCCAGTTCCAACATTGGTAAATGTTAGTGTTCTCACGTCGATGATCTGGGATGGTTTGATAGATCTATTAGTTATGATAAAGTCGATAATGGACTTCTCGCCTCGTGAGTTTACAAACGTATATTTGTGTTGTTCTTTATGAGGGAAGAAGGTGTTATTAATCCTCATTTCGTTTCTGGCACAAAAGTCTATAATTTTTCTCCGTTGTCATTTAAGGTTGGCTCATTGTAGATTTGTTTGATTCCGTCTAGCTTTTGGTTGGTTATTCTAGCATTCAAATCTCCCAATATGATGATTTCTTCCCGTGTTGGTATATTGTCTATGGTTGTCTGGAGTTGTTCGTAGAACTCTTCGGTCTCTTCCCTTGGTCTGGAAATATCTGGGGCATAGGTGCTTATGAGGTGGAATTTCGAGTTTTTTAGCTTAACATTGACTTTTAGGAGGCTGTAGTTTATATAATCTGTATGCTCAATGTGATCTTCATAGTTATCCCTAAGCAGTAGTCCGACTCCCGAGTGTGCCCAGCAACTCTTTTCTCTTCCGCTGTATACAAGAATATAATGGTATTTTACTATAGTTCCTTGTCCTTTCTTCTTGATTTCTGATATCCCGCAGATGTCGACTTTGTGGGATCCCAATTTGTTTTTCGAATCGTAGTCCTTTTCCTAGCTTTGATCGTTACCTTTTTCATTACCTTGTCCGAGGCTGTGTGAGCAGGTCTGTGAGCGTTCATAATGACATAAATAATTGTTAGGTACATTAAATAAAAGCTTGTCGATCAATATAAAGTTCATTATTTTTCTTCTTAGTAATTTGCGAACGAGCACCTACGAGTATGTACAGATAGGTAAGGAAATCTATTCCAACACTTAAGGAGTAATAATAAAGGTTATCCATTGAAAATGTGGGGAAAGTCATGGGTAAAATCCTTATTCCCAGTTATAAAAGGTGTCGCGTAAATCTCTTTTAGACTCGCTTACCTATCAGGGAGTTCTGGATTTCTCATGGATTCCATATAAATGAGCCGCACTCCAATCCACTGCGAACCAGTGAATTATAATTAAATGTTAAAACAGCGTTACCCCTACATGCCTTCGAATCTCTTTTTACTACATTTATTACATTAAATTCTTATTCATTTAGAAAAAAATCCTATTTTTTAAGCCGATTGAATGCTTCTTCTTTCTCTTAAGTTAGACCTGTGGTATGCTATCATCAGGACTGCCTCTCATGAGATGTTAACTCCAAGCTAGTATTCTATCATTTTGGAGGTCTTTCTGGGAGACGAATTCCAGCGGGTATATCATGCATTGTCACGTAGAAAACTCCTGCGTTATCATTATTCTTTCCACATGGCCTCGTCAATGTCTTCTTCGACTTCTACCCCATCTCACAATATCTTTTACTCAACTTATTTCTCGGATACAGGGGTTTCTATCTCTATCCCCAAGCATTTTGCGTGCAATGACTAAGATTTTCATTGAGCTTATTCCGAGTAAATTTATTGTTTTCGAAGCATTTGCTCTAAATTCGATTCCATCAGTCTTGATTGGCCTCATTTACACTGTGTATTTTGTATATTTTGATTGCATTATTTATTCTAATGTCTGTTATTCCAGACCATGTCCAAATGATTGACGAAAAAAAAAATAAACATTTGTAACACAAAAAAACACCTATTGTTTCTCTTCGAATATTTATTATGACAAATTTTAGGTATATTATAATTAATTTGACAGAATGAACAAATTATATTTTTTTGTGATGTTAAGAAAAAATCTTTCATACGTGCACCATTCTGCTTCTGAACGAAATCAATTATATTGTAATATTCTATTATATAGGTTGTCCCAAAAGTCACCTAGGGATTTAAAAATCTTATAATAAAATTTTTTTTTTCTTATTCATAAATAATTCAATATAATAAATAAATTAATCTTTAAAATGTTTTCTTGACAAGTCCCATTACACTGAATATTCTTTATCGATATGTATTAGAATTGTAATACTCTTGTATTAAACTTTCATTGTGTACAACTTGATGCAGTACAACTTTCATTGTATACAGCCAAATACGCATATGTACTTGTATGTTAAAGATACCTAATCTGATTAGAAGCTATTGAAAACAACGGGAACTGATCTGAATCGAATCCGCTACCCCCGGGCTGGAAGACAAGTGTCTTATCAACTAGACCACAAAGACTGTGGGTCTTGTTATACTCTTATGTTCAACACATAATATGCACCATTGCCGGCACCAATACCATTACATATGGATTCCCTAACATCAAGAGGAATAAGATCTCATATTAATTAGTCTCTTGATTTTATTTAGTAGTTATACGAGTTGATTTTATAAATAAAAAAATATAGCACTCTTCGGATACTAATTCATCACAAAACAACGTAGTATTTTTATCCTTATTTATGAACGTCCGTAGCCTAATTGGTAAAACTATGGCCATCTATACGTGGGTTTCGAGTTCGATTTCTGATGATACCCAAAAACGGGGGAAAAGGGTCCGAGTCTGGTTAAAGAGTCCCTCTGGTTACAAAACTCGCAAGCGTTAGATGTGTGCGAGTGTTGTTGTTTGTCCAAGTACGGTAGTATTTTCAACACATACGATGCCGGACTGTAACTTACTTGCCTACTCCAGGGTTCTTAACGTGAAGGCTTGATTACTGGGGCTGAATACAATATTGTCCCACAGCCATCTCCTTGAATATGTCCATGTAATCAATTCCAGCACCAAACCTATGAATTAATGTATTATTATTATTAAAAGTGTTAAAGCAATTATTTTTAATTTATTACACTTCTATCATGTACGAACCAATTTGATGGGTTTACTACCTTGATCAAAAAGTTTTAGGACTTTATTCATAAAATCGAAAATACAAGTTTATCCATCAAAATCGATATGGTCCCCTTCAAAGTATTCCCAATCGACTGCAACGCACCTACGCCAGCGCTTGATCCAATCCTCGAAACACCGCTGGTACTCAATTTTCGGTATGTTCATCAGAGCCGTCTTCGATTTTTTCATGACATCTTCTCGGGTGCTGTAACGCGTTGCGCGAAGCGGTTTTTTAAGTCGGTGGAACAGGAAAAAGTCGCAGGGAGCCAGATCAGTTGAATTCGAAGGCTGCTGGATAGTATTCGTGTTGTTTTTGCATAGTATTCGTGTCGTCATCCTCGACCGACTCACGACCACTTCTGAAGCGTTCGTGCCACTGAAAACACTTCTCCAACATTTCCAAGGTCTGCGGACCGTTAAATACGTTTTTCACACAAAATTTAATGCAAACTCGTTTCAAACTTAAAAAAAAACGAAAACATGCACAAAGGTAGATGTACTCAGTACAGCGTAACTTTTGCAAATGTCAAGCTATGACGCTGAAATTTGGAGGGAAGTGTCAATGATAGATGTGGTAACCAAACAAAAAGAGTTCCGATCGGGTGACTGACAGCGCCACACGGTGGCCGGTCCTAAAACTTTTTGATCAAGGTAGTATTACTACGTGACAATATCTTCAAACGAGGTAGATGTTAAATATCTATTGCATTATATGAAAAATGTTTTAACGTATTCTAATAAAGTTACGGAGTTGGTGACCTTAATTTTCATAAATCGATTTGTATTGTATTACATTTTCGTTTTATGCAGTAAAACCATGCGGGTTTATAACCATCTGGCAATCTGTTCCTACTAATCAGATATATGAAAAAGAGTTCTGAAGTGAAATACAGGCTAGAATATTTTTTTTTAATCTGGTTTCTAATGAGAATAGAACTCATAGAAGTCAGGTGTATAAAAAAGGCCACGGAATTTGAATATAATTACACTACGCTATGTTGTTTACAATAAAACCTGGTGGGTTTATTGTCATGTGGTAAACTCTTCCAACCAACAAGACGTATGATAGAGTCGTTAAGTGAAAACCAGACTGGAACCCAATTAAAAAACTGGAACCGAACCCACTTATATTATTGATGAAATTAAAATGGCAATTTTTTTCCGAGTTTGATTAAAAACGTACGGAAAGGGTCAAGTATAGGTCAAGTTAATTGAATATACGGTGTTTAGTCTGGCGTGGAAGTTAATTTATGGGTCAAAGCATCGATAATGCTCTCTAGAAAATGTTAACATTCATTTCACTTTATCGATGTCTCGACACTATTTCATTACAGAGGCAGGGATTAAAAACATATAATACATCGAAATCAGATTCACTTAACTTAATTAAACGGGAAACAATGTCAAGTTTCTACTTTATTCAAGAGAAATATGGAGACATTATAATCATCACACCATGTCTTTTATTAAACTCCATTTATTAATTTATTTTTTCAGGTCCTTTGCACATTACAGGTTTTCCTAATTCGTACAAGGACGAAACGTAACAAGTACAAAAAAAAACATGTTTAAAACAGTAATTTTTGAAGGCTGTAATTGATTTATTGGCAAAAAGTTCCAAGTGTGTTGATATTTTATTTATAGTTAAGACATTAACAATGTGGAAGTTTAAAGATACTGTAATTTGTTTTATCAAACACTGTTTATTCCACTTTATGTACCGGTATAACCCTACCGGTTTCAAGGCTTTCTCCTCATCATCAGGGGAGCATAAACAAGACTAAAACTTGTTTGTGCTCCCCTGATGATGAGATTAAAGCCTTGACACCGGTTGGGTTATGCCGTAACACAAAATGGAATAAACAGTGTTTGATAAAACAAATTACAATGTGTTGATATTATTACACGCAGCAATACGTCTTTCAATATCTTATTTCTCTTACCTTACTAACATATATCTAAAAAACACGCTTTCCTAAATTCCTCAACTTGCTCTAATATTTCATTTTTCATCCAGACAATAATTAAAACCACGAGTTTTACTTTGATTATGTTTATTCTCAAATATGGTAGGTAGGTTTAAATATTGAATGACAAAATTGCCTAAAGAAAAGTGTGATTCTATCATAAAAATAATACAAACGACAATACTTAAGAACATAATATTGATTTATAATATTTTAGAACATAATATTGATTAATAATATTTAAGAATATAGTATTGATTTACAACATTACACTTCCTATTATATTTTTACTGGTACGAGTGTTAATTTAGTATGTTTTAGCTTAACTTGACCTACAAATTAATGGGCTGGAGACAAAAGCTTGAGTATAAAATGGGTTAGTATATTATGTTACGTCATTTAAGATAGAATTTATTCGGAATTCTTATACTTCATAATACCAATTATAACATTCAACATACTCGTAGATGCACACAAGAACACCATGCCGATACCGTAGCTTAGTTGGTAATATAGTTGTTTTTCAATCCGGTGTTTCCGAGGTCGATTTCCATTGGACCAAGATTGTTTAAAAATGGGTTTAGTCTAATTTTCACGTAAGACCTCTAAAATATATTTCTGGTTGGTTGGAAGAGTTTGCCACAGGGAAATACACTAACCAATTTGTATTGAATACAATGAAGCTGTACTATAATACAATAGAATACATCCTCTCTTTGAAATTGGAAAAGAGGAGAGGTCTTCATGCACACAAATTTCGTTCGTCTGTGTATCTATATTTTCTTATTTATGCTTTTTTTCCGTTTTATCTTTGTTTCTACTAAAATTTCTTGACAATCTCTTTCTATTTTATCGGTTTCTCCTTTTACACATTTTTCATTTATGTGAATTCCAAACATGTATTATAGTAAGAATACTTATGTATAGGAATGAAACGTAGACATAAAATATAAAGAAAACCGAATAAAAGCTGTAGAAATGTGTGTGCTGAGAATAATACGAGTACATTGGGTGACAATGTATGACAGAAAACGGAATAAAGTAAGTAGGAATGAATGTGAACAAAAGGCTGACGTATTAAGTAAGACGATGAATATTATTCTGATATCGGTATGATGAAGAAAGAATAAGAAGACAAATACGCAGTTCAGATATGAGTGGAAGGTGAGGTAGAGGAGGACCAAGGAAAGTTTATTTGAATCAAGTGAATTATATTTCGAAAGAATAAAATGCAGTCATAGAAATCGTAGGAGTATGGATGTAGAGGATGCGAAATATGTTCAATTTGAAAGTCTGGTACTCTGATCTCTCTGTCTGCCCCGACAAAAAATGACGTGATAGTTTGTATTTTTGTCATATTCTCATACTATTTCTAGTATAATATTGGGTGTTAACATAAGTTGTGTCCGTTTTTTTCCAATTTAAAAATGAGCACCAAAAGTAAAACAAAATGGTAAAGGTTATACGTCATTCCAAAGAAAATTATCTGCCCTACAAGATATTGTGTTTGCTTTTAAGTTAGATATATTATTTTATTTGATTACAAACCTTCAAAATAGAATGTCAAGTAGACGGAAGTGAGCATTTTGGACACCTCCAGTGGACTTCGATGAGAACTGCTTAAACCATATTTTTCATTAAGATCCCCTTCAAACCACCGTAGAATTGGCTGAGCAGATGAATTGTAGTCACATGACTGTATACCGCCATCTTAAATCAATGAAGTTCAGAAGTTTAGCGCTCGGGTTCCACATGTTTTGAGTGAAAACAATAAAAATCAACTTTCGACAATTTCAGCTGGTTTGCTCGCGCGTCATCGAGCTACGCATGTCCACAAGCAAAGATTCCTTAACCGCATCATTACTGGTGATGAAAAATGGCTTGAAAATGGTGATGAAAAAAAATGGTGATGAAAAATGTTTGAAGGGGATCTTCATGAATATGATTTAAGTGGTCTTCATCGAAGTCCACTGGTCGTACGGAACGCTCCATGTCTTTCAGGTCGAAATTACCGTCTTTGAAACGCAAAAACCATCGACGAGCTGTCCTTTCATTCATAGCATCTTCACCGTACACTTCGCAAATATCGCAAGCAGCTTTGGCAGCTTTATTCCCTCGATTGAACGCGAACAGAAGGAGGTGTCGTAAATGCTCACTTTCGTCTACTTGACATTCCATGTTGAAGGCTTGTAATCGAATAAAATAATATATGTAACGTAAAAACAAACACAATATCTTGTAGAGCAAAAAATTTTCTTCCGAATGACGTATATATAACCTTTACCATTTTGTTTTACTTTTGGTGCTCATTTTTAAATTTGGAAAAAAACGGACACAACTTATGTTAACACCTAATACATACATTAATAAGTGATAGGCTTCGATAATTTGTTGACAAATAAAGTAATTTAATCTCTTCTTTTGAATGCAAACCTCTTTAAGCCATATTAACGGACGTTTTCATTAACTTCACGAAAAAAAATGTAAACTGGAATACTTACTTTAATTCTAGTTCAAAAAATGACTACTGTAAAAGCTTCAAAGCTTATCCCAGAGAAAATAAAAATTTCGTACCATGTATGTGTTGATTTATTTAAATGCCATTACGTGGATTTATAATTAAAAGTAACCCTTAAAATTTACAACACAAACAGGCCGAAAGGAAATAAATGGACAGAGTTGCTGTTGAGATAGGCATTTCTCAATCTTTTCATTCAGATAAATGTATGTATCGTTTCTCATAAAATTTTCAACCATCTCGATTATGAGGCATTTAGTTGGTAGAAAAAATTTGATGCTCATTTTTATTTTCGTTCGATAACTTCTTCCGAAAACCAATAAATAACAACAATTGTCCTACAATGAAGTGTTAAACGAAAATTTTCTTATATTTTTACTTATATAAATTGTAATATTTTCACGCGAAATTTGGTATTCAATATTAATATTTATAAAACAAGACATTTTTTAAAACTTAATAATTGTGAACGTATTACTTTTCAGTCACACTTTTATTAAGTGGGTCATTAAAAATTTATGAAAAAATTCTGAATAAACTTTGAATATTGAAATTAAAAAAATGCTTGTATTAGGGTAGGTTGGCGATATTTGCCCCCAAAATAAAAGTGATAAAAGAGATTGTTAATTCAATGAACTAAATTTAATTAAAATCGAAGTTTTACTGTTTATTCATATGACTACATAGTCAACATTTAACACAGTTTTCTCGAAATTCAATGTTTTTTGTTCATCAGTTATCGGAATTTGTTATAAAGGTTTTTTTTGTTTGGATTATTGGCATTTTTATTATACTGAATTTTTTTTTATCAAATGTAGTAAAAATGACAATGTACAATAGCAAGTTGGTGCTCACGATGACGTATTGCAATGAAACTTGATTAATGTTATGGAGATGCGTGTTCTAAGAAACAGTGTGGAGTGTCAATATATGAAAGAAGGCGGAATAAAGACATCAGAAATATTTTAATAAAATAAAGAAAGAAGCGTATGATAGTTTGGACATATGGAGATAACGAATGATGAAAGAATGACTAAGCGAGTATATTAGTCAGAAATGTAAGGTGTGTTTAGAAGAGTCAACCGAGGAAAATACAGTGGACCAAAGTAATGAATATAGAGAATGCGAGAGTTGTGAAAATATAGAAAAGTATGGAGACCTGTTATCTATACCTATCCTGCAAGTATGACGGCGTGATGATATGTATACATGAGCAGTGTGTTTTATTGAATTTTTACCTCACCGTAGTTTGATTTTTTATACAACGTATTTTTAAAAATCTCTGATGTTTTAGTCGCACTTCAAACTAAACCAGAGCTGCAATGTTTGGACGAATACTCAATGGTTCTCTTTGTCTCAGAACCTCATTTAGTCTTATAGGCATTTGCCAATAGAACTTAATGACCGACAGAGAAAAAACTCATAAAAAAATCTCCTTTAGTTTATTTTCAATTAATTAAAATTTCTATTTTCGATGAATTTTTTAAACAATGTTAATTCAAAAGAATTATAATCTTGTTTAATAGAAAAAGTAATAAGTTTAGATATATTTTTTCAATAAAAAATATATTGTAAAATATGCGTAAAATAAAGATTGAGAGTCTTGAGTGTTTTTATTTCGTCCATTTCAGGTGTAATTCATTGGTTTAATTTTGTGTTGGTTCTAAATCTTGAAATAGTCATGAAGAAGTCATAACATAATTCAACGCCCGGATAGTAAAAATGTTGTGGGAGTAGCAGTGGGAGTAAGGAAGCTAAGGATATTTTTCAACTACATTTATCATCAGATGTTGTATGAATTACAAAAGAATTTTTTTTAACATAGCGAACAACTTAAAAACAAGGAGCAAAAAAACAAATACATAGTAACTTCATGCGAACTTGGCTGCTAATATATAATATATTACATGTCAACAGAATAGGTGAGATAATTAAAGGTAAAATAGGTAAATTGATTCAATACAACATTGAATAATGGATAAATTATTTGGGCCATGATTATTGTACCACTTTAGTCACTTTAATTTACTGATGAATTTGTGTGTAAGTTTGCGTTTGTTAAATATATGCAAAATTCGCACACTGTAACTGTTGTATAATATCATTAAGTCTCCTGCAAGCCCCTCTTATCCCGCCGAGAATATTCAGCGTCATTCTGATCATGGACCATCGCTATGCTCAAGTAAATATCGTTTATAGGCTTTCCCAGTTCACCGATCTTCTTTTTTACATCGTCTTTAACTGCCCATGAAGTGAGACTCTGGCACCAGTTACAAACCAATGTTAGACTAGCTCCGTCATATGAATGTTTTAAAAAGCGACTAAATAACTCTTGATTTCAAGTCAGTAATGCTACGTCATTCTTTTCTGATTTTTTCCTCTCCACCTTCCCATTTTTTTCTTTTGATTGATAATTTCTCACTTTAATTGTTACTATGTGTTGAATTGAATTTTGTGCAGGTGAATAATGATTTGAATATTTTTGTGTTCATTTAACTTCCTTTATTTTCTTTCTCTGACAGATTGGAAGACATTACCGACTTGCAATAATCCCGCCAGATTTTTAAAAAGGGTTTCAGGCTGGTTTTCACTTAAATAATTAGTTGTGAGAGATTATCACATGGAAATAAGTCCGCCTTATTGTACTGTATGTAACGAAATTGCAATCTATATAAATAAAAATGTAAATGTTCGTTAATTGAAGGCAGCTAATCTCCGGAAGTTCTCTACCGATCGCTTTGAAATTTTGAGTAAAGTTAATATTCGTCAACGGAAATGTTATTTGATTTTTATTTATATATATATATCAGTGTATATAATTTTTTTTTTAAATCAAAAAGAAATATGTATGCGAACCTGTCGGGGACAAGACGAATCTCATTTTGACAGTTGACCATATTCTATTTGACGTTTCGTAATTAATATTTATAAAGTCTATATACATAATATAAATATAAAATAATTTTATGTTTAATATTAAATCATAAATTTTATAACTAATACATATTTCATAAATAATAAATTTTATCAACTAAACATTTTGACAGTTGACCATATTCTATTTTGACATTTCGTGATGAATATTTTTATTCAAATAAGTCTATATACATAAAATATAAAATAATTTTATCTTTAATATTAAATAATAAATTTTATATATAATACATATTTTATAAATTTTATAAATAATACAGGTTTTTTTTTCGTAAATATATTTATTCTAGACACGAACCAAGCTTTATATTACCATTGTGACGCATTTTACATTATCGTTGTGACGCGATCTTACGTCGTAAATAAAAAAATTGATAAAAAATAATAAAAAATAGTTATATTGTCATAAAATTGACTTGAGTGGTTGTGGTAAGTTGTAAGTTTAAAAAATAATGGACTTAAGAATTATATTTGATGAAAAACTTTCATTATTGATTCATATTTCAAAAGTTAACCTAACTTTTTTCAAAAAGAAAAGTACACATGTTAATTTAAGATAAAGTTGTATTATTTGTCAATAATTTTAAGTACTTGTGTAACCTGTCACATGTTCATTTGTATATAAAGACACTTTTATGTCATTAATTAAATAAATAAATTATTTGGTGGTACATTAGAAAGAAGTACCCGTAGAAATATCGTAAAAAAAATGAAAATTAAAACAAACTTTTGTCATTCTCAACACGGCCATTTTGGATATATACTGATTTTTTATTTTGCTTTCAATATATATTCAATTTTATTTATATAGATAAGATAATAGATAATTGACTTCAATAAATGTGGTAAGCTATTGATATTATATTTAAATTAAAAAATATGAAGTAAAATCGTTCATTTAAAAAAAATTCTAATTACGAACATGCGATGTATTTTACATTAAAATTAAACTTGGTAAAAATAGTTATATTGTCATAAAATTGACTTAGTGATTATGGAAAGTTGTTTAAGTGAAAAAATAATGGACTTAAGAATTATATTTGATGAAAAACTTTCATTATTGATTCATATTTCAAAAGTTAACCTAACTTTTTTTAAAAAGAAAAGTGACACATGTTAATTTAAGATAAAGTTGTATTATTTGTCAATAATTTTAAGTACTTGTATAACCTGTCACATGTTCATTTGTATATAAAGACACTTTTATGTCATTGATTAAATATATAAATTATTTGGTGGTACAGATACACCCCACCAATATAGGGCGAACCAAGCCACGGGGACAACAGATGTTTTGCAGCCCACACCCTAGCTTTTTCAGCCCAGCCCATCGTTGTATTGGGGCAAATTTATCAACTGTAACGTGGTAAGCTGCTGATTTTTTTTATAAATCGAAAAATTGTTTTCTCTAAACTGACGTTTTAATTCATAATTTTCATTATACTGACTTTCTAATGTATTGTATGATTTGTATCTATCTTTAAATGGGCCTAGATCCACTGTGAATTAATACTAATTACGAACATTTAATTAAAACATCACCAAATATTATTTGACAATTTAATTGTATCTTTGTTTATATTTCAAAATCTATCAAATCGTATGTAGTAATGGAGATTTGTAACAATGTCACTATTGTTAGTTTTTTGTAATGTATTTACCTAAATAACTTGCTATTTGTTAGAATCGATTCCCTTATATTAAAGTCGATAAAATAATTAAAATTACTGAACGTCGTTACATCGTTGTATTGGGGCAAATTTGTCAACTGTCTTAGGACTCATCCTAGAGTTTCCGAAATATAATAATATTATTCAGAAACATCAAACCGAATATGTGATTAATTTGATTCCTTTGTTCCAGAGATGCCACGAATGTACTGAGGGAATCCGCCAAGCCAAAGAGAAAACAACTGCGTTTGAAGGGAAATATTTTGTTAATATTTTTTTTTGTTTTTTCTTTGTTTTTTAGTTCGTGTATTTTATAAGTTTTGTCTTTTCAGTGCAATCGATCTGCTTTAGTTTATCAAAATAATATCTCGCAGAAAATCAAACTTAGGTCGTCGTACACGCAGAGCGGAAGCAATGCGGCGAGTAATTGCAACTCAAACTGAGGAACAACGGGCATCAGCAAACGAGCGAAGCAGACAAATAATGGCTCAAATACGTGCCGAAGAAGCATTAGAGCGACGTGCAGACAGAATTGAGGATATACGGTTGCGATTACGGCGATCGCGTTCTGCAGCTTCAGAATTGCTTCGTTCTCAACAGAATGAACGCGATAGGCTGAGAATGGCTGAAATACGTCAACGAGAAACAGAAGATCAGCGTCAAACACGACTCCGTGCTCAGCAATCACGCGATTACAATCGCCTTGCATTCCGGTACAACCCAGCTGATGATTATAGTTTAAGTCGGCATGTTCTCATCGGCACTATGACTGAAGTGTGTTCTCATTGCAAGGCTCTAAAATTTAATGGAGAAACGAAAGGAATGTGTTGTGCCGCCGGAAAAATTAAACTGTCTCAACTTGGAGAACCGCCAGAGCCATTAAAAACTTTGCTTTCCGGATGTACCGCTGAATCAAAGCATTTCCTATCTAACATCAGGAAATACAACTCATGCTTCCAAATGACGTCTTTCGGCGCAGAAATCGTAACAGCTCAATTCATGCCAACCTTCAAAGTGAAAGGACAAATTTATCATAAAGCCGGCTCCCTGCTTCCATTGCCAGATGGTGAACATAAATTCCTACAAATGTATTTCATCGGTGATGGCAATGATGAATTGAATGCACGCTGCGGAATTTCTACCGGCATAAAAAGGTCCATCGTTTCCCAACTGCAAGAGCTTCTTCATGAAAAAAACAATTTAGTGCGTTTGTTCAAAACAGCAATTGACATGATGCCATCTGATACACACAAGATTGTTATTCATGCTGACAAAACACCTACTGGAGAACATGTGCGAAGGTTCAATGCTCCAACTATAGACGAAGTGGCAATTGTTATAGTCGGAGATTAATTCTAACCTAGAGATATTGTTCTTCATCGGAGAAACGATCAATTGACAAAAGTTGCCGAAACTCATCGATGCTACGATGCCCTGCAATATCCAATCATTTTTTGGGACGGTGCCGATGGATATCACTTCAATGTTAAGATGATAAATCCAGTCAGTGGCGAAGAAACAAATAAGAAATGCAGCGCAATGAACTATTATTCATACAGATTAATGATTCGAGAGAATGAAGACAATCACATTTTGAAATGCCGTCAATTGTTTCACCAATACATCGTAGATATGTATGCAAAAATTGAAACAGAACGTTTGATATTCATCCGTTTGAATCAGACCAAGCTTCGCTCTGAAGAATACGTTCATTTGCGAGATGCAGTTGTAAATGACGGTAATACAACTAACGTTGGAAGACTAACGATTTTGCCATCTTCATATACAGGCAGTCCACGTCATATGCATGAGTATGCTCAAGATGCAATTGCGTATGTTCGTCACTATGGGTGTCCAGATCTATTCATTACATTTACGTCCAATCCAGCTTGGGACGATATACAGCAGCTCTTATTTCCTGAACAATCGCCAGTGGATAGGCATGACATCACAGCACGTGTTTTCAGACGGAAGCTGAAATCGCTGATGAATTTCATGGTAAAACATGAAGTGTTTGGGTCTGTGCGCTGCTGGATGTACTCAGTGGAATGGCAAAAGAGAGGATTGCCACATGCACATATACTAATCTGGCTTTATAACAAAATCACTTCAAACGAAATCGACAATATAATATGCGCTGAAATACCCGATGCCGACGTCGATAAGAATTTGCATGAAGTTGTGACGAAAAATATGATACATGGACCTTGCGGTACACTAAATCCAAATTCGCCATGCATGATAGACGGAAAATGCTCTAAGCGATATCCTCGAGCATTAGTATCCAACACAGTTACCGGAAACGATGGATATCCTTTATACAGAAGAAGATCAACAGAAGATGGTGGTAAATTAGCAACTATACAAATGCGAAACGGTGACATTGAAGTAGACAACCGTTGGGTTGTTCCATATTCGCCTTTGCTATCAAAAACATACAAAGCGCACATAAATGTGGAATACTGTAACTCCGTTAAATCGATCAAATACATTTGTAAGTACGTGAATAAAGGCAGCGACATGGCAGTTTTTGGCGTGCAACCAGAAAGAAGTGATAGGAATGCGGTCATACATATCGATGAAATCGCACAGTATCAGACTGGAAGATACATAAGCAGCAATGAAGCTGTATGGCGAATTCTTTCATTTCCCATACATGAACGAAGTCCAGCTGTTGTTCACTTAGCAGTGCATCTAGAAAATGGACAACGCGTTTATTTCACAGCTGCAAATGTGCAACAAATAGCCCTGAATCCACCGGCTACAACATTAACTGCTTTCTTCACGTTATGTCAAAATGACGCATTTGCGAAAACACTGCTGTATTCGGAAGTGCCTACGTATTACACGTGGAATGCGAGTAGAAAATCATTTGAACGACGCAAACGAGGAGAGCGAATCAACGGACAACCTGGCATATTCAAAGAAAATACGATAGGCAGACTGTACACCGTGCATCCCAATCAAGATGAATGCTTCTTTCTCCGCATGCTGTTGGTAAATGTGCCCGGTCCAACGTCTTTCCAGCAATTGAGAATTGTCAACGGCGTTACACATGCCACTTTCCGCAGTGCATGTCAAGCTCTGAATTTATTGGAGAACGACCGACACTGGGATGTATGCATTAATGACGCGTGCAACATGTCACATCCACATCAAATTCGTGCATTGTTTGCAATCATATTGACCACCTGCTCTCCTTCATGTCCAACAGAGCTATGGGAGAAATATAAATCGCACATAGCTGAAGATATTTTACGTCGAATAAGCGAGGAAAATTCAAATACGAACATGGATTTCTCAGCAGAAATCTACAACGAAGCTTTGATAATGATTGAAGATTTGTGCTTAGAAATAGCGAACAAAGTTCTCAATCAATTGGGAATGCCATCACCGAATCGATCTGCTGCTGCTTTGTTCGACGTAGAATGGCGTCGTGAACAAAATTACAACACGGGTGATCTTTTGTCGTATGTGCAATCAAATATTTCTAAGCTAACGCTTGAGCAAAAAGGCATTTACGATCAGATAATGCAAACTGTCAATAAAGGGGTTGGAGAAATCTTCTTCTTAGATGCGCCAGGAGGAACTGGTAAAACGTTCCTAATTAGATTGATTCTGGCAGCAATTCGATCCCAAAATGGCATAGCCTTAGCTCTTGCGTCGTCAGGAATAGCTGCGACACTTCTACCAGGTGGAAGAACTGCTCATTCCGCTTTGAAATTGCCATTGAACATGCGATTCATTGAAACTCCCACGTGCAACGTTTCCAAAGCATCCGGCATGGGAAAAGTATTGCAGAAATGCAAAGTTATTGTTTGGGATGAATGCACAATGGCACACAAAAAGTCGCTCGAAGCTCTTGATCGATCATTGCGAGATTTGCGTGGAAACATCAGACCATTTGGGAACGCATTAATATTGCTTGCAGGAGATTTCAGGCAAACATTACCTGTAATTCCTCGATCGACACCGGCGGATGAAATAAATGCTTGCCTGAAATACTCTATTTTGTGGCGACACGTAAAGACGTTGAAATTAACTACAAATATGCGTGTCCAGTTGCAAAACGATCGATCAGCTGAGATATTCTCACATCAATTGCTGGAAATCGGGAATGGAAAGGTACCAGTTGATCTGATCTCAGGACGAATTTCATTGCCTCATAACTTCTGCAACTTAGTGACGTCAAAAGAAGAATTGGTTGAAAAAGTATTTCCCAATATTCAAATAAATTATAAAAATCACGATTGGCTGAGTGAACGAGCTATTCTTGCCGCCAAGAACAAAGACGTCTACAAACTTAACAATTTTATTCAGTCTAACATTCAAAGCGAGGTAGTCACATACAAGTCCGTCGACACTGTTGTGGAAGCAGATGAAGCAATTAATTATCCAACAGAATTTTTGAATTCACTAGATCTACCAGGGATGCCACCGCACGTACTGCAATTGAAAATTGGCGTGCCAATTATCATGTTGCGAAATATCAACCAGCCAAAGCTTTGCAACGGCACGCGGCTTGCAGTAAAAAAATTAATGAGCAACGTCGTAGAAGCGACAATTTTGACAGGACCTTTCAAAGGTGAAGATGTCCTCATTCCTCGCATTCCTATGATTCCAACGGATATGCCATTTCAATTTAAGAGATTACAATTCCCAATTCGATTAGCGTTTGCGATCACCATCAACAAGGCTCAGGGCCAATCTTTAGAATTGTGCGGTTTAGATTTAGAGACGGATTGCTTCTCACATGGACAATTATATGTTGCGTGTTCTAGAGTCGGCAAACCAGACAATCTCTATATCTGCACAGACAATGGGACAACAAAAAATATTGTTTATCCACAAGCATTGTGAAATTTAATAAACAGTTGTATATAAAACGGACAATATAATAAGAGCGCCCACTGTTGAATGTAACGGCAACACACGCAATATAGATTTCAATTTATTTTAATTCCGAATATTAAATATCTTTCAATTCGGGTTTTTTTAACCGGTTTTTGTTATTTTTGTTATTATTGATTTTCATTTGAATTAATGGTATTTGAATTATTAAAAGTTTCATGCAACTAACTTTTAACAAATGTCAAATTAGATTTTTAACGAACTGCCAATTTTTGCTAATTTGTAACAAGATTTATTATTAGTTTTATGTGATGTATTTACCTAAATAACTTGCTATTTATTACAATCGAGGCCTATATTAAAGTTGATAAAATTTGATATTCATCCGTTTGAATCGGACCAAGCTTCGCTCTGAAGTATACGTTGATTTGCGAGATGCAGTTGTAAATGACGGTAATAGAACTAAGGTTGGAAGACTATAACTTCTGCAATTTAGTGATGTCACAAGAAGAATTGGTTGAAAAAGTATTTCCTTATATTCAAATCAATTATAAGAATCACAATTGGCTAAGTGAATGAGCTATTGTTGGGGCCAAGAACAAAGATGTGTACGAACTTAACAATATTATTCAGTCCCTTTTTTAATGTTTGACAATTTTATATATTTTAAGTTTCTTTCTTCTTTTTCAGTGCAATCGATCTGCTTTAGTTCATCAAAATGTCGAGGAAGCAGCAGAACGACGTGTATCCAGACTTGAGGATGCACGGGGATTGCGTTCTGCAGCTTCAGAACTGGTTCTTTCTCAACAGAATGTACGCGACAGGCTGATAGTGGCTGAAAGAGGTCAGTAGGAATATCAAAAGTATCTTTTTTATATAGAATTTGATTTTCTATCTTTGTTTATATTTCAAAATCGTATGTAGAAATGGAGATTTTTTTAAGTTAGTTCCAATTACCTATTTGTCTTTGATTAACATTTAATTAGTTACAATTATCTCTCTGTCTTCCCTTAACATTTAATTAGTTACTTTTATGTTTCGCAATTTTGTATGTTGTCTGAAATACTCTACTTTGTGGCGAAATGTAAAGACGTTGAACTTAACTACAAATATGCGTGTAGAGCTGAAAAACGATCGATCAGATGAGCTATTCTCACACCAATCGTATGTAGATTTATAACAAGATGTATTAATTTGTCATTATTGTTAGTTTTTTGTAATGTATTTACCTAAATAACTTTCTATTTATTAGAATCGAGCCTTATATTAAAGTCGATAAAATAATTATAATCACTGAACGTCGTTACAAGGTTGTATTGGGGCAAATTTGTGAACTGTCATAGAAAACAGAACATTTGATGTTCATCCGTTTGAATCAGACCAAGCTTTGCTCTGAAGTATACGTTCATTTGCGAGATGCAGTTGTAAATGACAGTAATAGAACTGAGGTTGGAAGACTATAACTTCTGCAATTTAGTGACGTTAAAAGAGGAATTGTTTGAAAAAGTATTTCCCTATATTCAAATCAATTATAAGAATCACGATTGGCTAAGTGAGCTATTGTTGGCGGGAAGAACAAAGATGTATCCAAACTTAACAATATTATTGAGTTCGTTTTTTAATGTTTCGTAATTTTATATGTTTTTCTTATAACTTTTTTTCTTCTTTTTCAGTGCAATCGATCTTTGATTTGAATTCAAATCATATAGTGAATTGACCTCTTGGAGTGACGCGATCATTTGCAAGCACGGTGATAAACGCAACAGACTGAGAGTGGCTGAAAGACATCAAAAATATTGTTTACCCAGATTGTATACAAGACATCAAAAATATTGTATACGCATTGTGAAATTAAAAAAAATTGAAACGTGTGCTTTCTCTTTTCTTTCTTTTCCATTTAACCAGACTGAGCCACAGCAACGCGTGGCAGGGTACAGCTATATATAATACAATGATCACTGTATGAGAACATACGAGTATTATCGTGTCTGATTTTTTTTGCATTCAATACATTTTTTTTCATATTTATTTGATTTAATTTATTCCTAGTCTCATAAACATTTTAATGTAGAATTTCCACTAATCTTTTGTGCAATGAACCAAACTGAGAATCTTTGCCAATCTAATGCATGGTGGGTGGCAAACCACATTGCCACATATTTCAAAGCTTAGAGCCGTGATAATGTATCTGAACCGCAAATCCTAGAATCTCTACAATAATGTATTTCCAGTAAAGGTTAGATGTTTGAAAAGCAATACGGCTGCTTGTCATTATTGAACGTGAAACTGAAATGTTTTAAAACAAAATTATCTTTTTTACAAGCATACATAGAACTTCATCAGTGGTAATGGACAATCTCCTTGACCTAGCTGGCAAGTCGCTGGACTTACACCTGGGGTATAGAGTTCCATTCTCTGTGGACCCAAAAAATATCAAACAAAATTCATAGTCTTGTAAAATAGTTCGTCTGATATCAATGCTCATGCGCACCGAACACGTGCAATACTGAATCGTGAGTTCTGCGTATACTCCAGTAGTTCTAAACTTGAAGGCTCGATTACTGGAACCGAAGACATTGTTGTCTTCCGGTCACGTTCCTTAACCTTAGTATATCTGAATTACCAATTAGAATAAAGAATATGTTATCTGTAATTATGTAGAGCTACGCTTCGTTTGATTTTGTGACAGGTAATGTGATATGTATCGATCTTACCTAAAATACGATGTAAGGGGCCTAATTTCACAAAATTTAGATTCGATCACTCCTCTCGATAATTTTATGAAACATTTTTTATACTGTTATATTTATTTGGTCATACTTTACCTTACAGTGAGACCTACGTTTTTATATTTAAAATGTTGCAGGTGTTACTATCAGGGCTTTGATAATTTTATAAATAAACTAACTAAACTGAACGCAAAATTAGTTCAGAACCAGCTTTAAATTGAAGGCCCGAATGCAAATGTATAGATCTGTATCTAGTCATAAAAAGTAGCCTATCTTTTATACTAGCTCCTCAATTCCCTTAAAAAACTCTGTTGGGAACTTCACACTTATTTTAGCGACTTTTCCACTTTTCAAATTAGTCCGCAGTTTTCTTTCGAAATCACCTTAAGGCGATTTCCAAAGAAGACTTTTCTTGTCCTTGCTGCGTTCACCTTCATCTTTTTCATGGTTTGAAATCTTTTCCTTTTCACCGGCGATTTTAATTTTTAATCAGAAATCCAAATTTATCCTGTAAGAAAACTGACATACCTGGATGATACGATCTTTTGCTAAAAAAATCCTGCGCAAGACGTGAAGATAAGCAGGCGTATTGTCATGAAAAAGCTACCAGTCACCATTAATTAGGCCACGACTGTGGCTGTTTTTTCATACTGTATTCTTCAGCCTGCGAAGAACTTCAATGTAGTATACTTGTACCTTATTTATTATCACACCTTGAGGAACATACTTGGGGTGATTGATTGCCAAATAGCATTAAGGCCGCGTGACAGGTACTCGAGAGATTCAAAATGACTGAACACTCTCAGTCAGACCTCGTATACTTGCAGTAAATATAATGCAAGTCATTAAAACATCAACACCGATTATATTTGGCATGTTTAATAGTTCAATTTTTTTTCCAATCCTTAGATTAGTTTTCCAGTCTTATATCATAAATATTATCTATAAATTGATTTTATTTCCTTCAAATAATTACACATTCGTCGACAACAATAACGAGAAATGTTTTGAAACCGTTGCGTAAAAAATGACAGATTTTTAGCAAGGGCTTAATATTTTATGGGATAATGATAGCCGCTTTTATTCAAAAATATAAAAAGAATTTTCTGAGCGAGTTTTACAGCTTTGCCTTAAATCTTAAATATGATTATGTTCTACAGTTTTTATATAAGATAGGAATATTGAAGGGAGTAATTTAAGAGAGTTAAGGCGATAAATCGAAGGAAACGCCGGCAAGTGTCTCCGTAGATAAGTGGAAACGATTAGGATTAAAAAAGAAAAGGATAAAAGTTCAATAAATTTTAATGACATTAAATCCGGTCAATTTGAAGTGGATTTTAAAACCATCGCTTTAAAATGTTTACTCTGGGTGTTTACATTGAAAAGATAGTTTAGTTTAATATCCATATAATTTTCTCAGAAAACCAGTCCTGAAATAAGCTTTGTGTTACAATATAAATTAAAAAAAATATTTTATTGTAAAAATAAGATATGACGAAGTGATAAAAATCCTTATATCCTCTTAATACATGTGGAAATAATGGACTTGCTATTCGAGTGAAGTCGTACAGCGTGGGTCTCGAACTAGCAACTTTCTGTATAGAGCTTAGGCGTATTTGTTACTTGCGCGGCTATTCATATATAACACTTAATCGAATAGTACATCTGTATTTTTCATGTTAGCTCCTACATTTTAAAAGTTTGCGGACCCCTGTTTTCGACGATAACCTTTCTCTCCTGAACCCTTGTGGATTTATTTCAAGTTTCCCGTGTGCTTTAAAGATAAAAAAATTAGCTGATAGAAAAACGGTTATAAACTTACCTTGCTGTAGTTACTGAACGTTGGCTGAAATCGTCTTCAACTTTTAAGTTTCCACAATTCTGTTGGTTGCTTTTAGGTAGTATTTTGGTATTGTTTGTCTTTCATCGAATATTTTTCGCACGTACATAATTATTTTTATAAAGTTTTTTTCTGTGAATATTTTCAGTTTAGGCGTACATATTAAATTACTTTTTGCTAGAGACATATACAAATAGAGCCTTCTCAATTTTCTCCAACGCCGAAGAATTCTAGAATATTCCCTTTGAATTATGTTCTTTACGCAGGATAAAGAAAATCCCATTAATACCCTTTTGAAAAAAAAACTCTATTACTGTTCGTATAGTATCGTTGATACAAAAATATAACAATTGTATGACACATTTTGTTTTCTTCTTAATCTATGCATATGTTTAGATTTAATAAAAACTAACGTAGTTTTTTAACGAATTTGCTGGCCTACATTTATATATATTTTTATTAAAAAAAAAAACGTTATTGGTCATGTATTTTGAAACGAGTTAAAAATAATTGTCTATTAACGAATTCATTTCAACACTTTAAGAGTTGAGAGATAATGTTTGGAAATTAAGCCAATTGAATTGTCATATATTTATGACAATTCAAGTTAATAAAAATATGAGCTTTAGGAGGTCTATGAGTGAATGACTGATGCAAATGTAGAGCGTGTGATGAAGTGTTGCTGACATGATTTTTATGGGATTGGAATTATGTGTGGGGATTTAAGTATGTGTAAATTTATAAAATTTGTGAATGTAAAATGAAATCCCTTCTTCAATTTGTATTAAAACTGTAAATTTTGTATTGTGAATAAATAAATAAATCTTTTTATGGTTACAAGAAAGAACGCCATTTTTTTTTTCATATTGTACCCTTCAACATACCCAATTTGGTGATTTAGTTATATTAAAGAGCGTGAATGGGAGATAAAACTTTCTTAGGCTCCAGTAATCGAGTAATCGCTTCCAGAACACTGGAGTAGGTATAGAACACGTGGTTCGACGTTACACGCGCTGGCAACACCACCCCACGTAAAGAGACAACAACACTCGCACACTTACTCAGCGCCCGCAAGTATTGTTACCTGATGAACTCTTTTACCAGACTGGGAACGTTATTTTATTTATTTTTTAGGTTACATCGATATATTAAATATTAATAATTTTATCATTTGAACTGTCTGCTCATAAATAATGGTTTCACAAATCCTTATTATTTAAAGACAAGCATGTTAAGTATCGACTGCAAACATCCGGGGATAAATAACAAATTAATGTAACACAATTTGTGCCACCATTGCTCCCGATCCACTGAATTCGCTGATCCACATGGCTTGGAGTGTTCCATTTCCGGTAATGCTTTGAACAATAAATTTTCGGGTCAAAATTCAACGGCCAACGTAATTGGTACCGCGAAAATATAAAAAATAAAAGCGTCTTTGAGCTCATTTCGTCGGGATTTTCTTGAGCTTTTTATAAAAAAATAGGAGGCAATTTTATTGTCATTGTATTTTTCTAAAATTGCCGCTTCTTGGCGATATGCGATACACCAGACACACGAGGGATGGAATTCTGCTGAATGGCGTGTCTCATCCAGAAGCGTCCTTTTTCAAGTGAAATTGTCATCAATTTTGTTTACATGTTTTTTTTCATTTTTTGTGATATTATAATCTTTGCCTGCTTTGTCATTGTGAGCTTTCAAGTATGACCGTTTTCAATCTCACAATGAAGGCTTTTAATTATAAAGTTACACTTTTATTTTTACTTGGAATGAATATAGTTTTATTTACATTCATATTTTAAACCTATCATCATAGGCATGTTGTGGTTATTTAATAAAGGGTGGTTACAACTTTTTTTTTTCAAAAAGATAATATTTGTATTGTAGGTAGCGGTTACTATGTACAGCTGGTTCCGTCGATAGGTAGGTAACAAAACACAATTAAATCACCATTAAAGTTTTATTCGAGGATGCACGTTATTTACACAACAGTCACAAAGTCAATGTACAATAAGATAACGTACACTATAGATTAAAGTTAATTATCTGTTTAATTCGTAACGTAAGAGTTTCGGTAGAGAAGCGCGGGGAATACATCGAAGAAAAGCGCGTGCATTCGCCGTCGTATAGTAAACTCGACTGGCGGGGGGAGCCGTCCGCTGCACCGAGCGGAAGCGAGTAGCGAGTTGCAGGCATACCACCACAGTACTCCCTCGCTGAGATCGTTACTACGATCGATAGTAATCTGGAAAATGTACTTTTCTTCCGCTACGTGTACGTTTTTCATTTGTGGTGGATGATGGAACTTGAATTGGTGTCGGTTCAACTTGTAAATCAGTCTCTTTTACCGTATATGCAGCTTTCAAACGATCTATGGAAACATTTATTGGTTTGCCTTTAATATTAAGCTTGAAAAATTTTGGACTGCGTTTTAAAATTCTGTATGGTCCGACATAGGGTGGTTCCAGCGATCTTCGAACGTGATCTTGTCGCACCAGCACGTGTGACGTCTCATTAAGGTCCCGTGGAATATAAAATGGTCCATTTCGGTGCCATGACGTTGGTTTAGGCGATAGTTTGGCCATGTAGCTGCTGAGTCTTGTGGAAAAGTTTAGTATATCGGCGGCTAGGTGGTCATCCGTAGGTGAAATAAATTGACCTGGTAAACGTAAAGGTTCGCCGTATACTAGCTCTGCTGGTGAAACTTGTAGATCCTCCTTCCAGGCGCTGCGTATGCCAAGTAGGACTAAGGGAAGAGACTCGGTCCACTGTGAATCAGCATGGCACATGATGGCTGCCTTCAGCTGTCGATGGAGGCGCTCTATCAAGCCATTAGCAGACGGATGGAACGATGTAGTGGCATAGTGGTGTGCGCCAACTAACTTCGTGATAGATTTGAAGAGGTGAGATTCAAATTGCCGCCCTCGATCCGTAGTGATTCTAGCTGGGCATCCAAACCTAGCTATCCACCCAGAAACCAATGCCTTCGCGCAGGTCTCGGCAGTGATGTCAGTGAGTGGGTATGCTTCAGGCCATCGTGTAAATCTGTCGATGACGGTGAGGCAGTACCTGTAATCAGCCGAAACGGTTAGCGGCCCTATGAGGTCGAGGTGGATGTGTTCGAACCTCGAGGAAGGACTAGGAAAAGTGGAAAGTGGAGCGGATGTGTGACGCGTCACTTTGCACCGTTGACAGTGCATGCATTCCTTTGCCCACTCTCTACAGTTTCGGCGAATCCCTGGCCAAATGAAACGCTCGGTGACCAGCCGCACTGTAGCTGTACGCCCTGGGTGGCTTAAATTGTGCAGCATGTCGAAAACTTGACGTCTGTAACTAGTTGTGAAAAATGGTCTTGGAAAATTGGTAGAAACGTCGCAATAAACTGGTATTTTCGACATTGAAGTTGCGACTTTTTGCAATTTTAATGACGATGAGTCATTTGTCAAAAACTGTTGAAGTTCCAGGTCTGTATCTTGAGAACGAGCAAGTGCCTTGTAATCTATTCCTAAGGCTATTTCCTCGATTCTGGATAGTGTGTCTGCTACCACATTATCTTTTCCAGGGATGTAACGAATGTCAGTCGAAAATTGCGATATGTAGTCCAGATATCTGAATTGCCTTGGAGAGGATTTCTCACGTGGTGTGGAGAAAGCGAAAGTGAGTGGCTTGTGATCCGTGAAAATTATAAAATTTCTTGCTTCTACCATGTAACGAAAATGTTTGATGGTTTCGTAAACGGCTAGCAACTCCCGGTCATACGGACTGTATTTTTTTTGAGCGGAACTCAACTTTCGTGAGAAAAATCCAAGTGGTTCCCAACTGTTATTTTTTTTTTGTTGAAGAACACCGCCAATCGCAACATCTGATGCATCAGTGGTGATAGACAGCTCTGCTGTTACTTGCGGGTGTGCCAGTAGCGTTGCGGATGCCAGTGCCTTTTTACTCTCCTCAAAGGAAGCTAATAGTTCGGGTGACATGTGAACTGGCTGTGAACCCTTGACTTTTTGTCCAGCTAACAAAGAATTGAGTGGCGCTTGAATCTGCGCAGCATTGGGAATAAAGCGACGATAAAAATTCAGCATTCCCAAGAATCGACGGAGTTCTTTGACGGTTTTTGGAGTAGGAAAGTCTTCAATAACCTGAACTTTGCTGTCCAATGGCTTAGTACCAGCGGTTGAGACGTGATATCCGAGGAATGTTACCTCTGATTCACCAAAAACGCATTTGTTTGTGTTTATTAATACACCATACTCCTTGAGGCGATTAAATAGCTGGCGTAGATGGTGTTTATGGAGCTCTATTGATGGAGAAAACACGAGGATATCGTCGACGAAGGAATAGCAAAAATCCAAGCCTCTGAGCACTTCGTCGATGAAGCGTTGGAAAGTTTGACTAGCGTTTCTTAAACCATAGTTCATGAATGGGTATTCAAAGAGGCCGAAAGGCGTAGTAAGTGCGGTTTTCGGAATATCATCAGGATTAACCCTTATCTGATTATAGGCCTTGACCAGGTCCACGGTTGAGAATACCTTGGATCCATGAATCTGGAGAGAAAAATCCTGGATGTGACGGACAGGGTATCTGTCGGGGATGGTGCGAGCGTTGAGAGCTCTGTAGTCTCCGCAGGGTCGCCAGCCATCAGTTTTTTTCTTAACCATGTGTAGTGCTGATGACCAAGAACTCTCAGAAGGTCTAGCTATGCCACTGACTACTAAGTCCTCGAACTCTTTTTTCGCTAGTCGTAAGCGTTCAGGATCCAAGCGACGTGGTCTGCATTTAACAGGTGGACCAGGCGTAGTCCTAATAAAATGCATGGTATTATGCTTAGAAGGAGCTGACGTACCTGCAGGTTTGGTGATCTCTGGAAATTCTCTCAGGATCTCGTGGAATTCAGTCTCGCCTGCTATAGCCTTGATGGAAACCACATCCTCGTTCATCTTCTGTTGAAGTGCAGTAACAAATAGCGTCGTAGTTCCATCAATAAGGCGCTGATGTCGCGTATCTACAAGCAAGTTGTAAAAACTTAAAAAGTCTACGCCGATTATGGGCTTAGCAACATCAGCTATAGTGAAGCTCCAAGTGAAATTTCGCCTAAGGCCTAGATCTAGGCTTAGTCGTACGGGGCCATATGTCTGGATGATAGAGTTGTTAGCTGCGATCAACTGAAAATCCGTTTTCGTGCAGGACGCCTTCATAGCAGTGCGAGGAAAAACACATAAATCTGACCCAGTGTCAACGAGAAATGCCATTTTTGATGCACGATCGGTGATGAAAAGGCGGCCTGTTTGTGATGAGCAGTCGCTGGCCGCTACTTCCGGCTGCCCTGGGAGTTTTCCGACTCGTACGAACAAGGCTTTGTGCATCTCTTTGCTTGTGTACCAAACTTGGTATGATACCAACAATGTGAAGAGTTTGGTCGTGTTTGCCTAGAATGTGAACGGCTACGTTGGCGATGGCGCGAGTGTGATCTATAACGAGAGGTATTTTTAACTTGAGAGGAAAGTGCTTGCACCTGTTTTGTCAACTCACTTATTTGTTTTGCCATGTCGCTGATAACATTATTAGATGAGCTTGCTTCTGCGACACACACTTGAGGAGTCGTTGGCGCGATCTCATTAATTTTATCGGCTAAGTCTGCTAGCTTCTCTAACTTTAAATCGGGCTGTGACGCGATTACAGTTTGTATATTTTGCGGTAATCTACTAGACCATATGGTCTTAAGAAAGTCTTTAGGTACAGACGGGCCAGCCAAATCTTGCAAATGACGCAAGAATTGAGACGGTTTGCGATCTCCGAGCTGCTCATGCATTAGTAACTGCTTTACCTTTTTTTCCTGCGAAGCCGACAGCCGTTTGATGAGTTCACTTTTAAGCTTGTCATACTTGTCGGAATCCGGTGGTGCAGTGATAATATCTTTCACCTCGGCTGCATATTGGTGATCCAGTTGCGCAGTCACGTAGTAAAACTTTGTAGCGTCACTTGTGATATTTGACAGAACAAACTGACCTTCGACCTGAGCGAACCAAAGTGCCGGTTCTTCGGGCCAAAAGGGTGGAATACGTACGCCGACGCGAAAAACTTCTACATTATCCGATTGCATTTCGTATTTGTCGTATTCTTGGTCGGTGTCACCAATGTAGGTCACCAATGTAGGTCACCAATGTAGGTAGCAGTTACTATACACAGCTGGGTTCGTCGATAGGTAGGTAACAAAACACAATTAAATCACCATTAAAGTTTTATTCGAGGATGCACGTTATTTACACAACAGTCACAAAGTCAATGTACAATAAGATAACGTACACTATAGATTAAAGTTAATTATCTGTTTAATTCGTAACGTAAGAGTTTCGGTAGAGAAGCGCGGGGAATACATCGAAGAAAAGCGCGTGCATTCGCCGTCGTATAGTAAACTCGACTGGCGGGGGGAGCCGTCCGCTGCACCGAGCGGAAGCGAGTAGCGAGTTGCAGGCATACCACCACAGTATTGAAGGATAATAACATCACCCACTGAGATGCCTAGTGTGGTCCACTTATGTTTGACAGAACATTATAATCTCAATAAGCGATAACAATGTGTTCTTGTTCCTCCCATAAACATACATATATACACCAATCAGGTACATAAAACCTTTAGCTATTGTTTAATCCACATGCAAATTTGGATAATTTTGTCGTGGCATGTTTTTCTTGGTCTACCCAAATTTTCACACCTTTTACGCTACTTGAATAGATATTTTTTGGTAAATCCTTCCCTATACATTCTTTCTACGTGGTCAAACCATCTCATTTTTCTTTTCATCATCTTAAGCATTGCATTTTCTTACAATTCGTATTCTTTCTTAATTTCCTCATTCTGTCATACATTGTTACATACTCGTATATTGACGACCTCCGTGGCCTAATTGGTAAAACACTTGCCTCTGGTTTTCACTTAAGGCCTCTTTAAAATCTTTCTGGTTGGTTGGAAGATATTGCCACATGGCAATAAACCCGCCAGATTGCACTCTTTACAACGAAAGTGTAATACAATACAATACAATTATTTTTCAACATTGTTATTCTTCACAACGCTTTCATTTCTACCACATTCCCTTTACTTTCATCGTGTCCTAATTTTGGGACCAAGATTCTAGAGCGAGCAGCCAGCTTTGATTCTAATGAAATGTTCTGGTATATTGAATAAACTGCTCTCTTTATTGCCTGCTGCTACCCTTCTTTCAATATCGCACTTCGCATGGCTATCCGATGTGAACATGTTTCCAAGACACAAAAAAAAACCATGATGTCTAATATTTAATTTTTTCACTTAAACTTCACACACAAGCAATACTCATTTTTGGATCAATAATCGTATTTTTTTACTTCTCAATATTCACACTTAGCTTATTTGTTTCACACCTTTCACACACTTTCCTTTCAAGAGTTTGTAAATTTTCTTCACTTTCTGTTGTCCCTACCACGTCGTCTGTTCATTTGTATATCAATAGGTTTAAATCATAATACTAAACAAAATCTATTTTTTTAATTGACCACTTTACACGGATTTCTCCTGTTACACTCATTAGGTCTGATACTATTGAGTTAATCCGTAGGGAAGAATATCAGTCAGGATTCTTCTCATACTTCTGGACAACGACGAATATTACATATCCAGGGAGAATATATTCACGGTGTCACTCAGTTGGTTCAAAATCTGTATACCACACATAACTAAGTGCTCAGTCATGGCATTTGTTCTGCAAGTTAGTATCTAGAATAAAGGCAATTCCCTTGTATATTTATATGTATTGGGTATTTATGAACTGACTTCTTCCAGTATTACGGGAGAATTAAAACTACTTGAAAAACCTTCAGTAGGAATATCGCGATATATTTTTGCTTTCTTGTTTCGAGACTTATATATGGCTCACTGTCTGAAGTTCGATATAGTACACCTATTTTTAGAATTACTCGTATAACATAGATATATGTTATGAGGATTTGTTTTTGGATTTGTTCTATAATATTCTTATATTTAAACTGATGAGGAGCCTAAATTGCTGAATATAAAAAAAACTCGTAGAAACTTGACGATTTTATAACAGAAAAAATAAAACATATTGTTTTGGTGAAATTCTTGCTTAATTTTCAAGCTAAATATAATATACTACTCGTTACCTATATTATTATATATTTTCCATAATTAGTAAACAAGGTGTATTCATTTGCATACGAATTAAAATAATTTTAGCACCTGCATATTGTGATTGGCTTTAAATGTGGATTTTGTATTCGCTCAACGTCTGTATACACTTTCTTGTTAGGATAAAATTATGAAACTAGAGATAATTTTGGTTTGTAAGAAGAATTAATTAACAAAATATTTAAGCCAAAATAAGGAAGCAATCCTATAATTTAAAATTGGAAACTGATAATAATTAACAAACTTTTACTAGACTGTCAAAATATAACTTAGTGAATTTTAATCGAAAATAATTTATTTCTCATTCAAATGAATCGCGAGACAATGCCATTTGTTTTTGCTTTTGTTACATATACAATGAAAATAGTAATCAAAAGACTTATATTTACAATAATTAAGTAACCAAAGAACAAAACCAAAGAAATAGCTTTATTTCTCAATATTATATTACCTCAAGAACTTTTTATTCTACAATATAATTTGAAATCGATAATATATGACTTTTCTCAATTGACTGTCAAAATACACCTTAGTGAATTTTAATCGAAAATAAGATATTTCTCATTCAAATGCATTGCAAGTCAATGTCAAATGCATTGCAAGTCAATGTAATTCGTTTTTATTTTTGTTATCTCATAAAAATAATAATCAGATGACTTATGAAGCCTTGTTTCTTATTAATATATTACATCAGGAACCTTTCATTCTTTTATTATGAAAGGGTTATTCATAAATGCTACTAAATCATTTAAAAAATTTCTAATTGGGATTTCAATAAACAATGAAAAAGTATATTTACTAACTAGACTATTGAAAACAGTCTGTGATATTTGAGTAGATATCTAGATTATTAAGAAATAACAATGACATAGGAAGATCCATACTTCGTGCCGACATCAGTGGTCTATTTAATAAAACGCTTGCTTTTCAATCCGGAGGTTGCGGGTTCGATTTCCGTTGATACCCGGATTTTTTTTAAAATAATCCATTTACTTTTTGTTTTGATACTTGGCCTAAGATTTTTCTGGTTGGTTGGAAGAGATTACGACTTAGCAATAAATTTGCCAAGTTGTATTGTATACAATGTAATTATAAGACGATACTATGGTGATGATTTAAAACCCAGAGCTGCCTCTGGTTCGCAGAAAAATATACTTTATGGACTTATGTTACTAGTGTCATATTCTAATTTAACAAAAGTTCTGCGAAATAAGCCGATCAATTTTTTTTTTCAATTTTCATATTGATATTAAAGTAAAAAATATTTCTTTTCCCAGTTTGATACCTTGACTGTGTGACTTTTCTGTTAGTTTCTGATGCCTGTAGAATGTTTTAAATTTATATTTTTGTATACAAAAAAATGACTGTGTCGGTACATGAATTTGGGCACTAAATTATATAATAAAAGTCTTCTATATCTGGAAAAAATAAACTTCGACTATTTAAAATATTTCCTTACACAAGCTGAATTTCTTTATTTTGTTCCTTTTTCGTATTATATATTGGGTGTTAACATAAGTTGTGTCCGTTTTTTTCCAAATGAAAAGAACAAGAGGACACAACAAAAAAAAGTTACAAGAAATTAGTCAATAATGTATTCTCCTTCATTATTTTACAACAAATTAGTCAATAATGTATTCTTTTTCATTATTTACAACTTGTTGCCAACGTTCTACAAGTTTTTCAATGCCTGTGCGATAAAAACCACCCGGTCTTGACTCGAGAAATTCGTCCAACCATGTCCGCAATTCCACGTCATTATTGAAGGAAAATCCATCGACGAGCTGTCCTTTCATTCATAGCATCTTCACTACGCAAATATCGCGAGCAACTTTGGCAGCTTTATTCCCTCGATTGAACGCGAACAGAAGGAGGTATCGAAAATGCTCACTTTCATCTACTTGACATTCCATTTTGAAGGCTTGTAATCAAATAAAATAATATATGTAACGTAAAAGCAAACACAATATCTTGTAGAGCAGAAAATTTTCTTTCGAATGACTATATTCGTTACCATTTTGTTTTACTTTTAGTGCTCATTTTTAAATTTGAAAAAAAAAAACGGTCATAACGTATGTTAACACCTAATATACGAGTATGTTAGGTACACTCGTATTTAATTCATTTAAAATTCAAATGTTTTTAACATAATTTCTGTAATTTTTAGGACTAAAACGGAATTAAAAATGAATATTCATCAAGTATGTTCCCGTATTATTAATTAATTAACTATCATGAACACGTTGTGAGGTTAAAATTTCTGAAAATGCAGTGAAGATAGACCGTAAGAGTTAAACATGGGTCTGAAAAAAGTAATCCTTATTTTCTTTGTCATGTATTTAAAATATGTTTAGGAATGCTCTTTATTCTTGAAAATGGATTTGGGGTTGCTTTTAAATAGAACGAGAAATATTTTATTTTTTATTTATTATTACACATGACAAGAAATATACACAATTTGAGAAAAACAACAGATAATTTGATTTGGACATACAATTTTAAAGGATCTAGGTTTGTTGCCTTTCATTTGTCGTATCCCCAGTAAACTAGGCTTTTGTCTGTATCTCACTGAGGATATTTAGCATGAGAAAAATAAATCGATACTTCTTTCCGATTTTTGATTACACAAAAACAAAACCCCGTTGCACGCTCTCATCAACCTGACAGTGACACTCAACTACAACTGGAAACATCTTACGAAATTCAACTCCTCACACATCATCATTTCAGAAAGACCAAAAATATTCATCCCCCACTATACCGCACACAATCATAAGAATAAAAACTAAAATCCAAACAAAATTAAAACAACAAGAAGAAACCCACACTCACATAAATCCCTTCCACTCGTCATTCATCCTGAAAGCCCAAGTACTCAAAATCCTGTCGCAATAACAACCACGCTCCGATCGACGGTCTAAATGGTTTTCCTACCTTTACCGTTATTGAAGTCGGCACGCCATTGTATGTAATGGGAGCCAAATAAGCATATTACCTTTGGGCAAAAAAGGTTTTAACTCTAGGGATGGTGAACATTTCATTAGTTGCCATGCGTGTCATGTGTGTCTGCTGAGTCTGCATCTTCCCTTCCTCTCGATGGTAGTGCCAGAGAATGGATTTGAGATGTAAATTGGCTATGTTCAGGACCTGATACTCTCTGAAAAGCTCCGCCGTGGGATACCGAGCAGGAAGTTTATTAATTATTTTCACAATCAATTTTTGGGAAACCTGCAATATGTGTTTTTGGGTTAAAGTGCATCCCCCCCAAACTGATATACCGTAAGAAAGTGCTGACTGACATAAGGTGAAGTATATACTTTTAAGGATATTTTCACTGAGCACATTTCGAATCATACGGAATATGTATCCTAGTTTTGCGCTCAAAGTGTTAATATTGTTGTTGCTTTTTAATATGGTTAGGTTAATGACACCTACGAGGTTAGGTTAATAACATCTACGAATGCTTTTTAATGTGGTTAGGTTAATAACATTTTTAATATGGTTAGGTTAATAACATCATCGTTAATAACATCTATGTCATATACCTCAGTTTAGGATTCATTTAGGATCATACATGTTTACAGATTTGTTTGTGTGCATCGAAAGATTTTGATTTAAATTTAATCCTCTTATTGAAGTAACTTAAAATTGAAATATTTTAAAATCACATAATTTTCCAAAACATTAGTCGAGTTTATTAAATTATCAGTAAGATATGATTTACATTGATTGGTTTAAAAAAAACGTCTATGTTATTCATATTCTTCTCTTATTTCATATGGTAGGTACCCTTCAACATATTCAAATTGGTGATTCGGCTCATTGAGGAGGATGACCGGGAAAAATATTGTTTTCGGCCTCAGTAACACAGAGCCTTTGGGCTAAGAACCACTTGAGTAGGTTTTGCATTTCAGAATGTTGATACATATTAACTGAAAAGTATACCTGCAACGTAAGTGTAAATGTGGATAGAAAAATTACATAAAAAACGGTCAAATATAAATTTTTTTGTACTTGTTAAAAATAAAAGAAAAACCTCATAATATTATTATAAAAAATGATCGACTTTTTTGCTGTTTCTATTTACACTTCAATTCAGCAACTTAATTCTATTTACACTTCAATTCAGAACTCATTTAGACTTTCGTTGTTGTATTGTATTTCTATTACGTTGTACAACTCGGCGGGCTTATTACCGTCTGGAAATCTCTTCCAACTTACCAGAAAGATATTAAAGAAGCCATAAGATAAAGGCCGAGTGGAACCCTCTTTTTGAATCTTGGTACCAACAAGAATTAAAATCGTAGCCTCGGGTTAGGAGACGGTGTCTGAACAAATAGACCACGGAGGTTGAAAGACAGGTGTCTTATCAACTAGGCCACTGAGGGTTGAATAAGTATGTAGTAGAATAAAACGAGAATATTTAAAATCGTAGCCTCGGGCTAGGAGACGGTGTCTTAACAACTAAACCACGGAGGCTGAAAGACAGGTGTCTTATCAACTAGACCACTGAGGGTTAAATATGCATGTAGTAGAATAAAACGAGAATGTTTAAAATCGTAGCCTCGGGCTAGGAGACGGTGTCTTAACAACTAGACCACGGAGGCTGAAAGACAGGTGTCTTATCAACTAGACCACTGAGGGTTGAATAAGTATGTAGTAGAATAAAACAAGAATGTTTAAAAAACGTTGTAATGTTATTTAAAAATAAATCTAGTCTTATTTAACCTTTGTTGGTTTTGAATATCAATGACACAATTCTGTTATGTTATTACCGTGAAGTATTGTTTAAGAACTACTTTCCGAGAATATCTTTACAATGATTCCGCCTGAGGAAAAAACTGCCTTCGAGTGTAGGGCACGAAAGTTAACGTTGAAAGGAAACGACACATACGTGTTGGGGTTAAGTTATTTTGTGGTTTGATAAGCAGTGTTTTATGTGTAAGTCTGAAGATAAATACGTTTTTTTCTCCCTTTTAAAAATAACAATAAGCTATGTTTTCTAAATTCGTACCTTACCCGAACATTTGATAGAAATCGCGCTGCACAAAACATACAGGGAACAATGAAAGAAGTGAATTTCTTTCACAAAATAAATCTACTTAGAAACAAGCGGTAACTTTTGGGGTGAGACAGACTTAGAAGAAATGTTTTTGTATCAAATTTTGTCACGTTTGTTTTTGTGGATTACAAGTTTTTGTCCATTGAGTAAAAAGTTTTGTACGTTCTTACATAAAGTAACAAAAATATACATTCTAAATTTCTATATTTTGATATGCAGCACTTCTAAAAACAATCGGATTGTAATTACTAAATGTTTTACCTCCATTAGGTAAAAAACCTTTTATTACATGTTGAACATTTGTTATAAAACTCTTTTTGTTCAATGTTATTAAGATTTTAATGTTTTTAGTCAATACTGCATTAAGAGTTTAATGTTTCTATTTATCTATGGCTTAGTTGGTACGACGTCTATTTCCCATCCCTTGTAATTGCACGAACTATTTTAAATTATCACCCCAGGACTTCAACCTCCTTACCCTCAGGTTAGATTCTTAATGGTACCCAAACAAAAAAGAGTAACCGTTAGGTTAAAGAGTTCATTAGGTAACAATACTTGCATGTGCCAGATGTGTGCAAGCGTTGTTGCTTGTTCATGTGCGATAGCATTTCCAACTATGAGTTACATGCTTACTCCAGTGGTTCTTAACTTGATTGGCTTGATTACGGGAACTACGATGATATTATTTTCCGACTACACTCTTCAAAATGTTCGCATCATAAATTCAAATATGTTGAGGAGTATCATACGAATGAATGGATGAACCTCTTATAAAGAGACGTTATTCAGGCGTACTAGTGAACGACTTGAAATAGGAGGAAAAACGCGTGTTGCGGTAATTTATTGTGGTAAGTGGAAAAACAAAGCAATATTCAGCTTTTTTAATGTTTGAGCTTGTTTGTGCTCCCCTGAAGATGAGGTGAAAGCCTTGAAACCGGTAGGGTTATACCGTTACAAAAAAGTGGAATAAACAGTGTTTGATAAAAATAAATTAGAATATAAAAACCTAAAATTTGATAATTCCTATCCTATCCTTTAAGGCAGAGGTTCCCAACCCAGTGCCCACGGGCACCATGGCGCCCGCGGAACTATTCGTATGTGCCTGCCACTATTCGACAGAGACAGAATTTTTTCATAAACATTAATTAAAAATGTGAATTATTTTTATTTATTTGTTAGAGTTTTAATTTTTTTGAGTGCCTAGGTTTATTAAATACGTTCGTATGTTTGCGATATTGTATGTATGAGTGGCTCCTTTGCTGACAGTACTTGTCGCAACTTGTCTAGCGGCGAGCCAGACTGCACTCTTCACGCTAGCCTGGAACGGGGAGTGCTATTTGCACATCACTCCTTGTACACGCAGAAAACCCGAAGTGAACGAACGCCACGAACTGAGCCGATGAACGCCGAAGGCGCCAAAACACATGGCACATGACTCTGACAGCTCTGTCTGTCAGTGAAAGCAATAAGCATGGCCCCGACAGCCAAACTGACAATAGTCACGGGCTCGTACCGTCCCGATTGCTTCGGCGATCATCGGCGCACTTCGGGTTTTCGGCGTGTACAAGGAGTGATGTGCAAATAGCATTCCCCGCCTGGAACATTGTGATTGCGATTGCGATTGTCATTGTGATTGCGATTGCTGCCCCGTTCGGGTCGCGACAGTTAGCTAGGAGACATCTTCGTCTGACGAAACACTGAAAATTTTTAACGGGCTAAAAGCGAGGTGCGTAATCTATATTAATAAGCGATAATCTATTATGATTGTGGGGATAGTTATAGTCCTTGTTATAATACATTTATGCATATAATGTAGAACAGACGTGCGCTATAACATTGATATTATATTGTAGTTCAATTACTATTTATTTTTTATTTTTTTAGTCCTAAAATGAGTGGACCGAGTAAAAGACAACGAACCTATAATTTTAACACTGACTGGGAGGAATCATATTGTTTCGTTAATTTGAAAAATAAACGCGTTTGTTTGTTGTGTGGTAGTAGTATTGCAGTGCCGAAAAAAGATAACGTTGAACGACACTTTCAGACAATTCATGTCACTTTTGATGTGAATTATCCACTTAAATCTGAAGTAAGAAAGAAAAAAATATGTCAACTAAAATCAAGTTTAACTGCACAACAGACTGTTTTCACTAGACATGTGGAAAATTCTAAAAAAGGGAACAATGCTTCTTTCAAAATTTCTCACATGCTAGCAAAAAAGAAGAAACCTTTCATTGATGGTAAGTTGTTTAAAGAACTATTTTTGACTGGTGCCGATTGTTTGTTTGATGGATTTTCTAACAAACGTGAGATTGTCTCAGCAATACAAGACTTACAGTTGTCAAATAACACCGTCACAAGAAGAATACATGCAATTTCAACAGACATACAAACTCAGTTAAAAACTGACTTGGAAATATGTGACTGGTTTTCGCTACAATTTGACGAGTCAACAGATAAATCAGACACCGCACAGTTAGCAGTTATGGTGAGAATGGTATTTAGTAACTTCACAGTAAAAGAGGATATGTTGCAAATATTACCTATGAAAGGACAGACAAGGGGTGAGGATATTTATAATACATTCAGAACATACGCCATGTCAATAAATATGCCTTTGCACAAGCTGTCTGCGATAACCACCGATGGGGCACCAGCAATGTTAGGTAAAAACAAAGGATTTATTGCCCTCTGCAAGAAGGTTGAATCATTTTCAAACTTTATGTCCTACCACTGTATTATCCACCAGGAAGCTCTGTGTTGTGAAATATTGCCATTTGAACACGTTATGAAAATAGTTACAAAAATAATCAATTCTATTCGAGCAGCTCCTTTGCAACACCGACTTTTCAAGGCCCTGTTAGAAGATACTGAAGATAAAGAACATGATCTTATTCTGCATACTGAAGTACGTTGGCTCAGTAAAGGAAAGGTTCTTACAAGATTTGTGAGTTTAATTGAAGAAATAAAAACATTTATAAACGATAAAAAGGAAAATTATGATGAACTAGCTGACTCTCGCTGGCTGATTGATTTGCGATTTCTCATAGACATCATGGAAAAATTGAATTCTTTAAATTTGGAGTTGCAGGGGAAAGACAAAAACATAGCTGAAATGATAAGCTCTGTAAAGTCATTTAAAGCAAAATTGGATTTGTTGATATCACATCTGCAGATCAATTCTCTCGTGCATTTCCCACATATGAAGAAAATGCTAGGTAACAATTAATTAAACGGGTCATTATTTATTAAGCATCTTCAAGTTTTAAAAAAACAGTTTGAAGAGAGATTTTTGCAGTTTACACATATCGAGCCAATTGTTTCCTTCTGTATCAATCCTTTTACTTCCCAAATAAATGTAATGGAAATGGCCGCATGTATTGCAGATTTTGTTCAAGGTAAGACAGAAGAACTAGAGTTAGAAATTTTGGACCTTAAGAATGATATTTTTCTAAAATCCTTAATATCAGAGGACCTTTGGAATACAGTGGACAGAGAAAAGTTCCCATTTTTGAAAAAAGCGGCATATAAAATTGAATCATTTTTCGGTTCGACATATTTATGCGAATCATTGTTTTCAAACATGAACTTAATAAAATCAAGATATACTATAGATCTCGACTCACCGATGAGCATCTTTATGATCTCTCCTAATTATGAGTATGAGGCACTGGCCAATGATATGCAATGCCAAAGATCACATTGACATATTGATATTATATTTTTTTATAAAATGTTTTCTTTGTATTTGTGTTTTTTGTTTACTTTGTTTACGTTTTGTAAATACATTTCTCTGTGTGTATGCAATTTGAATAATAATTTTATTATTTTGAAACATTTTTGTTTATTATTTATTAATAAATTATGAATATAAGAAAATAAATTATGGGAAAATGAGAAGTTATGGAAGGAGTTTGTCGATTAAAAATAGGTGGTGCCCACCACCCTACCGATATTTTAGAATGTGCTCTAGAAAACAAAAAGGTTGGGAACCCCTGCTTTAAGGCAAAGTATATGTTTTAATCTTGGAAATAGTTAATCTTATCTTAAAAGATTCACTCGTATGTTTTTATTTTTTTATATCTCGCTTTATTTGATGTGATTTTTATCTCTATTGCCATCTTGTTTGGACACTTAAACTTAAACACTTTAGTTTATTTTTTATGAATGATGAAAAACTTTTTTTGCAAACCTTCAAAGTTCATGTTCAGGAACACGGTTATGCTTTTATTTTGGATTGAAAGCTTAATTTTCGAGCCTTGATTAACGGTTTCGATATAGTAATTAATAACGAGTTAACTGAAATTTTGACACATTAGTTAATGGATGTTTTGTTTAATTTTTAGTAATATATTTATTCTATTTAATTTGTATTTTAATTATTATAACGTTCAACACTTCGCTAATATAATGTAATTGGATAATAGTCACAGTCAGCGTAAAATGAGAAATTCTTTAGGGGTTGTATTGCCTCCCAAACAAATTCCTAAAATATAAACTAGCGATGAAATATATTTTTTATTGATAGTTAATATTTTAGGAATGTCGGCAAACAGAAGCTATTTTGGCATTATCCTCTGCTCTCGACTACTCTACAGAAACATGAAAAGCCAACTTTTTATAGAACTCTATAAATACCGGTGCTAACTTATACATTGGAGACCTGACCACTTACAATGTGGAAAAAAAGAGTTCTTGATACGTGTGAAAGAAAGATTTTCTACAGAATATATACTATACAATTTTTGACACTTGCGCGTGGAGAAAATGTACAATATAATGAAGATCTCCACACCCTGCTTGTCGAAGCTAGCGTAGCAAAAGTTGTAAAAAAAGTTTAATTGCGCTGGTTTGGGCACTTATACTACGTACATGACATGGAGCCTACTAAGGAGGCTTTGTTTAGTGATTATATAGTGTAGGAGAGTGGGGAGACTAAAGTTGAGATGTCGCGCACTAGATATAACCAACTGGAGAAAGAATATTGTTGAAAAATATGTACATGTGGTAGAGAATTCTGCGGGTAATCAAAACCCATCTTGGGTTATAGGACTCGAGAGAAAGATATTTTTTTGAAAGTTTTCAAATAGTTTAAACACTTTGTTTATCAAAAATGTACATTTTTATATATGCAAATAAAAATAAACGCTGAATTTACGTTGTTAGTAAAGATTTCAGGCAAATAATCGCGTAGAGAACATTATTCTCTAAACTTTTGTTGTTATTAGATTGAATTTTAAAATGTATATTAATTTTTATTTCTATCTCGTATTTGATAGTTAATTAAAAAGTAAAATCAATCCTTGCTCCTTTCAGGGTAGGTAAAGAGGAATTATCTTCACGTTGCTCTATCCTTGCACACAACCTTTTCCTCGTCTATATCCATACATCCCGTAAAATACATGTTGAGTTTCTCATAATTTCTTTAGTTACTTCCTTACATTATGTCATTGGTTTCGTAATATATTCTCTCGAAATGATCAAAGGATCTGTAGATTTATAGATAACTGATAAGATTTTTTTGCTATTTGGGTGTTCCTGAAGCAGTGTACAATATCCCATTATAGTCTAACATATTTCTCCAATAGTTTTAGTCAATAACAGTTTTATTTTGCTATTGGAACAGTCATATTATTAATGCGTCATATTTGATGAAATGATGATCTTTATTTTGGTTGACGTTCGTTTCCTCGAGTAATATTTCAATAAGATCGATCTTTGTATGCCTCAAATAATTAGATATATGGGTGGCGTGTGCAGCTTTATGAAGCACTTGAAGACAACCCATTTTTGGTTAGTCTTCTCAAAATTTATGATTATATATTATGAACACTAAATACATATAGTATATGAACACCACATACACTACATTCCACCTAAAGCGGAATATGTTACTATCACAAATCGGAAGATCTACGAAGGTTTTTTTGTAGTTCGTCTTTCTGTGTACGTTTTCTTCTGATTTCTTTCCAAATATGTTTTTCTAAACATGTGCAGATGCGGAGAAGTTCTTTATGTAATACCCAAATCCACCACCTTCCTACTTTTGCTCTTTTGTTCGAATTCCAAGTTAGGGCGCCCTTGAGGAGAGTCTTATCTTTAAACGGCGCTATATAAATTGTTCTTTTATTATTCTGATTATATTAATATTAAGAATGGATGGAGTGAAGAATGTTATGGCACAGTTTGGATGTACAAGGAAACATAATTTATTGGAAATATTCAAATTTGAAAACTGCAATATCTTTGACATACTCGTATATAATATGTCATTATGAAAAGTAACAATATGTACATATTATCTATCAAAATGAATGCGATACGAAAAAAAACTACATGGAAAATTCATGATTGAGAAACATAACATACAGTGGTTTCGATGAAACACTTGCGGGGTTTAAAAATGCTTAATAAGGAAATATCAAACTGTAGACAGCTATATGGCATTCCTGAAAGCATACGAATTATTATATTATATTTATTTCATATGACCAAGATAATACCTTGTGTTCAACTAAGAATTTTTCAAAAGCCAGCTTATTAATCTTCATAGCAGCGTTTACGCGACTCTAGTTAGTTTATTTTGACTAAGGAATGATTTCAACGCTCAGACGTGTGTGTGTAGGCGAGTCATTATATCACGTTTCTAGGATCCAAAATTTCAAAATATTTTTCTGGAGATAAGATAGTAAATTCCAACATCCTTAATTATTAATTCAAGTTGCATGGAAGAAATTATCAAGTGATAGTTAGCTTGTCAGGTTATATTTATATACTATTTAACATTCAACGGAAAAATAATATTGTATAATTTAAATTTCAACGACACCTTCGATGGAGTTTTTTTCAGGATGCCAGGTAGCCAGCTCTGATATTTGAAACCGTGATTTAATTAAACGCAAACTTTATAACCACAAAACCGACCTATTCCTTCAATATAATTGGAATAGAGTTAAAATGGTGAAATGGAAACATTCAATAAGGGTTTCGGAAGCCTTCAAAATATTTAAGTTATTTTCAACATGTAAACTTCTAACCAAAATTATAGAAAAATCCTCACCTCGCTCAAAATTGAAGTTTTTATCTAACACAAAGGATGTCCTGGAAGTTGAACAAATTCCAGATCAGTCCTGAATAAGGTTTAAGCTATGCATGGCGCGCTTTTGTCCATGCCAGCCAACTTTGCAAGGTAAGAATGCGTTGGAACGAAAGTAAGAGTTTCTATAACGTGATCCAAAACCCAGAGTAAACGAGACTAAGATATGCTCTTGAATTGTAGTGCTTAAATACTTTGATTTTTTTATTTTTAAAACTTCAGTTAATCTTTATTTTTAATAACCTGAACTAAATAAAATTTACAAATAAGACACTTGCCTTCTCACTCGGGGGTCGCGAATCGCTTCTCATTAGTACCCAAATTCAAATAAAAGAAATCTAGTCTAGTTTTTATTTTAAGGCTTCTTTAAACACCTTTCTGATTGGTTGGAAGAGATTGCCACATGAAAACACACCCGGCAGGTTGTACTGTAACAACGAAAGTCTAATTTAATACAATACAATTAGGTATATGCATTACTAATATTAGTTAAAACGTACCAAAAAGAGATTAAATGTATCATCTTATCACCTTTAGGCATAATTTATTTCCTGCTGGATATGGACCTCTCTCATGGTTCTCCATGGCTGCCTGTCTTGGGCATTGATCTGCCATCGGGATCCCACCACACTCTTGATATTATCTGGATTTCACCACACTTCAAAATCAACGGATGAGAAGCCAAAGTAAATGAAAAGTATCAGGTCCATAAATCACATATTCGTATCGCTACTTTGGAGATAGAGATAAACTGGACTGGATTTTACACTTGGACTATATTAGATGTTGATAAATGTTTTTCTGTAGCATATGTATTACTTATCATTAATTCCTATAACGCTATTAAGGAACACTAAAATAACGCAAGATAAAATAGCCAAACTTAAGGCTGCAGAGGATAAAGCTTGCCGATCTTGCCACTTTTACCTGTTTGCCATCGGAACATTGGTTTTTATCTGTCAAGCTTTTCTGTCAAGGCTTCTATCTGTCAAGGCTTTTATCTGTCACCAATGCTCATAATAAGCCAATACACGCGTAGGCGTTTTTAATGCACGTGGTTGCTGATAATCATGCACGACTACTAGAGGTTGACTACCATCCATCATAATTGATGTCAACCACTTAGTGTTTCGATGGTTTTTGAACTGGTGTTCTCGATAATCTTGATCTCCATTTCAACAACCTCTTGATCCACCGGTCTTCGTTTTGGGGAACAACAGGCCAAGTCCATCTTCACTTCCGAAATACAAAAAAGAGAGATGATTCGTTATCTGAAGTGCACATTAAATATCACGTTTTAACTTATGTATCCAACAGTGCCATTATTGTTTTAAGTATTGTATTGTGATGTACCTTTTAGTCTGTGTTTAAGTGTCAAAATAGCGCTTATCAGCTCTAGCAAGGGTCTGGAATTCTGACCCTAACATAGGTCTAATGAGGGTTTATACAGTAGAAATGGGATCTTAAGTTGACATATTATATTATCAAACAAAATGATTACTTGTATACCGTTTCCATTCACAAATTTATTACTGTTGCAGGTTAAAAAAGCGATTGTAAAATTATTCTTTTACACTTTTTTATGACAGATTAGTGAATAGCACCTTTGTTGAATACAGTATTCAACCTGGTTCTTTTATTACCTTGTGAATTTTTTTTATAACCAACCAGAAAGATGTTGAAGTGACTTGAAGTGAAAACTTACTGACACCCTTTCTAAAAAATAGGGTACCAACAGGAATAGAAACCGTAGTCTCCAAGATGGAAGATAGAGCCACGGGGGTCACCTAGTTGGTAATAAATCGGTCCAAATAGGCAACCTTAAAATAATCTTATTCTAAAAAATAAAAAAGACAAGACTAAAAAATCATGTTAAGTTGTATTGGTTGGTAAAAGCCAATTACGTATACTATGATAGAATGAAAGGAGATATATTTTTTTTGCCTATCTCAATAGAGACAATCTCCGTGGCTTAGTCGGTAAAACCCTTGACTTCCGCCCGGGGTGCTTCGGGTTCGATTCCCGATGGTATCTGAAAAAAATAATATAAAAGGGTACAGGTCTGGTAAAATATTTCGTCCGGTAACGAGTGTGCGAGTTTTAATGCTTCTTCACAAGGGGTAGTAGTATTGCCAACACATGTAATGTCAAACCGCGATATTCGTGCCAAATCCATTGATTCTAAACAAGAAGGATCGATCAATAGGGTGGAAGACAATTTTTGTCTTCCGGTCACGTTATTTAATATGGTATATACGAATCATCAAATTAAACATGTTGAAGGTTACATAACATAAGTATGGCGTGATGGGGAAGATTTTTTATGAAAATTTATTTTCCTATTTGATTTAAACTTAACTACGAGGAAGGTTTTTTTATGGTACAGCCTTAAGTGTTTTTATGATAGAACCTTAAGTGTTTTTGGACATATTTTTCCCATTCCATATATGAAATAAGTACATGAAATAGCATTCAAAGCGACAACTTATGCCTTATTTGGATTGTATGTGAGGGGTTCGACAAGAAAAGTAAATAGAAAAACCAAGTAATTTTAAGAGTATGGAATAATACGAGTGTGAAGAAACATTTTATTTTTTTATGATACTTGAAGATTAAAATAAAACTATTGTCAAAATGTTCTGTAGCCATTCACTGGGTTTCAGTGGACGCGGTGGCGGTGGCACAAGTGGAAAAGTGAAAGTAATAATAGTTCTTATTAAGAAACTTCATATTGACGACTTCCGTGGTCTAGTTAGTACGACGCCTATCTTCAAACCTGGGGGTTGCGGGTTCAATTGCCGTTAGTACCCATTAAAAAAAAAAAAGGTTTCTAGTCTAGTTTTCACTTAAGACTAAAACTAATAAGACTTATTTAGCATGTTTCTGATTGGTCGGAACAGATTTTTCACATGGCTAAAATACCCGCCAGGTTTATAGCCATGTGACAATCTCTGCCAGGTTTATGGCCATCTGGATGCATTGCCTAAACATGTGTTATTTCAGGGTCTATATCAACAGATTATACTGTTAACAATAAATCTATTATTCATGTATATTGATTTTATATATCAGCCATCTCACAAGGCTTATTCCCTGTTTCAAGACAGCTGACGTACACCTACGAAATTTACATGTAAATACACATAAATAGTTCCTAGCTGCAGTCGCTAGCTGATTTGACAATTCGCAAAAAAACTGTCTTCTACTATGAGTATATAGATATACGAGTATACCTCTCGGTTTTGTTAAATTTTTTATTCTTACTTTATATTCTCCCTTTACAATACATTGATACTGGGTTTGCATGTGTGTATGTGCATTTATTTTTTTAACAATTTCGTTTATATTTATTGAGTTTATAATTGTATTAACTGTTTATTAAGTATCATGTTTTATGTATTGTAATTAACATGGGCAAGGGTGTGAACTGAAAAATCCTCTGATGTCCACCCTATGTTGGTGGGGGTATATCTCGATTTAGAGAATGTTATTTCACACTTCATTGCAAATAATAATCTGGTGGACTTATTGCCAGACGGCAATCTATTCCAATCAACCAGATGTTATAAGCTGACCACAAAACTATTAATAGCTTCTTTCTTCAATTAATTTTATTTTTCATTAACTTAAAATATTATTTATGAGTGATTTCAAGACGTGTTGTACTATGTTGTAATCAATAAACCTATATTTATTTATACTCATATTGCGCCTTCCAGAAAAAAACACATATTTTTCAATTCCAAAAACATATTATGGTATATGTCTGAGAGTTACGGTTCAGTTGACTTGTTTGTTTATGCTTTAACAGTTTAAATCACAAAATTCACGTACGAAATGTCTCCGGAATGTTTTAATGTGTCTTTTTACATTTATTAAAGAACAATCGAATGTCCTTGGGCATTCACTTTCGATGGTTATATTTCCCCTTCGTGTACAATGTACACGGCGTGACATTCGGCGAGACAAGCAGATCCCCCCTCGCCCGGAGCCTCAATCTCCTCCCCGTCACCTCCTGGGTGAGCTCAGCCCCCCTGCGAAGCGTCCTTCCGGTGTATAATTGAAATTCCTTTGCACGCAACCCGCTCTGCTGGCACATCGGAACAATTCTGATTATAAAAGATGGATTCCGCAAGTTTAAAACAATAATTTATTGCCGACATCGCGGTTGCCACGTGTCACACGTGGGTATACAAGTATAAGACGGAAGTTTTAATATAATTTAATATTAATCTCTTCAATATCACGTTCTAACTATATTATCAACATAGTTTCTTTATTTTTTCTCTATGCCTGTTGTGGTCAACTCTTACTCATTTCTGAGGCAACCCTTCCTGTCATTATACCCCTTATCTTTTTCTGAAGCCACCATGTCGATTATTTCTCAATCTTAATGTATCCATAAATTTTTCCGGTGGTCGTGTAACTCGTATTTTAAACATTCTTGACAATTCTAATTAACAAATTCTTGATCCACCTACCGCCACGTTAGCGAGCTACTTGCACAGTTCACTCCTATTTCAGTTCTGAAATGACCCCTTAACAGGGAGACGTAGTTGTCCCTTCTCTATCCATACTATATTTAGGACACAATAAGGTCAAATTACAGTGTGATCATACACTTGTAAGAAAAATGAATTAAGCCCTACTTTGGTGAAAGAACTGTCCCGGAGTCTCTTTTCTGCTGGCGTTATACGATATTGCGTACTGGTGTAAAATAAGATCGAGGAGAAGTTATTTTAACCCATAATATACTACGAGTATGATGGTCACTAAAGTCAAGGGGACTGGATATAGCATGTAATTAAAAAAAACCATTATATATTATTCTCAATATTTTTTACTATTTTACAACTTACAAATATAGTACTATTTTATCTTGCACACATAATTTTGATTCCACTTTTTTTTCATTTTTTAAATCTATAATTTTTCCTTTCAATCGATGTCAGTAATAATCAGTGTTAGTAATTTTTACAAAAGTGGAAAGGTTTGGTGTTTTCTTTCTACTTGATAATGGTTAAGAGCTGGTTTAATTTAATTTCAAGTCATATATGGATATGTATGCAATAGTTATTCAAACCACATCACTCATTTTTTGTTTGTTTGAAATATCAAATGATTACACCATAATCTTTTGTGTTAAAAAATGTACAATTCATAATGAATTCTACCCTCAACCATTTTCATACAGTGTGCCGTCGGATATTTGAAAACAGGTAATTGTGATTTATTTTATATTGCACACATACGTACACATATGGTATTATATAACATTAGGTATTATATAATTAGAATACGACGAAAAAATCGCTTCTTTGTCATCCTCGAGTTTATTTAATAATTTGTTTTTGTGTGATATTTTGAATGCAATAAGAACAGAATTCATCGCTAATTTAAATTGAATTATGAAAAATAAATTAAATTTGATAAAAAAATTATACATCTTTATTCATGAACTTCGTCTTTAGTTAAAGGATAGACCTTTTTTAAATTCATTGTCAAAGTTTCCTGTAATCCCATCCTTATTATTGTACCTTTGATAAAAAATGGTATTGTAGAAATTCTTAGTATGCCTAATTTATATTGTATCCTTCATTGGTTTATTCATATCCTTCCGTTCCTGATCCGTTGTGATATTTTGAAAAAGATATTATGTGATACAAATCAACCTTTACCTTTGAAAATGGACATTAAGCTTTCGTAAAATCACGACCGTTTTTTAAACGAAATCTTAGGTCAAGTGCTTGATTTGAAACTTGAACCAAAATGTTTAACTCCCTTTTTATTATTTGTTTATTAACGAAATAAACGACACTTATGTATCTTTTACAGATTATAGTTACAACTAATAAACTAGAGATTGCATATCAATCCATGATACATATATTTTTAAATATATGATATATACTCGTATATTGTACATTAAAATATATAGTGAAGATAGAAAGTAAAAAAATGCCTTAAGCAATTAATTTAATCCAAAGACAAGACTTTTAAATATAGCTTTCAGCTTAAAAAATAAAATCTCTCTCAGGTAGATATTAATTACAAAAAGAAACGTTAAATAAACGGAATAACCAGTCTCCCAGTCAATACTTAAGATTGAGGAAATCCTGGAGAAGGACCCCCCTGAGGTCAACAACATCTTCATTAAAAATATCCACCAAATGAGACATGGTGTTACCCAATTGTTGCATTCTCACGATTGGTGAATAATAACGTGCAACTGTCATTAGTTTATTGATGCATTTGAATTTTATAAAAATATACAGTTTATAATAATTTTATTGATCATTTGTGATATTGAGTTATGAAAATATGAAATTTAACATTTTAAGAAGTTTTACTTCAGAAAATTTAATGTAACCACAGACTTAGAGCTATTAGCTAAAAATGAATATTAAATTTAAATATACTATTTTCAAAGTTAATAAATACTCGAATTTGACTTAAAACAAAATTGATTAATTTAATATACGAGTATTTTGGTTTGATAAAAATTGACTCTTTACTCCCAATTATGATAAAAAATCCAAATGGCAGGATTGATTTTGATTTTAAGTTTATTGCGACTTAAATAGTTTGACATTGGTCGATTAGAAATCTACATAGTGAAAATATATGAAGTAATATTATTAAAGGTTTTTTTCACGACAACAAAATTATCAAGATAAAATTGTGGATTAATTTCACATTCTGATTGGGGATTTAAAGGAAATTAATTAATTAAAAACCTGTATAAATGTTGTTATATACCTGTTCGCCATCCACTTTGATAGTACGAGTATAATTATTTAGTTTAGAAAATCGGTCTTTAATAAAAAAATTAATCGATTTGTAATTGAGAAAAAGTAGCAGGATATTTCTCCAAATAACTAGGATGATACAATGACTGCAATGCTTTTACTGTTATTTAATTATTTATTATTCATAATTAAACTGAGCCAAGTAAATGCTGTAGAAATGTTTGTACTGAGATGAATACATGGGATGACTGTGAACTTAAAGCTGGTGTGTTGAGTAAGATAAAAAAGAGCACTCTGAAACGATTTGGTCATGTAGAACGAATGAAACGATTTGGACATGTAGAACGAGTGAATAAACAAAGAACAATAAAACAAAAATCTAGTGCAAAACATGAGAAAAATACACGGTAGAGGAAGACCAATAAAGTACGGTAGGATCAAATTAATATTTTGAAAGAAAAAAACGTTAAAGATCACATATATCGCAGGAGTTGTATCGACGAAAAAGAGGCCAAGGATGTTTGTCGAGATAGGAAAATTTGACGCTCTGTCCTGTTTGCCTATCCCAACAGAGAAATAGCTCTATACAATGTTTTTATTCGACTGAAATTTTTTTTCCTGAATAAATTGCACAATAGTAAAAAATGAATTAATCGAATATGACATCGCTATTCTCGTGTAAACTCGTTATATAACATTTAAAAATCACTTGAACACGTATGTATTATTTATTTCATAATATTAGTTATTGCAAATATTTTCAGTTTTTTTTAATGAAGAATCTACTACAGAAAACACGTTTCCAACATCAGAAGTCACCCTTTGTCGCCATGATTCATCAGATTTTTCCGCTATTTTTTTTTCACTTTTTGGCCACGCCGCGGGAGTTTTTCGGCAGCGAAATGAGAATTTTTCGCACTCCAAGAGCAACAGCGTGTCCGACGCCATTTTGCTATCTTCCGGTTCAGCATATTAACGAGCTTTAGACTAAGCTTCATTATTTTTCCGATTTACAGTTTTTGAAGTCAGAATTCAATAACTTTTCAATACCTAATATCTTTTATGAGCAACAATCTAAATATTTTTCAACACTTATAATATATTTATTTACATAACAAACTTTTCATGGCACACCTGATTGATCAATTGATCTGTAATACTAGTTTCAAGTTATATATTTTTGAAATAATACGAATTGAAGAAAGATGTGAGAACTTTAAGAAAATTTATGAGTAAAAGTAAACACTTTGGATAATTTTAATAAATCAGAAAATCAATTAAGGTTGTTTGAAATGAACGGGGTTTTTATACTAATAATGGGTATTTGAGTACAAGACAAGAATAAAGGAAAATTAACTGTTTTGAAACGCGTGTAATTCCACTCATATTGCGGGCGGGATGGTATACAAGTTTAATTGGAAACTAACCAAACTATAACTTTTCCACTTTGTTCAATATTTACAGACTAGACATGTTAACATTGTAGAACCATCTTAAAATTCAATTAAGATTAAAAAAATTACACAATAAATATATAATATATAGGTATATTGAGTATAAGGATATAACTATGGTGGCTGCGGCCATTAGAAACTTCTTCGCATCTGCAAACTAACCTAAAGGAAGACGAACTACGAAGAAAAATTTGTAGATCTTACGACATACGATAGAAACTCATTCCGCTTTAGGTGGAGTATAGTTAATGTGTATTCATATATAACCACACGTTTTAATAAGACTTCCCAAAAAGGGTTAACTTGAAGTGTTTCTCAAAGCTGCACACACCCCCTCTTATATTTGGAGGCAGACAAAGATCGATTCAATTGAAGTATAGTGATGATATAAAACATTACAATCTAGGTCGATCCAGAGTTTGCACGTCGCGTCATTTGAAACTGTGACCGAACCATTTCCGAGGCGACCAATTGCTAGTGTAAGTTTATATTAAGGTTGTGGGGGATTAATCCAAAGGGCTCGAAGCTTGGGGGAAACCCTAACGACCGCGCATTCTGAAGTCTTATTTGCGAAATTCTGCATCTGACAGATACATTAAACGATAAAGGTTTTATTATAAATATCCCGCGACCCCTTATTAAGAGTGTCAATATTGAAATCATTACAAAACAAAACATCGTGTGACGACTGATTAGCACCAATATAAAATAGTAAATGGTTAGCTCTAAACCTTGAAAATACAAATTTATGCGCATTATGTAATGATGCTTAGTAACAAAATAATGCGTACCAGTGAGTATGTCATCACTATTAAATTATATTTCAATGCAAACTCTATTTGTCATGAAAATTAATTGAGTTCACAGTAAACGCGTTAGTCGGTATTAAATGGGCAGACGAATCGAGACTATTCGGTAGGTTTATGACAATTCACCCTATTATGATATGATCATTTTATGGTAAATACAATATATATTCCCTATTAATCATAACCTACAATGGAAGGAAAATACTTCTTAAATGTTCTGCTCTTCTCATTACAAAAAGCTTGATTTTGGTAAATAGTTTATTGAAAGAAAATCTTACTATAACTTGTTGGTGCCTCTTGAAATAATGTTTTTCGTAGTTTTAAAAATATATTTAATCGTACTCATGACTACTCTAATATTACGCCTGAAGGGACATGGCATGAAGTTATGAATGAATATTATGCTCTTACACATTTTGCAAGAATTTTTAGAATTTCTCAAAGAAATATTTTAGACTTTTTACGATAGTACTTTTATTCTTAGTAAAGCAATTTAATAAAATAGGCAATACTAAAAGTAAAATCCTTTTTGTTCCTTTGTGTTCGTCGAAAATAGTAAAACAAACCTCCCCAAGCTGTCAACATCGCCGATACGAAAGTCTAAATTAATGAAGAGCTCTTCGTGTTCTAGCCTTTTTATTTTTATTTTTTTCGAAAAAATCAAAATGATATAATTCTATGTTTGTTCATGTAAAAAACATAACATTGGTTCTGATTTGCAACAAAGCTGCATTCGAATAAATCTATTGAAAATTGATAGTGTAAGTGATGTTGTGTTTGATCTCCACCAGATATGTTGTATATATTTGAGTATTTTCTCAGCATTCCCAATTTTTGATGTGCGTAAAGAGGAAATTGTTACACTGTTGATTTCGTTAAATTGATATATTACGCTAAGGGATATTTATTTACTTAGGCTTCAGTATTTCCAACAATGAGGGATGCCAGGCAGAGGGGAAAAGAAGAACAGGAATGACAAAACATGCGATATTTAAGCTGAAAAAGATATGGAAGAGCAGAACTACGTATCACCACCATGAAGAAAATGCGCCTAGCAATTCTCTCGTCTTCGCAATATTCATGTATGGCTCGGAGACTTGGACTCTGAGAGCAAGCGAGAGACACAGAATAGATGCATTTAAAATGTGGTCTTGGAGAAAGATGTTACGAATTCCATGGACAACAATGCATTCTAACGCCTTTATTCTCGAAGAACTGAGAATCACGGACAGATTGTCGACAATATGCCTTTGACCAGTCCTCCATTCTTTGGGCATATTGCTCGTGGCCAAGAAGATAGTTTGGAGAGGTTTATCGTTACTAGAGGCATGGAAGGACGACGAGCAAGTGGAAGAATTCAACGCGTTAGACGGACCAAGGGAGAGACGCAAAAGGAATACCTTTAACAACTGCCCTTTGAGCCGCGGAGTGTAGGGATGGATGGAGAGGAGTCGTCAGAGGCTATCATGTGAATTACGATGCTCAGTCATGAGCTATACGGCAGGGTAGATGACTGAGGGTCGACACACGTGGTGCGTACTCGTTACTAGGTTTTACAACTTATCAAGTTCGTTAGAGTTTTTAACGAAATAATCAAATACTTATCAAAAATTGATAAAAAGTATTAACCTATTTTTCATGTTCATATGTTCCCAATAATATATAGGCAGAAATTTAGGTTACTAAGATCATGACAAATGACAGGCAATAAACCCAGATCAATATAATTTGAGAATATCCACTTGAAATTGTATCTTGTTTTTTCTCACATACTTGTCTCATGTACGTGAATACTTTTCATGTAAATGAAAAAAGAAAATAAAGAAAGAAAAGCAAGTTTATTCGGAAATAAGTCAATATATGACTTCCGTGGCTCAATTGATAAGACATCTGTCTTACAATTTGAGGGTTGCGAGCTGTTTTCCCATTGGTACCTTTTTTAAAGGATTCCTGTCTGGTTTTCACTCAATGCATATGAAACATCTTTTTGCTTGGCTAGAAGATATTGTCGCAAGGGAATAAACCCAACACATTTTACTTAAAAATAAAAACTATTAAACACCATAATACAATGAAGGATAATGCCAAGTAAAAATGTAGAATGCATATTTCCAAGTATCTGACAATTAGAAACAAAATAGTAAAATTTTCGTCCATGGCTACTATAAATTATACATGTTGGTCCAAATTAAAGACTCATCAACTTGTTTCAAATGTTGTCATTAAAGTTCCACTGTAAGGTTATTATAATCCCTGAAAATTAAATTAACATTGATAGCCCTGTGACGAAGACGCTTTAACAAAAAAGTGACACGTCCCAAGCCCGTCTCAGCTCCAGATATTTGGATAATATCTCATATCTTGGAGTTAATGTTGAACGTGCGCGATGGAATAGTGGCGTATTAGTTACTACGTCATATGTGTACCCCAAGTTAAATATAATAATAGTAGGACGCAGTGCGGTGAGATAACAGAATGAACTGGTTCTTGTTATTTATATTCAGTGTAGAACACGCTCGATAATATAGACGAACCGATAGTATGTTTGGCTTTGTTACCCGTAGGATAACTGATTACTTTTATATCGTGACGATATTTCTATAATTTAACATAGTTCAAGTAACTCAATAATATTACTATCACCTAAATTATAAATTTGCAGAAACCTTACAAAGGGAAGACGAACCACAAAGAAACCTTTTTAGATCTTCCGCTATGCGATATATACATATTTGCTTTAGATAGAGTATATGGGTATTGTTAATATATAATCATAAATTTTGATAAGACTCCCAAAAAAAGGTTTGTCTTCAAGTGCTTCTCATTTTAGTTAAACGCTAAATTTAACTGAATTGTGTCTGGAAATCTTAATTCTGTAATTTTAAATACTCGATGATGAATGGGAGAAGAGGAAATGCCTAACAAAGTACTCTTCTCCAAGCCCCAAGGAAGACGTAGCGTGGGTAGACCGAGGCTTAGGTGGATGGATGGGGTGCAGAATGATGCAAACGTGATTGGCATCAGGGGCTGGAGGAGTGCATCCCAGGATAGGGGGGAATGGCAGCGACTGCTGGAGGAGGCCGGGGCCCACAATGGGCTGTAGCGCCATTGATGATGATGATGATGATGATGATGATTACTACACTGAATGGAAAGGTGTAGAATAAAATAGCCTATGTCCTATATAACTTTCTTTTTATCATAGGAGGGGGTACAATACGAGTATGCAACAAAAGTGGAATACAATAAAATTATATATATTTTCCCATCCAAGCATGATTTTTATATTCGAGAAAAATTAACTCCAATTTAATAGACTTTTCGTTTGTGATCAAAGTTAAAAGAAATAAATTGAAGAGTTATGAATAATTTATTAAGGTTGTTTCGGATTCATGTGGTAAATTGATATAGGTGATCTGAAGGTCTCACTAAATATGTTTTAATTTGTTTTGTTTGGTTGTCACGTATACAACTTTATTGGATGATAATTTTGACGCTGTAAGAAATATTTTGTTAACGATCCCATTGGGCGTAGGAGAGTAGGGAGACTGAGATGGCTACAATTGCCGAACACATAATTAATCGATGAACATAAGCAGCTAAGAGAGAAAGTGGCACACAATCCTGCAGGCAGCTTAGTTCTATCCTGGGTTTTAGGGCGAATAATAACGATGATATTTTTTAAAATGAAAACATTTCATGTGTTTTTTTTTCTAGGAAAAATATAATTTTAATTTTATGTAGATAATTTTGATGAAAGTAGTTTACATAGAGATAAAAAGGCTTTGAATTTATTATGTAGATTTTTTTCAAGTTTTGATGAAAATCTGTGTCAAAAATGATAATATTATATTTAACATATATTTATTCAAGAAATATTTATTCAAATTCAGAGATATGTTCCGGTGATAATTTGATTTGTATTGTACTACATTTTGTTGTATACAGAACAACCTGAAGGCTTTATATATATATATATATATATATATATATATATATATATATATATATATATATATATATATATATATATATATATATATATATATATATATATTTATATATATATATATATATATATATATATATATATATATATATATATATATATATATATTTATTTATTTATATAACGCTTTCATGCAAATACATCTGATTTATTGCTTCAAAGTATTTTTTTTCTAATCAACCAGTTTTTTTTTTCATAATTATTATTAGTATCCATGACCATATCATTAACATAACATAATATATGAAAACAATATTTGTAAATAAAATGTACAAAAATATAAAAAAAACTCAAACAAAATAGGGATTAAGATGGAATTGTACGTGAGTCAAGGAAGGTAAATATTTTGAAATAAATAATGTTTCTTCACTTTATTCTTAAATAACACATCTAATATAGACAGCTAGATCGTTATAAAGTCAACCCGAGTGAACCACAAAATATGATGTATAGAATGATGTGTGATGTGTTGATACACAAAGGATTCTGCTGTCTCCAGATCGGAGGGACAGTCCATGCTCAGAAAGAATATTAAAATTTTCACGCAGATGCTGATGACAGGTTGGATTGTTCGACACTTCGAAGTGACATAACTTAGAGATTTCTTCAGTTTTATTTTAAGCCATTGAATTCTGGCACGATACTCGGATATACATATGTGATCATATATTTTTTGATTAAAAATAATCCAAATAAAAACATTTTGGAGCCTCTCTAGTCCATTCAACATCTCCTAGAGATATTAAACATCCTCATAGTCAATTAAATGTTTACTCATAGTTTATAATAAGTAACTAGTACTTGACATGACATATTGCAGAATATGATATGGGGGACCGATATACGTATTAAAGTTTGACGTGAAATCAATTCTCTTTCACTAAGGCGACAGTTATAAGGGAAAAAATATTTAGAAAACATGCGTAAACTTTATATTTGTACGTGAACCACACATCAATGAATCTTTTGAACCAATAAGCACTTAAATTATTATTAAATAAGAACGCAATTTTTTGTGTTGAGTATTGAAAAAATTCTCTCCCTGTCCTTTAATGATATAAAATGAAAATACAATATAAAGCGATGGTTTTATATTTTTGTTGATAAACTAAATAAAAGCTTATTTTATTTAGTTTGCCAATTCAAGCTTCAGGATATTTAACACAACCATATTTTTTTAGCAATCCAATTTTTCTATTGATGACCTACGTGGTTTTAGTTGATAAGATGTCTGTGTCCCAGCCCGGAGATTGCGGGTTCAAATTCACATTAACCCAGATTTAAAAAAAAAACGATACCAGTTTGTTCTTTTACTTAAGGCCTCTTTAACATCTTTCTGGTTGGTTGGAAGAGATTGTCACATGTAAATAGCCCCGCCAGGTTGTACTGTATACATCAAAATGTAATATAATTAAATTATTTATATTTTTTCTATCTAAGCAATGAAATATACTTTTGGTTTATGATAAAAGTTAAAAGATGTCAATCGAAGAGTTTTGAATACTTTATTAAGGTTGTTTCGGATTCGTGTGGTAAATTGATGTAGGTAATCTGAAGGTTTCACTAAATATGTTATAATTTGTTTTGTTTGATTGTCAGATATGAGGGTAAATACCACTACCCTACAAGTATAAAATATTCAAGTACATTTTCATTAATAAATACTTGTCTAGTAAGTAACTAATGTATTGATCATAAATTTAAACCATAATTCGTCAACATATTCACCATCAAACTATACTCCTATGGGGGTCCGTAGAGACATACTCGTAAATCACTTCATTATATCCTAGCATATATCTTACTCATCTACTATGCTGCCACACCTTGTCGTACATAATCCCCTATTTTTTAAACTTTTCCCTATTTCTTTTATAAAATTTGTTTCAATCGATTATGTCACGGTTTTCCAAACATCTCGAACTTTTTAAATTGTGCGTTACATTACTAGCTCATATTTTTCATTAAAATAGAATCCCTTCAATAAATAAATACCTTTAGAATGGAATAATCATCGGATTTTATCGAATAAAGTGTTGCTTAGGTTTAATAAAACTGGATAGTTTAAAAGTTCCAATAAGTCACACTTAATTTTTTGGAGTGAGAGTAAAAATTAATTTCATTACTTTGAACATTTTACCTCACACGTTTCGATCTATGCATTTAAAGGGTCTTTCAAATTGAGCGGGTTTTTTTAATTCTTGGATAAAACACAGATGACGTCGCGAACTTGCCTGAGTCTTGTGGCATTTGAGAAGTACAATGTATGACATTTATAAAAATGGAGTCGTATACAATACAACAACGCGTTCAAATTGAGAATTATTTTACGTATTGTAATCTCCGGAAAAAGGTGATGTCAATTAGCCACCAAGATCATGATCTGACACCGTTGGACTATTTTCTCTGGGATTACGTGAAAATCCAGGTATATAAGAATGACCCCCAATCAATTCCTGAACTGAAGGACGAAATTATTGGTGAGTTAGAACCGTAATTATGCCAAAATGTCATCGAAAATTTTGACAAAAGAGTGGACATCTGTGGAGCTGCAAGAGATGGACATTTGGCGGATATTGGTTTTTGTGTTTAAATTTCGTAAATTATACTCCAATGACCAATAAAATGTTTTTTAATTAGTAAAAAGAATTAAAAAAACCGCTCAATTTGAAAGACCCTTTAGGATAATCTTGTGACTTTCAACGACTTTTTCTGGAACGTTTCATTACACAAGAAATCAACAAGGCTTCTTTAGTTCTTTCGTTCATTAATTACCAGCCTTCCTCATTCAAATATTCTTAAAAAAATTGACTAGATGTATGAACAATACACACATATTACTTAACTCCACCTAAAACCGAATGTGTTACTATCACATATCGGAAGATCTACAAAGGTCTCTATACATTTCGTTTATCCTTGGTAAATAACGAGTATCTGCGATTTTTTGAGAAATAAGTTTTTTCTAAACATATTCATGTCCGAAAAAGTACCCAATCTCATGGCTGCAATCACCACCTTCTTATTCTTAGTCAACTTTTATTTCTTGCAATATTTTAAATCTTTCAACAAAAGTGGGTTCGTTTCACGAGTTAGTTTTAAATTGTCACACCTACTTACATTCTATTCAATCACGCCGTGCCCCTTATGGGGTAGACAGAGAGAATCAAGCACTACACTCATCCCTCTCATATCCGCATTATTTCCTTATTGCGACATTTCTAACTTTATCTATAATCTTTCCTCACACATTTTTTACAACGAACGCATGTCAACTGCAATATAAACTCATTTTATTTTAATCTTATTTAATTACCCTTTTTACAACGAACGCATCTCAACTGCAATATAAACTCATTTTATTTTAATCTTATTTAATTACCCTTTTTACAACGAACGCATCTCAACTGCTATATAAACTCATTTTATTTTAATCTTATTTAATTTCCTTTTTACAACAAACGCATCTCAACTGCAATATAAACTCATTTTATTTTAATCTTATTTAATTACCTTTTTACAACGAACGCATCTCAACTGCAATATAAACTCATTTTATTTTAATCTTATTTAATTACCTTTTTTAAGTAATTTTTTTAATAAAGTACAGCATATTATTTTGAAAATATTTCTTTGACACAATATAGTATATCTTGTAAACACTGAGTTAGATCCAACTATTAAGTTGCCTTGATAAGGACGTTTAAATTTAAATCGATAAGGATCATTTAAAATTTTCACGTTGACATCAGAAGACTGTCGCACTCTTGATAATGCCACATATAATTGGCCTTGACCGAATACTAGCTCTGGTAAGAATAATCCTACTCTTTCCATATTTTGTCGTCTGCTTCGGAGAATAAAATGCGAATCTATATTAACCAGGGCTGTGGAGTCGGATGAAAATTTACAGACTCCGACTCCGACTCCGGCTCCGGCTTTATTTTATACTCCGACTCCAACTCTTGACTCTGACTTCAATTTTTATTTTATTTTATAATTTACTGCGTCTACCTAATGTATTTATATTGACTTATTAATAATGGATACAGGTATAAATAAAAAAATAATTATATTCGTACACAAATGAAACAATTTAATAAAAAAATATATAAACAATACGCATTAAGCAATATCTTCACACAAAAATAATATCAAAAATATATATTAATATTTAAAAAAAGAATTAAATAAAACTTTTAAAATAATTAGAAAAACAAATAATTTAAAAAAAATAAGAAAACACTTTAAAATAAAAAGGTTGCTTCATTTGTTTTCATACGTTAACTAAATCTTATTTATATTGTTTATTATTTTTTTTATTCAATATTGAATAGAACACAAGATAAGATTTTTGAAAGTAAATATACTTTATATAAATCTTATTTTCTATTCGTGGTCTAAATGGAATTAGATCTCAAAAAAAGAATTGCTTCTATTAAGTCAGGATTTATGAACGCTCTTAAATCTGTTTTAATAATTTTAAGCACGGAAAATAACCGACACGTGTTCTTATTTTATTTATTTTTCTAGAAAATAAATAAAAACCCTAGGAATCTAAGTGCAGGAATTTACTATTTGTACGGCTGCAATAAACTGAACGTAATCCCCTTTTGGGGTTTATTGCGATTATAAAAGTCTGCATAGTATCAGTCATGAAACGATGAGAGGTTAACTGGTTAACACATACCGTAACGTTATTCATTAAAGAAAATGTTAAAATAATTAAACGGAGTCGGAGTCGGTCGATTTTTTCCGACTCCGACTCCGCCTAAAATGTTCTGACTCCACGACTCCGGCTCCGATTCCGACTCCGACTCCACAGCCCTGGTATTAACCGATGTCAATCTGTATTAACGGTAATCCATCTTTCATCAAAAAAGTATTTGTCAAAATACAAGGAATAATTAAGAAAAACATATATAAGATATAATGCTGTTGAATTGAATGTTAGAGATACGGTAAAACCTTTCTTTCGTGACGTTATTTTCTTTTAGAATATAATGATTTATATTTTTATACTAGAACATTATAATTTGGCATTACAAAACCAGTAAAAATACAACAATATATATTATATAATTTATATTTGGTTGAGAATATTTTGCCGGCGCCAAAAAGGCGACCACTAAGAATTTTTATTGTTGTGTGAATTCAGATGGTTAGTACAGAGTTTCATAATATATAAAATAGCTGTTTTTATTAAAGTACATATATTATTTTTGCGTAAAGTATGATCTGGGCAATGAAATCATTCTACGGTTTATTTTTCGTTTTCGACACTGAGATCATAAAATGAGCGTTATGAAAAAATAACTACTTTTTTATGTTATTTGTAAGTATTTTTCATACTTCTTATGAGTTACTATTGTTACAATGGGAAATAGAAAGATTCCATAAGAAGGGTTTGAACTAATATCAATAAAAAACAATTTGACAATTTTATTAAAAATAAAATGACACATATGTTAGGAAATTAAAATAAAGTAAGTTCATAATTATAACATATAAATTACATTAGTTCATGAGATGTAAATTTTTGTATGAGTATGACTTTGGCAAATGTTTGTTTTATACCATATATTACTTGATTAAATAAAATAAAAAAACAATATTTTTTTGACTTAACAAACAATTGTATTCGTATGAGAAATGTATTCGTCATTTTGCATTTGTCTGTAATTCAACTTCCGTGGTCTAGTTGGTAAAATGCTGGTATTCTACCACGGAGTTTCAGATTCGATTTCCTAGAATTTCCAATAAACCCAAGAGCAAAATAATTATCTCAGTCCGAAAAATGAGTTCGTCGGTAATAATGGTGTTGTTTCCTATCAACGTGTGGTAGTACAGTGGTATCTCGGGTTACGAACTTAATTCGTTCTTAATTCGTTCGCAAACCGAAATTCATTTTCTTGGGAGCCATAATGAGGGTTAATTGAACGCAAAATATATTTTATATATACTGCATATTATATATATAAAAAGCAAAAAAAAAATGTATCAAGAACAACGACAAACAATGTTCACAACACGCGCACCTGAGAACAACTAATGCTTAATTTCGTAATGCGCCGTTACAATTAATTCGTGAGCCGAGGCATTGTACGCAGGTCGATTAAACATTTGTTCGGAAATTGTGTTCGTAAGCCGATTTGTTCGTGACTAGAAGCGTTCGTAACCCGAGGTTTGACTGTATGGTGAACTGAAAGCTATTTGCCTTACTCAAGTAGTTCTTAACCCAAAAATTTAATTACTGGGGCCTACTACAATGTTGTCGCCTGACCACGATCTTCAAAATGTCCTCATCGTTAATTTATATATGCTGATGGATACCACACCAGTGAATACGTAAAATAATGGATGGTTATTTATTTTGTTTACGAAGCAAACGAATTGTAGACAGGAAATTCTATCTGCACTGGACAGATGATACAATATTACATATTACTCGTATACTATATGTACTCGTATAGTATATTGAAAACATAGCTTTCACTCGGTATGGAAAATTTTCTAAAACAAAAATCTTTTAGTGTAGTTAATAATGTAGAGATGATATCGTTATTCTGGAATGAGTGATAAGGTATGATCATTTACTATTCCAAATTATTTCCTTCGATATTTTTTCTTGTCTCCTACGAGTATTTATAATATCACACTGATGTTTAAGTGTTTTGTCATGTTCTTAATTTTAATTTTTAGAGATATATTTAATTTAAGTGAATAAAGAAACAAAAAATGTATGTATATTTTCGCAAAAATGAAAAATAAGTTCAAAAAATATTTATCTCCGCGAGACCGCATAAAACGCAGAAAAATACACTGATTTCTTAATTTTTTGTTTGCATGCAGCTGTATTTTTCTTTCCACATGAACACCAAGAATGACGCCTGGTGTGGTACAATGCAAGCTGCCCACCTTGAAGAGGTCCCGTCTTGTATAAATAATTGTGTACGAGTACTCGTGTATTGTTATATTATTGTAGTTTTGGGAGAATTTTGACGTGTATAAGCATTTGTTATGATTGAAACACTACATACATTTAAATATAACTACACGATAAATTGTAGCGTAGATAAATAAAAAAGGCATACCGCCCCGACACACCAACTGACAGCTGAATGTCAAAACTATAAAACCTTCATTCGCGATTAATATTTAGTCAACACTACATCAGGTTATGCATAAGAACAAATGATTTCATTTTTATAATTTAATATTAGCGTGCGTCTCAATTTGATTACAAAAATCAAAATAATGCGACATCTGTTATTACAAATCAATGGTACATACATTATTATTAAAAAATATATGCTGTTTGGTCTACATTTGTTTTTAGATATTACAATATTTTTCCACTTCGATGAACTGGGTAATTAATTATAATAATAAAAAGAAATATTATTTTTAGACCATCATTTTTTGTGACAATAAACATTTGTCTAGTTGCTCATGTATTTCAAGTGATGCAATGTAAATTGTTGACTAGCAACATCTCTAATTATTTTTTTCTATTCGACGTAATGGTTATTGATTTTTTACAGGTTTTACAAAAAAACTCGATTTCTGTCTAGTCTCTCGAGGTTACTGGCAGGATGTGGACCCGACTCCGGATATGCAGAGCTTGCATTGTGGTCCCCGAGTCTTGCGGCATGTGTGCTAGGCGATTCCTCGCGTTATCCTTTGTATATGGTTTCATATTACATGCAAGGCTTGGCTCAACGGTTAAATTCCTTCATATTCCTCTTGGGTGATATTGTGTCTTGAATCGTTGGGCTAGTTCAAGTGGGCGGTATCTAAAATTATTCCTTTACCCAATTTTTTATTAACAGAGTTTATTTAAAACAAGGGAAACTCCTATACATGATGGAAGGTGGGCTATTCGAAATTTATTTCAACATTTTGTGGTTGTAACTGTTACTTAAGTTCGGTTCCAACGGGAACCGAACCCTCAACCCCCGGGCAGGAAGATATATATCTTAGCAACTCAGCCATGGAGGTATTTTGAAAAATTGTCTGCTGCCACACTACGTTTTATAATTGGGGTAAGTTACATACGTACTCTCTGGTAGTTGACGTACTTTCTAATCATCTAGTCTCAGAGTTTAAACTAATGTGCTATGCAAATAAAAATGTTGGCCTTATTGTATTGATTCTGCCTACTTATTAAATGTCGAAAGGTGAAGTACACTGGAATCTTCTTTCGATTTTTTAAGATGTCGTCTACAAATAAGTCAATTGATTGACAAAATTTTCTGTTGATCAGCTTTTCTTTTAACTCATTCATATTTGTCCTTATTCTCAGGCCATGTCAGGTCTTTCCGATGTCAATCATCACTTGGACAAATGCTTCTTTGTCGTTATTCTTCCGTTTTGTAGCTGCCCCGGCCTTCTCTCTATTTGCTATGATGTACTCGTATATGGCCGCGCGGTAACACACTGGACTTCAGTGCGGTAGGTCACCGGGTTCGTACGCCGCGTTAAGCTACCCCCTTCGAATGACAAAAGCATTTTTCCCACCAAGTATTTGGGAGTATAAGGATACCTATAACTTCGATCATATCTATTATTTAAAAAAAAAGAAGATAAATAAACATGCTTATGTGAACCGATCGTCTCACTTCAGGTGTGCTATCGGATCCAGTACACAGATCTAGCCAGTTAGTTGGCTAGTGTGCAACAGCTCACTCACTTAAAGAGTAGAAAAAAAGAAGAGACGAACGAAAACTTCATGACACCGCTTCGCTTTCCAAGTGAACTGACGTTTTAATGGCAAGGAGATCCTCGACTATGAGGTCCAGCAATGACGATTTGCTATGATACTGATGGAGATGAGAAAATACCTAGTGAGAATATTAGTGATCACATTGCACGTGGTTTGAGGAATTGTAGTCATCACTCGAGGAAGCTAGAGATAAGGGTTTAGTGTTATTGTTGTTGTTTGTTAACATTACACTATATTTTTAGGTACATGTTTTCCGACAAAGTATTCTTTACCGCAGCCCTACAAATCTAATAAACCCTACTTTTCAGTAATCAAGTAAATCGTATATAATTGGATTGAGCGAAAAAAATCACACTTCTGAATATTCCAAAACTTGGACATTCTATCTTCGAGATAAATTCCAGCTTTCACGTTCTTTATTAAATTTAGTGCATCGGATTGCTAACATTTTGTTGAATAAACGTCCGAAATGCATTTGCTACGTTTTAGATTTAATTAAAGATAACAGGATTCAACTGTTCGCTGGCCTACTTTAACAAAGGCCTTATTTCTATTTTCACATTTGAAGAAAACAAAATAACCTTACAATATAACACTCGCTGCCCAGACTAATCCAGTTTCCATTTATAAAGGGGAATTTCCAGCTTTACACCGTATAGATATGATAGAATATTATAAGGGTCATCGCAGACATGGCTGTTGAAGCATCGATATATTAATTTTGTTTTAGTTAAGCTTCATTCTGACTTTATTTATACAGAAAAAAATAAATTATTCTCCTTGAATTATTTTTCAATTGTAAGCTTAGAGTAAAGCTAAACTAAATTTAGAACTAAAAAGGACCTCCGTCACCTAGTTGATAAAAAGTCTTCCTTCCAAACAGGGGGTTATGGGTTCGATTCCCGTTAGTACCCAGATTTTTTGAAAAAGAGTTACTTACAGTTTGTGTTGTATTGTATTACACTTTCGTTGTATAGAGCATAACCTAGCGGTCTTATTGCCATGTGGCAATCTCTTTCTACCAACCAAAAATATGTTAAATAGGACCTAAAGTGAAACCAGACTTGATTCCTTTTTTTTATTCTGGCTTTCTGCGGGATTTGTACCTGCTATTTCTGGGCTGGGAGTCAGGCGTCGTACCAACTATGCCACGGAGGTCGTCAGTTTGGATTCCCTTAATGCTTATTTAATATTATATTCCAGGTTGGTTGGAAAAGATTGCCACATGTCAATAAACTCGACTGATAATATTGTTTACAACGAATGCAAATATTTTTGAAACGATATTGATTTCTTTGAAATATTTAATAGTTTAACTAAAAACTACGTCTGTGGTTTAGCTGCTTAGATGACTGTCTTTCACCCCGAGGGTTGCGGATTCTATTAATATTGCTATTTATTTTCTTTAAAAAATAAATTACAGTCCGATTAGTCTTTTATATGTTTCCGGTTGGTTGGAAGAGGTTGCCTCATGGAAATAAGTAATTCATGTTGTATTTCACATAAAGAATGTGTAATACAAAACACTGTTAATATAAAATCAGTTTATTCTAGACATTGATAAGACTTCTGTGTTTTGGTATGTATTAAAAATACAAAAGAAATTGAAGTGCTCACAGTTTTTTCAGAGCTATGTGTGTTTAATTGCGAAGTTTGATGCAAATCACGAACGAAAAACTGTACAAACGCTAGAAAACCTTATCTCATAACATTTTTAAGATTGAATAAAGTTTCGCCTTCCAAAATGTCATATCAATACATAGTTGGTACGAGAGTATGTATCTACTGGAAGGAAAGAAATCTGGCGATGAGTAAGTTCAAGTTGTATGTCAATGATGGTGAACTCAGGAAGAAACTAATATTTACACATAAAAATATTATTTTTAAAAAGCTTAATATATTGAAAATGTTAATAAAATGCTAAAATGGTCGATTATTTAGGACTATTAAAACATCTTTTTTTACAATTTTGTTTAATTTGCTGGAAATTATGTGTGAAGGGTTCTGTGAGTGATTTTGAAATCCACAAATAAATAAAAATATTCAAATTAATTATTACTTAGTCATTGATTAAATCATTTTTTTCATTCCATAGATTTAAAACGTAGAAAAATATTCAAATCGTAACATTGGAATTAATTACACGTTTAACATATAAAATTAATGTTTAAGGCGCAATTTAATTTAAGATACAATTTAAGATACATTTTACAATGGCGTGCCGACTTCAATAAAAGTAAAGGTAGGAAAACCATTTAGACAGTCGATCGGAGCGTGGTTGTTATTGCGACAGGATTTTGAGTACTTGGGCTTTCAGGATGAATGACGAGTGGAAAGGATTTATGTGAGCTCGTGAGTGTGGGTCTCTTATTATTGTTTTAATTTTGGTTGTTATTGTATTTGTGTTTCTGTGTGTTTTTCTTTTTTTTGTTTTGAATTTGTTTTGATTTTTATTCTTATGATTGTGTGCAGTATATTGTGGGATTAATATTTTTGGTCTTTCTGGAGCGATAATGTGTGAGGAGTTGAGTTTCGCAGGATGTTTCCAGTTGTAGTTGAGTGTCACTGTTTGTCAGGTTGATGAGAGCGTGCAACGGGGTTTTTTGTGTTATCAAAAATCGGAAAGAAGTATCGATTTATTTTTTCATGCTAAATATCCTCAGTGAGATACAGGCAAAAGCCTAGTTTACTGGGGATACGACAAATGAAAGGCAACAAACCCAGATCCATTAAAATTATATGTCCAAATCAAATTACTTGTTGTTTTTTCTCAAATTGTGTATATTTCTTGTCATGTGTAATAATAAAATAAAATAAATAAAATTATTAGGATAACTTTAAATGATTTATATTTTTTCCTTGACGAATACACATGAAAAATATGAATGTAGGAATATAAATAGTCGATATTTTTTATTTTTCTATCCTTATCTTTTAGATTTTTTAATGTAAAATAAAATGTCATTTGATTGGAAAAATTAACCAAAAAGATTGCACGTATTCTAAACGGTAAAATATACAATAAATTTATTTATAAACCATGTTAATAATATCTTACTAAAATGGGTGATTTTCAAGTCTTATTTTTCAAATATATGTTAAATAATGCATTTTTTTATCACGTAAAATGTTAATTTTTACGGGAGGAAAAAAAACGTAACTCTCTGTGCAACCCTGTGTTGGGCGTTACTCTGAAAAACATCATCTTTTCGTGTGTTTTGTAGCGTTATGTATTTTAATTTCATTTATTAAACTGTTTCATGAACCTAACGGCCGTTAAATATTGTCAGGCCGTTACGTTTAAACTGAAGGAATTTTTATTATCTGCCTCGTAATAACGAACAAATGAGAAATACCACCTTGGTGAAGTTACCTACCGTAACATAATATGAACATTTCCACAAAATATTGAGATACATTTCTAAGTTATGAGTTTTGTCGTATTATTTCGTACGAGGAGTGAACCATTTCAGAAACACTCTTGAATTATTGAATTTAGGGTTTGAGATGTTTCACGAGCTTATTTTTATGTTGGTTGAGTTACTGTCAACTTGACATAGTCATAATTTATGATACTTGTATATTTTGTCTTAAATAGTTAATGAAACACAATATTGTATTATACTTTTGTTGGTACAGTACAACCGGGAGAAGTTATTGCCATGTATCAATATCTTCCAACAAACTAGAAAGTTTTTATTTAAACCAACTTTAAATAAGTTTTAAGTAAAAACCATATTCGAAACCTTTTTAAAAATATTAAGGTACAAATAGGAATCGCACTCGCTGTCCCCGGGGTGGGAGATTGGTTTTATCAACTAGGTCACGGAGGTAGTTTTATGGTACATAAATCAAAAAATTTCAATTAAGTTAAGTTCAATTTATTTCAAGGAACTTAATTAAAAACGGTTTACGAAATTAAGACTAAGCAAAGTGGTTAGTACTTGTACACATACTTTCTAAAAAGAACTTATCGTGAGATACGAATCAGAGCCGCCCTTGGAGTAACTTAGGTGTACAAGTAATAAACGGCGACATGGAAAACGTAAAATTGATGGATCGATGGTTTTAATGAATAAAACTATGAACTCTGGATTAAAAAGTCTGACTGGAGAAGAAAAATGACCTACAAATATAGTCAACACTCGCAGATTTAGTCTAAGGAATAGGATGAAGAAATATATACTAAGACTATTATTTTTTACCTGGCTATACCTGGCACCAGATGAACTCAATACAGACTGGCACAATGATGAATTCTGGTCAAACATCCTAATTTGTTATGAATGTTCATATTTGTAAAATGCACTTAATACGTGATTTAATTCCTTACAACTAATACTATAGTGTCGACCTGAAATTATCGTGTTGTATTTATTTTAATTGTACGCAATTCAAGAGCTTATTGTTTTGTGAGAGTTTTTTTCAATCAGATAAATCAGGGATTAGCAAACTATATCTCACTACCTCTTTTTGTACGGTCTGCAAGCTAAGGATGAATTTTACAATTTCTTAATAAAGATATTAAACTGTAGTACTGGACAATGACATTTTTTTAGTTGTGTTTTAGGTAAAAGACAATTTATATTCTCAATATTATAATGTTATATAATATGAAGCAAACGAATTTCATGAGTTCCTGAGAAGTCAGAATAACAGCTCTCCAGACAGCTTAGCGTCTACTTTGTTAGAGCGCAGCCTCATTTCTCGAGAGCCTTTCACAACAATCTTAAGATTTTTTCCAGTCGACGTTAAAATTTAGCCGTTTTATGTGTACTGGACGTAAAAACGGTGAACACTGAAATTAAGTTTCTCTATTACTCTGAGTATATAATCATATAATCTTAAATATAATGGAGGTTTGATAAAAATTATACTAATTGATAAGAAGAATGAAGTGATTAGGGATGAACTTAAGGTTGTTGTGTTGAGTAAGATAAAAAAGATCACAGAGATGGCTTTAACATGTAGAACGAATAAATTAAGAAATATTAACAACAAAAATATATACTTCAAATGTGAGTGGAAGGCGTGGTAGAGGAATACCAAGGAAATTATGGTTGGATAATAATATTTTGAAAGAAGGAAATGGAAAAGTCAGAGTAATCGCATGAGATGTTTGAGAAGGTGTTTGTAGAAGAGGCCAAGGATGTGTGTTGGGATAAGAAGGTCTGGCGTTTTGTCCTTTCTCCTATCCCCGATAAGTAAATCACAGGATGGTTTGTATTTGCATTGGTAAAAACTACATTTCGTTGTAATTAATATAGTTGGTTGTTATTTTTTAAATTTATTATATTGTTTTACACTTTCTGTATATGTTATAAAGACCCACCTGACAGCTTTTTTACCATCTATCAATATCAAGCTGTTACAGAATTCTGTAGGAAAAGCCAGACTGGAATCTAATTTAAAAAATGGGTACTAATGGGAATCAAAACCGCAACTGCCGGGTCGAAAGTCAGGTGTCTTAACTAGGACACGAAGATCCTCGATGATAATTGAAAAAAATAAGTTTCTCCAACAGAATTTTTTAGCATACTGACCTTATAACATCTTTCTGGCTGGATGGAAGACATTGCTAATACATGACAATACGTTTGTCATGTTATTCTATACACAACCAAATTATAATACAATACAATTTTATCTCCTTTAAATAATATCCAAAGCGGTGAGAAAAACCTTTTCAACTACACTTATCCAAACTGTATCTAACCATTAAGCCCTAACTGTTATGTGTACGGTTTTCATGGAAATTTATCCTCAACACTTGGACCTTGTAATCTTTGCTTATAAAACCTGTCGTTTGATTAAGCGAAAATTGTTTGTGTTCAAAATTGTAGTTTACATTTTTATGTTCCCTTAAAAGCGAATCTAAAAATAAATCCTTGCTCATTTTTGAAAGTTTTTCTATTTTTATTTAATTTGACTTCAACGGCTTAATGACCTTTTGGCACAAAAAAACAAACAAAATGCAATATTGACATGTAGTGTGACACAATAGAAAAACCAGTATTAGACGAACCCATCACAATAACAAAATAAATCTACTAATGAATAGCTTTCTTAATTTTTACTTATAGTAACTCTTGTGAGAAGTCAATGTCATATGAAAGTCCATACAATGTCTTTACTGATTGTCCAATATGTACATACGTGTAGTTCAGGAGCTATAAATAGTACAAATATTTTTTAAAATAATATTTTAAATTCATCTTTTTGTGAGAAGTAATGTGGTAGTCCTTGTTCAAATAGATGGATCTACTTTATACAATAGTAGATTTGAGTTAATTTAAAAAAGTTATCTCAAACACAGAATTTTTATATCTACTTTATCATAATTAGTATTTGGCAATGAAAAAATCTAAAATCTTCAAAAGTTATAGTATACAGTCGTGTGTTAATACCCGTCATGGTTCATGGAAGTGAATTCTCGACATTTTGGAAAAACAAGCAATAATACGTGCTATATATATAACATTGTACGATAGAGTAAGTAATGATCGAATAAAGACTGTTTCTTACAGTCGGATGTTAAAAGTAGAATCAAGAAAGGAATATTGATTCTTTTTTTAATACGAGTATATCGGGAGTATGACTATTCCTTGAACTTTTAAAAGTCATGTTGATTAAAAACTTACATCTTTTATTGGTTCTATTGTTTTATGTTCGACTTGTTTCGACGCGTCAATCGCGCACGATCCTCATGGACTTAATGCTTTCGCAAGACTCCGCAAAACGGCTTCAAAAAAATATATATGGTGACTATCATTATGGCTTGGTGTTGCCATGTCATTTTGAAATATTCTCGTTGTAGTCTTTGGCTTGTGAGGTTTGGCTGTTAATGGGTGATATATTTTTTGAGTGTTAGGTGGCTACGTATAGGATAATTAATGTAAAAACATATGTTTTCAATCAATATCTAAAAAAACCGCTAAAATTTATTTTAGTTTTTCTGAATTGATCGGATTGAAGTAATTTTTTGAGATATTTTTTGAACAATCGTAAATTATATTAGGTGTCATATTAGAAATGTATTAAGTAAAAGGTTTGAAGTAGTCATAAACGAGAGGTTTATTCTACTTTTTTGTCCTCTTCACGGCTGAAAATCCCTTCGGTGAACTGCATGATTTTGAAAAATTCTCTTCCAATCCCTTCATCTCTGTTCCTTACCAGTCTTGACACTGCAATCAAATTTTTATCAGCTTTTGGCTTTCTTGGTATGATTACTCTATCTAATCGGTGAGCTGCTTATTAGTGTTGCAATGTACAATTGTTATTCATAATTAATTTCTTGCCTTTAGATATCCTTTCGGATACTGTTGATATTTATGTATTCATAAACAAAATGCTCTGAAGGATATTTTCTTACGGAAATAGCTATATGAGAAAAGTTGGTTGGGAATCATTGGTATATGATAATAGATGACCTCCATGACCTAGTTGATAAGACGTCAGTCTTCGAATTGAGATATAACGGGTGCGATTCTTTTTGGTACTCAGATTAAAAAAAAAAACGATTCCTGTCTGTTTTTTTCTCAAGGCATGCTTAAATACCTTTCTGGTTGGTTAAATGATATTGCAATATGTAAACCCTTAAGGTTGTAATGTATGCAAAAAAGTGTAATACAATGCAATAAAAACTCAACAGGAACCATTTAAAAAAAATCAACCGCTAGATCCCGCCATTCCCATGTTGATAGATAGGTATCAACCAATTATACCACGGAGGTGGTATAGTAACTAGGTTTTACCCATACATGGTTATAGTTACCGAATCGGTAAAAATATTTTTCGAGATGTTGAACACACTATAAGTCCTGTCCCATATCACCCAACATTTGGGCGCGTAGTCGCCAATCTCCGACCTCCACTTTACATATACCCTAATAGGAACCGTGTGTGTACGCATACCTGTCAAATTAAGCGAAATATTTCGGTCAAGTGGGCTGCATACATCAGTAGTACAGTAACACCTCTTAACGCAACCCCTTTTTACGGTTTTTCAGTCAAGAAGTAATAAAACATGACTTGAATAACACAGGTATTTTTTCCGTCTAGTATTCGGGAGTATAAGAATACTTATGACTTCGGTCATATCTATTCTTTCAAAAGAGAGGGAAAAAATATGCCAGTGTGCTTCGATCGTCTCACAACAGGTGTGTCATTGGATCTAGTACAACGGTGTGGTCTGTGAGTTTGCTATAGTGCAACGGCTCCCTCACTTAGAATAATAATCTCCATGGCACAGCTTCGCTTTCCAACTAATTGGAGTGGCGATGGGATCCTCGACTACGAGGCCCAGCAACGACAAAGACCACGAATGAAACATGATAACCTCCGTGGCCTTGGTTGCGGGTTCGATTCTTGTTGGAGCCTAGATTTTGAAAAATTGATTCCTGTTTGGTTTTCTATTAAGATCGTTTCTGTTTTTTTTAAAGGTTGCCGCATAGCAATACGCTCGCTTGGTTGAATTCCATACAACGAAAGTGTCATTCAATGTGTATTTTAAGACTGGTCGCTCCAACTAATTATTTGTTTTCTTTTTAATGAAAAAAAAAACTTGTTTGACTAGATTAATATTATTCTTTATCTTTATTTTATCAGTTGGGAAAATAAGAGAAGAATAGAAAAAAGAGTGAAAACTTGTATATAAGAACCAAAACCTATTTTTATTTGATGGATTGTAATATATTGAAGCTTTAAGAATTTAGACCATGATCAATAAATTTGATTGAATTATGAAGTGAATGTGAAAAAATTGGTTTTGCAATTGATAATTTTGTTCAACTCGTACTTTTTGAAAAATGGAGTAGATGATTGAATTGGCAGGCTTAAAGAAATAAAATTTGGCTAACCCCAAAACGTAAGATTGATCACCACAATCAAACAATATAAAATTCCTTCATATGTGTGAGTACACGGCCATTATTCAAGAAGGGAATGAGGAACAATGTAATATCGGATATGCTCACATCCGTATGGAACATTGGGTGTGGTCATAGTTACGGTTTGATAATTATTATTTAATAAATTCTCTAGATAGAACATTTTTATATTTAAAATTTTATTTGACAGTTGTCACTTCTTGATATGATTCTAAGACATGAAATAACAATGACAAATAATGTATTTACTAAGAATGTTATACTTTAGTATTGAAAAGAAAACGAGAAAGCATGAGTTTATAATGAGTGACAATGATGCTTATTCTACCATATGTAACATTAACGTTCAATTATTAGATTCACATATCATTCGGACTCATTTTATACTATTGCTGTATAAATAAATGAATTTTGTTCTTAAAAGTTTACGTAAAGTTGACTGTTAATAAGATATATACTCTGTTTTGAGTTTACTAGCCTTAAAATGTATGTTTTTGATTATTCTGCGAGACAAAGTTTTAATTTAAAGTGTTACAGACTTCTTGCTATGGATCAAAATAATAACATGGCTACAAAAAGAGTGGCATAACGAGTAAGCGAGACTCGAGGGAAGGAGTGACACAACGACAACATGAAGCAGCATAAAGACAAGTCCAATTTCATATTGAAATAAATATTTATTTCCGTCATTATTTGCCGGTTATTCCTGTTTCATTGATAAACTTTACACAATTTTGACGTTAATGAAAAAATATATCTGTATTTTGATAGAGTGACTCGATAAGGCTCGGTTTTTACATACAATAGATGCCGATTTGATTTGTATTTACGCGATTGCCAGATTATAGGTAGGAAAAATACTTTCCTTAAATTTTGATGATGTACGCGTATATTTAAAACTGGCTCATTTAACAGAAGCCTGAACTCACTGCTGATAGTGCTTAGAGCTGCGTTTAAAAATAATATATCGAATCGCAACAAACATGACGTAATATCGGTTGTCAATTTTTTTATATTGTATTGTACGAGTAGTCTAAAATAGTAATATTGTGGAAAAAAATAATAAGTTTTTATACTTGGAAAGATATTAAGCCTTGTAAAATATAATATTAAAAGATTTTTTGAATAAATATAATCGTTTTAAATTTTTTTTGCAATCCTTAATTCTTATATATAGTAAATGCTAAAAGTATTCTTTTTAAATTTGTTCATATCTGTGTTACCAATTTTAAGTATTCTGGTCTTATGTATCTTGTTTATTTTCATCATCTATGCAACGTCCTTACACGATTTATACCCATTTATGTAATCAATTAGGCATTCCATCCAATAAAGGGATTATTTGTGCTAATGCAAATTTCAAAGAAAGGAAGTAGTGTAATTTTTACTGAGAATTATTAAAGGATTAAATATTTTAACAGTTCAAAAAATTATTTATCTAGAGATAATTTAGCTAGAGATAGATGTGAGAAATATTATATGTTTTGCGGAATTCACACTAATAGTAATTTTTCATAAATGTATTACCTTCTGAAAGCAAGGTTTTGGTGTACAAGGCTCCGTGCTTATATGTAAGACGATATAACATGTTTTTTTCTACTATGAGTTCTTGGTTGACTTCCTTCCTATTTTTTAGATAGTAAAAATATTCTGGAAACCAAAAACGTTTTATTCAGACCACGGACAGGTACTGCAACTAATTGTTGGTTTAGATGTTCATGGAGTGAAACGCGTCACTGGTATTAATAAAACTTTTAGTTAAATATTATTTATATTTTATCGTTTTTAAATAGAGTATTTTTTAGAGTAGGCAGAGTTCTTTCGTTTCGTCCACGTCCATTGATCTCGTCATACAAGCTCTTCTAATTCTCATACTCCCTATCTTTTGACAAAATTCAAATATCTCCAATTTTCTCCTTTCAATTATTCTTCGGTTTACTTGTTCCACACTCTATTCATTTATAGATATATAAATGTTTCTTAAGTATTTAGTAACTCATTCTCTTACTTTCTCCAAACCATCTAAGATTCCTTCCTTGAGTCAACTTATGATATATGTAACTAACAAGCTGTTATCCTTCATTTGATTATTCCTTTCTGTACCGTATATTGTAATACCATATATTCTATGTAAGGCACGTATTTCTACTCTTATCACGTATTTCTACCCCTTCACTGCTCAGGTTTCACTTCCTCAAATCAATATTGGTACTAGCACACCACTGTGTGTTTATTGAAAAATCACGATAGGTTTATTGGCAAAACAAAACTTGAGTGCCATTGACTTTAAAAACCCCTTCTTTATCTATACTTTTCATCAATTCATTGCCCATCATGGGTCTTTTTTCACTGTTGGGGTATTGATGATTGTTAATATTTTTCCTTTTATTTTCAGTCAGAAGCGAACGAAGAAGTAAAACTTTGGGAGTAGAGGCCTCTTTACACTTCAATAGGAAATATACAACGTTAATTGCAACATCTTCCCGCACTGCTAATGTAAGTACTTATTTACGAAAATATTTTACATTATTATAATATTTTTTCTTAAGCCTCTGAGAGATTAACTGAGTTTTAAATATAAATCTTCTAGATAAATTGACGTCCAATTTGTAAATAATAAATATGGTTGAAGTCATTCGAATACTTATGCCACCAAATACTAGACGGAAAAAGGCGCGTGTTATTCGACGGAGTAATAAAGCGCTGGATTCGAACTAGCCAGCTTCTGCGAAGAAGTCCAACGCGTTACCCACCACTCCACATTTTTAATCATAGGAAAAAAATCTTTGAAAAAATGATAGTGGACTTAACTTTCATGCGTTTATTGTTGTCCTAGAGCTTGCAACAAATGTCTAACATAAATTCTTGGAGCGCTTTTAGTTACGAAATATTCCTATCTAAATTCCAAGATTTATTTTTTCGATTTTTCATATTCCATTAAGCTCTGTGGTGTTATTGACATGACGTCTGCCTTTTAATACACGAGTTGGGGGCTGGACATCTGTTCAACCCCAGATTTTTTAAAAAGGATTTCATTCGGTTTTCACTTAAGACATTGTCACTTTTTTATATTGTATTACACTTTCGTTGTATACAGTACCTTTCGGCGGGCTTATTGGTACGTACCAATATCTTCCAAGCTTCCAGAAAGATGTTAAAGATGCCTTAAGTGACAACTATACTGGAATCTTTTTTTAAAAAAATCTGGTTTTCAACGGGAATCGAACCCGTTATCTCCAGACTGGAACACAAGCGTCTTACCAACAATAACCCCATCAGGTGTACTGTACACAACAACACTGTAATACAAAACAAACTGCTAAGGAATAACCCCGAGGCAATTTTACAAGCCGCAGCATGTGGCTAGTGCCTATAACTTTAGCTATAAATTTAAGCTCTCTTTTATAATGACGACGATAAGAAAATCGCCTGTTAAGTGAAAAGAAAAAATCTTTTAATTAAATATACAAGTGTGCTGGTAATATGTTTAACCTATCTACCCTTAGAAAAATAAATTTGGGTATCGTAATTGAATCTCGGTATCAACTTATCCATCTGACATCGCAGGAAATATCTGCCCAGGCAACATCTGTCGGATATTTTCTTTTTGTTAATTTTGAAATAAGTAAGAGTTTATCTTTTTAGACTTTATTGTTGGCTCGAGATATTGAGATTTAAGTTAGATATTATATTGATGAAAATAATGTTTAAAAAAGGATTTTTTGTACAGTAGAATTAGGTATACAGATGTATTTTTATCTAAGAGTAATACAATTTTAAGAAAGGATAAGTTAGGTGAAAAAAAAACATGTTGAGGTGTTTTGGTATATATTTTTCGATTTTTTTTTGTACTTCTGACGAAATGAGAATTTTCGTCAGTAAAATCTTGATATCATCTTATTGTTGTTTTAGAGCTAGATGTCATAAGAAATAAATAATATCTTGACTCTAAGTCATAATACGTGGTGTATCGATGTATGACAGAGTTAAAAGTGTGATAATTAAGGATGAATGTGAGCAAAAAATAAATGTGTTAAGTAGAGTGAAAAATAATAAATTGAGGTGGTTTGGACATATTGCAAGAATAGGTGACAAAATATTTAACACCTAAGCGTGAGTAAAAGTCGTAGTTGAGATGACCGAAAAAAGTATGGTTGGATCAATTAATGAAATTTTGACTAACAACAGTAAAAGGACAATTTAGAGAGCAGATGCTCTTTAAGAGCAATCCGGGACTCGATCCCACTATTATTGATAAATCCAAAATAAATATATATGTATAATTGGAATGTAAAGAAAGTAAATTAGTCGCTGCCACCATTAGATAAGGTATTTTCTGGCATCTGCAAATGTTTCGAAAAACATATTTGGTAAGCGAACTGTATAAAACGTACTTAGTAGAAAAACAAACGAACGGATCAAATCGATCATTGGACTCTCTATGAAATGGCCAGACAAAGGTGCAAGTTATCCAGATGTCAGGGGTTGACTCATGTTCTATATCCTTTGTATGGTGTGCCTTTACGTCTACCATAAAATAAAAATTGGTTCCGTAAATTCCACGAATAAAGTAATAATGAAGATAAAGGTGTACACAGGGCATATACTACAAGTACGAGTATATAACCATTTCATGATGTTGCAAATTTGCTACGAGCTATTTATTTTGAAAAATAAATCTAGTTTGTACGAGAAGTATATATTTTTTAAAATTATTTTTCCTTTTTTGCATTAGATACAGATATTAAGATATTTTTTTCGATTAAAAATATAAAAAAATCATGAAATGAAGGGTTAAGGAAGTGGTTTATAAAAAGATTCTTCATTAAAGGGAATTTCGAATTCAAATATTGTATAAAAATGTGTCTATTTCAAATTGTATCTTATTTTAACACGTTAAAAATACTGAACAAGTAAAAAAAAACTAGAATATTTTACATCTTGCATATGCTGATGTAAAATATTCTAATTTTTTGGCTGTAGAGAATTCTCAAATAAAAGCCAGTCAATTCTAAAAAAAATTCTTATAAGAATATAAATAATGAGTATGGTTTAATTAGTCCGAGTTCTGGTATAGAAGAATCCATTGGCTCACTCTCTCTGTCGATTGTTAGCGATATCCCCAGTCGCGCGCATAGCATAAGTCCGCCGGCGCGGGCATATCGCTTGCATTCATAACATTGTGTATTTTTTCATTAAAAAATAAGTGAGACAAAATGATCTAAGAAATGTCTGAACCCAGGATTTTCCTTGTTTATAAGAGCAATAGTTTTCAGGCTCAGTGTCGAAGACAGAACATATTTATCTAATTATATTAATAAATATATAACATATTATCAAAATTATTCGACTTGCAAAAAAATGTATAAAGTCACTCAGTATGAATCACTTTGATTTTTTTTCAAACGTTTTTTAAATTCCTTAATTACATTAAAAATATGTATGAAATAGATTGAATGCAATATTTTTTATTAATGTCTTAAAGAATCTTATTATTATAAATTGAATTTTGACATTTGTTTGATTAGACTTGGAATATATTTGATACTATTTCCATGAATATTTTTCAATAATTGTTAAATAATCTTTTACTTCGTGTAGATCTGTATTAATTTTATAATTTTTGTATTCGGATTTGAATGAGCGTACCTTTAGCAAGATTTGTATTAAGTTTCTCCATTATCGGTTTAACACATCTCACAAGTTTTTCAGTAGGTATAAAAATATCCCAGCGATAAAAAATAAATGGTCTAGAATTAATTTAGAAAAATATAGATTGTAATTTTATTTTAGTTCCAGGTTTAAAGTAAACTCAAGAACACTCAGGTATATATCATAGATAAATAAATGGTACTGCCACAGTATAGAAACGTACTTGAATTTATCTTTCACTTACTGCATCAATAATTAATTTTATTTATATATTTGAAATTTCTCTACCGATTAAAAAAATTAAATGAATGAAAGGTTTTGACTCGAACTTTGTAAAACTACAAATTTGAATGTTTAAAAAATAACTATGTTGTTATTCCGCTTACTCTACATTATTACCGCAGTATGTATTTCTACTTCCCATCTCTCAAAAGGCTCTCTAAAAGCGAAATTATTCCTGATTGTTGATGTCTTGATATAAATTATAATGGATCGAGGAGGAAAGGGTTCTTGATTTATGAAATCAATAAAATCTGTAGATATACTCGTCAGTTATTTAAGAGTGACTTGCTTATTAAGGTTGTCTTTCTCAGTATTGGTATTGGAGATATAATAATACGATGGAGATTAACGGAGTATGAAAAGTTGGGAAAGACAAAAAAAAACATGTTATGCTCAGTTCAAATTATGAAAGAGGTAAAAGGAAAAAAAAACATTTTTAATATGAGAGTATTCATGGCAAGCTGTATAGACGTGGCAGAATCGGAAGGCTATTTAATGTCAAATGTTTTTCGACGTCTTAAAGTAAACGGAGTTTTTTTTCTAAGAACAATAAAACTTTTCGCAAATGTATAAAACAACAAGTTGTTATATGAAATTTGATTGAACTTTTTGAACTCGTAACATAGGAAAATTAAAATAATCAAAGTGTGCAAACTAAAGGGAATAGTTATTTGTTTGGGAAACTCAGACCACACAAATAAACAACAGTCTTTATAGTGTTCAATATGAAAAAGTAAAACTTTCCTTTTCCCTCCGTGAAATTAAACGTACGAAAAATATTAAAAGAAAAAGAAATAAAATTTGCAAATTTGCGATTTGGTAATGGCACCGAGTATGTTTATAGGGTGAACATGTGTTCAACTTGATGTGAACAAAGCATTGAGTTTATAAGAAAATAAAACTTCACGCGAAGTACAGAATAATCTGTTAATATTAGACCATCACATAACTAGGATTAAAATGATTTTTTTTTAATATAATCAATCCTAAATAATATTTTGTCTCGTAAGAAATTAAATATGGGAATCACCCGAATTGCCATTTTTACCGTATGAAATTAAATACACGCATATTATAATAGGAAAGGATATATTCTGAGAATCCTTTTTTGAGAACAGCTTTTTGTTAATTTTTCGATATAAGAAAATAAGCAATAACTCTCATTTAGAAAATCTAAGTAATTTACAAAAAGCTTGAATGCCAAAATAACTATATAAGTATTGAGAAGCTGATGATCACGGGGACAGTTAAAAGAAACGAACAAGATAATTATCTCTTACAATATGGAGGGAAAAAATAATGGAGTAAACGGAGTCTTCTTTGAACGCTGCATTCAACCTGATTCAGGAGATAAACAGAGCGCCAAGTTTCAGATATGGCAGAGAACCACGACGCTTAGTATTAGCCGCGATGAAGATAAAGAAGAATAAATGGCTAGATGTTTGGAAATAAAGTAATTTTTATTTACACAATAAAAACTAGCCTTATTATTTACATAAATATTTTTTTATGACTTACTATTTGAATAAACATCTTACGATAAACTGTTTTGAAAATGCTCTAACAAAGTCTTGTCTTTGCTGGGTTTCGTAGTCTAGGATATTCTCGCCATACCAACGTCCATTCAGTTGAAAAGCGAAGCTGTCTGTAGTTTGTTTTTTTATGTGAGAGCCGTTGTACAGCAAACTCGCTGGTCACACCGCTGTACTAGATCCAATGGCACACCGAAGTGAGACGATTGGATCACACCGGCATGTTTTTTTTTTCTTTTTTGAAAGAATACTCGTAGGTGTGACAAAAGTCATATGTATCCTTATGCCCCTGTGTACTAGGCTAGAAAAACGCCTGTATCATTCGAGGGGAGTAGCATAGCGCGGGGTTCGAACCGGTGACTTTCCGTACGGAAGTCTAGTGCATTATCGCGCGGCAATGCACCTCTTATAAAGTAAATACTGTAAGAGTATATATTTTTTTATATGAAATAAAAAAAAATTATGCTAATTTTGAAGTATCTAAATAACTAATAAAAATGCAAGGGACACTGGTTGAAGTATTTATATTGTAATTTACAATACAAGAAATATCAAATTTTATCTTCATAATAAAAAATTTACCGCTTTCTTTTTGTAATTTCTACTATAATTTTTAAATAGTTTAAAAATGTGGCAACACTACAAGTATGTATATCGCTCCATCATGGCGGCAAAACCGGCAAGTCATCCGGAAAATCGGGAGAGAAATTAAGGATTAGGGAAGAAAAAGTTTGATACCAGAGATGGAGGCTCTATGTTCTATTTACAAGTGACAACGCCAGATAAGAGTTATTTTATTCAATTTGGAATCTGAATTCTTGTTCACACGGTCCTGCAATTTATTTAAATTGACAAGATGTTACGAAGAGGGAACTTTTTCCGTCGAAATTTTGTATTTATTATAAATACGGAGAAACGGGAATGAAACGAGATTTTTAAGCAGATAGCAAATTCCTAATAAGAGCTCTTTAGCAAATATGTAAGGGTTTTTTTATATTCTTCTAATTCTACATTTTCTTAAACGGTTTTCCCCGAATGATACTTGTCTTAAGTTTAATTGGATTTTAATATAAAAGCATATTCTATTTTACATTTAAATCGTTATAAAGTAAAAAACGTCTTGGTTTTAATGATTGAACAATAATTTAATTATTAAAAAAGAGAGAGAAAGCTTACAAATTATAACACTAAATTATTGGGTTTACTTAACATAATAGTAATGAATCCTGAAACTACCTTCAGAAACTGAAATTCTATGAAAATAATAAGTGTTTTAAAATACAACCAGTACAAGTAACTTTTTGTAAAGTTGAAATAAAATAAGATCGTTTTATTTCAGTTAAAAATATATCCTTTTAAAGATAACATGAAACGCCGTTATTTTATATTCAATAGGCTTTTAAAAAAATATGTACGTAGCTTTTCCACAAGATATATTTTCAGATCTGGTCTAGAAATTTGACGGATTAGAATTTTTACCATCAATTGGTTTATCCAAATAACAACACTATAAATAGTTACGAGTACAACAAGTTATATGTCAAGTGAAGTAATTAGGTATTTTATATGTTCCCCCAAGAATTGTAGGAAATCAACATGTCTACAGAAAAAAGGTTTATTCAATCTAACTAAATGATCTTGAATGTTTGTGTTTTACAAATGTTGTATGATGAAAAACAAGTTGATTGCTCCTATCATAACTTCTCGAAGGCTTTCAATCGGGTAAACCTCAAATTGCTCATAGATAAAATTGATTGTGTTAGGGTCCTTAATAACTTAATTGGTTTATTTTTCGGTTACATAAACAATGGGATATAATTTTTCGCATATGGGTCATATAAACCAGATTATTTCAAATCATATTGAAGGGTCTGTAAGGGTCGATTTGAAGAGCATGCAGATCTTAATTTTTATCCACGATATTATGGTTCGGTAATCAGGCTCTCTTGCTTCTAACAATACGTTGAAGATTTTTACTCATTCAGTCGGATTTGTACGTTATTTGGGAGGGAAAGAAAACCAGTCATCTAACTTTCAATGTTTCAAAGTGTAAATTCTGTTTTTTTTTACATAAAACATTATGAATTATTTTAAATACACTTTTAACTATAACTCGGTGACTTAACTATATATCTGAGAGAGTAGAATCAAACTTAACATTTGGAACTAATTTTATCAGCAGAGTCTCATTTAGTCTTCGTGTAGAGAAACTATATGAGTGTTTGAATTTCTGATATAAATATCTAAGTCAATTATAAATTGAGAGATTTTAATGCTCTTTAACTTCTGAATTGTGAAACATTGGTGTGTAGCTCGAGAGAAATTCGTTGGAGGAGAAATTCCAAAATACATTTTGAGGTATCTCCCCCAGCGGGAGTGCGGTTACTATTTGTGGTTCTTTGCAACAAAGGTTTATCTAACCACGTAATAATACTTTTTCCAAAGAGAAAGAACGATTTGATGGTATCTTCTTATATTTTTTAATTATCAAACATCAAACCCTATTACGTAGGAAAATATATGATTTGATATTCCTGAAAATTATTCAACATAAAGAAATATCTGTTATGATTGACACTAAGTTGAAATAACTTGCAGTGCTCTTCCATCGTGCCATAGATTGACCCTATTGAATATAACAGACGTGGGTGGGCGAGAATGACAGCAGCCCCGGGCGCTGCACGGGTTGGGGCGCTGAACTGGAGTTTCGTTGAATGTGCAAAAAATAATGATATTCTATTTTATTATTTCGAGAATCAATGACAATTTAGTGTGCAGAACCACTGACTTACGAAACGTTTTTCCGCAGAATATAAGTTACCAAGCGTACGCATATTTTTTTAACTTTCGATAATATCAAACAAAGGGTGACTGTCGTATGCATAATGCATTAAAAACAATAAATATCTTTTATTTTTAAATCCATTTGTTACATTTAAATGTGAATACATATACCGACCGAGGACTGGTGAATTAATATGCATAGGTGTTATAGTAACATTAATGAATACCTACATAAAGTGCTTTTTTTTACGGTGGAGCGCAGAGGAGCGGCGCTCCACCACCTTTTTTTTACGGTATACAAAAAGCTTGACGAGAAGTGAGCTCCAGCACCTTATTTAAATAAAAAGCACTGTCAGTGCTGCTCTTGCACTGGAGCGCAGGCGAATGGCGCTCCATCACCTTTTTTACGGTTTACAAAAAGCTTGACAAGAAGTGAGCTCCGGCATCTTTTTTTTTAAAAGCACTGTCTACATACAAGAAAAAAATGTCTTCAACGAAAAAAAAAAAAAAACTTTATTATATTGTATATAAGTAAGGGCCTATTTTTTTGCTGCCATAATATACCTAGATCTGCCCCTGATTGCAGATACTAAAATCATCAACATTTCGGAGAATGTTTTTACTTACGGAATTTCGTTCTTTTTTTAGTAATGTGGGTAATTGTTTCGACCGAACAGTTATATTTTTTATGTAATTATTTTATATTATACGAGTATTATATATATTCAATTATGAACCTACAATGTAGCGTGGTTTTATCATTTCTCCTTACATAAAAGTAAATATTCAAAAATATGGTATAACATGTTGTGCAAATGAAAAAAATCGTCCAACACTTGAACACTTTTTATTTGTGTATTAAAAGGTTTTATTAAGACTACAGTTCCCTAGAATTGTCATTCGAGTTCGTCCCAAGTCAGTAGTAAAAAGGACACTTGTAAGTTTGTAGGGCGAAAGTTTGGGAGGTACAAAGCACAAAACAATACCTCGGAGTGTAGCAAGTTTCCAATATAGCCCAATGTCAACGGCAGGCTTCCACTCATTTACGCCCCAACAATACCGTCAACTTTTCCATTTGTTTCAATTGTCGCTTATTTTTATTTCTAAAATCTTTAAAGTGCTTGTAATTTAAAGAAAAATATATATTTTTTAAATTGATAAATAAATCTATTCATAAGTTTTAAAATTAAATATCAAATTGAATATTTTCTTTTATTTGGCCCAAAAATTTAAAGAGATTTTCGTGTCAACTATGGTTCATTATTTATATTAAATACTCTTGTTTTAAAATAAAGATTCTAGTCCACACAAAATATATTTTAATGAAGATTAAATATACTATTCAAACTTTTAGGACTACCTCCTTCTTTTAGAGCACATATTTCATCAGCGCACCCCCATCCCCCTCCCCATCTAAAGCCAGTCAAAATTGAAAAAGGAAACATATTATTTGTATTATTTACCCCTTTTCACACCAGTGTAGCACTCCCCTTCCGCCTTCTTGTCTTCCAGTGTCCCCCGTGAGACTTATACGACCCCAAGGGGGCGGTAACGCCCACTTTGGGTATTAGTACTCTATAATAACAACTAATTACTGTGTTCACCTTATTTTATGTTGGTAAATGTCCCTTTATAGATACAGACCATTACATCGTTTCGCTGATGGGGTAGACAGAGAGGAAACAGTGCCAGACTTTCCTATCTCGATACACGTATTTCGCCTCTTCCACATCCATACATTATCTTTTATACAGTCTACAATATCTCTGACTTCTACCTTTTCTTTTTTTTTCAAAATATCCCACATTTTATCCATCCCTTTTTTCCTTGGTCTTCTTCATCCACACCTTCCACTCATATTTACACTGAATATTTGTTTCGTAAGTCTTTCTTCATTTATTCGTTCTACGTGCCCAAACCATCATAGAGTGATCTTATTCATCATACTCAACATATGAGTTTTAAGTTCCCATTCACCCTCAATCACTCTTTCTGTATTCTGTCATACATTGTTACTCGTACTATATGTAATTTTCAAAGTGCACGCATTTCTACATTTATTTGGTTCTTTTCAGTTTTTTTCTACGTTTCACTTTCATAATATTTGTGTACCATCTTTGATATATTATAACAAAGATGGTACACAAATAAAACTGTTGGTGTATCATCTTAGTAGCAAGGAACCCTTTAATGCGTCATTTAATATTTTTTCATAACAACAAGAGAAATACATACGTGATGTATATAACATATAACTATTATGTCAGTTCTGATCGAATTGTAAAAAAAGTCGATCATGATTTTGACTTATAGCTTTAATCACATGAAAAACTAATTGACACTTAATAATCAAATAAACGTCTCTCGTAGTCAAGTTAAATAACACTTGCATTCAATCGCAGGTTTAAAGTTAAATTCAAGATGGTGACCGAACAAAAGTTTCATAAGTATTTTAACATTTAAATCCTTATGGTCGGTTATTTATAGCAATGTATAAATGATTAATGCAATAGTAATATAAACTCGTCGAAATCAGAATTTGGAGAATCAAGGACAACATGGCAAAATGGGGAATATCATTTTAAGGATCGACTTACTTTAACTGCGGTGAGGGAAGTATCTGAGATTTTTGGTGCAGTGCCCGAGGACTAGATTCGTGGAGCATCCATTACTGTTCAGGTGGCAGAATTCTGGACGGAGATAATGTTGCGTCTTAGACACGATATGTCAAAACTATAGTTCGTTACTACAAGTAGAACATTGGACATTGTGGTAAGACACCTGTATTCCTGTATTCCAGCTCGGGAGTTGAGGGGTCATTTCCCGTTGTTACCCATGACTCCTAATTTCAATTTTTATTTTTTCTCCACCATCTCTACCTTTTCCTTTGATTAATATCTCACTTAACTTTGTTTATTGTTCATAAATTTTGCAAAGATGAATAATCTTTGAATACTTTTTGCGACCATGTAACATGCTTTTTTTAATTTGTCTGTATGGTTGGAAGAGATTGCCACCTGTTAATAAGCCAGCCAGATTGTTTTTATTATGAAGTGATAAATAAATAAATAGTTTTAAAAAACATACTTTGTTTACGCTTTATGTTAGTTTAACAAATTTCCAGTTGTTTGAATGAGATTGCTACATGGCAAAACACCCACCAGGTTTTACCGTCCCCATAGTCTTTGAGCCAAATAGAGATAACAAATTAAACATTTTCGGCTATGCTTTTTGAGTCGCTGGATATTCAATTGAATTATCTGCCTTTGTAGCTAGATTTGAAGGATAACCCGAAGGATTTCATCAAGGCAAGGCCAGAAGTCATCAAAGCGCTCTCGGAGTGGCTTAACGTAACTAAACGGTGCTGAACAGCAAGTCATCATCATCTTCGATGTATATTTGTATATTTATGTACTTTATTATATGATCCAAATAAAAAAATAATTATTACCCAACTGAAATTCGAGTCAATCAAACGAAATTAATCTTTAATTATGTAATGGAATGATGAAGATTTAATGGTATGGGTTAAGTTGGATAAAAAAGTAATGCAAAAGAAATAAAAAGCATAGAAAAGTTACTTTTCACGTTGAAGCACTTGTTTATATTACGATTTCAATGGATAACAGTTTTGCCTCATAAATATATCAAAAGTTTGTGATTTCGAAGAAAATTTATCATCTTCAATGTGCTGTTGTTGGAGAGTTTTCAAGACTCGCTTTGACTTTTGGATTTGCTCTGTTGATTTGTTTTTCTATAAAATTTGTTGAAAATTCGTATTACATCCGAATATTGAAAAAAGGAAATATTTTAGTTAAATATGTCAAGAAAAATATTTTTTGATTTATTTCTTTTGGTTTGTATTATGTTCTGTTTGTGAATCATAAATACTGATAAATGATTTATTAAAATACAGATACAGTCGAATCCTTTCTCAGTCACTTCTGACAAGTAGATTACTTACGGCAAGTAGATTACTTAAGAAAATCAATAAAATTAATTGCCTCGCGATGGTTGAGTTTGCATTAAAAATAAATGTGAACACATTTAAAATAAATAGATGTACCTCTTTTAATGATTTAGGTATTAAATTTTTCCTCCATAATTTTGAAAATTTAAATTCCCAAAATTTTGTACATTAATTTATACCGTTTGTTTTCTTTTAAAATGTTAATAACTAAATAACAAGTAATGAGTTTTATTATTTAAAAAAAAAGAAGTCAAGTTTCAGATTGGATTGTGTAAATTTTTTTTATTAGTAGACTATTTAATATTGGAAATGCTGTTTTTTTTTGTTAATCCATATTTGTTTTAACGTACAAGTCGTAAGAATGAGGTTAATTATGGAACAAAAAAAAATATAAATATTTAGCTTACTGAATACGCAAAAATAAAAAAAAAAATGCTGATAATTAGGAATTTTTAATACAATTAGTGATTTTCATTTTCTTATTTTATTTCAATAATTATCTTTCTCCCTGGCTCCATCCTAACTCATTGTCTGCGAAGACTGTTGGGGTCAGCTCTCCTCATCCTCAGGTTGTATGCTCTTCTGTCCCGGACTACGTCCCCCAGGCCGTGCCTCTGCATCAGGTTATCTTTTTGCACCACCCATGAATTCTTTGGTCTTCCTCTGGATGTTATTCGAGGAAGATCCATGGAGATTGCCTGGTTCACAATGTGATCGGGTGCTTTGCGTCCAACGTGCCCATACCATCTCAACCGCCTCTCCTCCATCTTGCTGTTGATGTCTGTAACACCCAGGCTTCCACGAATGCGTGAGCTTCTTATTTTGTTGTAACACCCAGGCTTCCACGAATGCGTGAGCTTTATTTCAATAATTATATATCATATTAAATACGAGTATAAATAAAAGTATTCATTTATTATAATAATAACAAAAAAATAGTAGTTTGAGACAACACCTTAAAAAAATAGATGTGTCGTTCGAGAGAAGTAGCCCAGCGTCAGGTTCGAAGCGGCGACCGAAGAGGCGCGGCGGCCATTAATCTTATCTACTCATATAATTCAAAAGTTTTAACATATATGTGTATTATTAAAATTTGAAGGAAACATCAATAAAAAATAACATTTTTGTGATTTTCAAAATAATACAAAGGGATAATTTTGCTTGGATGAATTCACTAAACGATACAGTGAAAATATGCATAAAATACAATACAACCTCGTTTATATGACAATTTTTAAGCATTTCGAAAAGCTTTTTGATTCCGAATGTTTTTCACGTTTTAAAATCAGTATATTGGATTTGTCGGTTTGATTAAAATATTGTCAACCGTGTATTTTTTCAATATTTTTGTCACTGCGCTAGTTTGAATACACGTAGTTGAACTGAATTGCATTATTGGTTGAATGCAACTGAACGTGCGGGTCCAATAAAATATTTACAAATCATTCTTCGGTGGGTGGATTGCTTATTAATTAAAAACATAACACATCGATCAATAAGTCCCGGGACTAACTACTAAAACAACATTTGTTAAACAATTAAACCGAAACAATAACTCGTATTTCTAAGAAAGTTCTGTATGTATTATTTAAGAACATTTTTCGAATTGTTGAATATATCAATATCCAAGGCTCTATCCAAATGGGATAATCCTCGTTACAAAAAAAGAACACTTGGCCAGTTGGTTTTACTGATGTATTAATTGTTTTGGTATTTTTATTGCAGAACTCCATTTTATCACAAAATTATTTGACACTTAAATGTGAAAAAATTATGCTCAAAGTGAAAAATCTGTTTCGCTTTATAAAACTATTATCAAACTATTTGACAGTGCTTTTATATAGCAAAACAGATCTGTTACTTTAATTTATGTTATTTTGTAAATTGACAAAAATATTTATTTAACTTATTACTAGTCTAAATAGATCAATGTTTATGTAGCTAAATAATTATTAGGAATATAAAACTATACCATTTCCAAAGAAGTTGGCCTAGATGTAACTTCCATCAGCTATTTAAAGCTTCAATAAGATATCCTCACATCCCTTCCTTCTCATGCTCAGAAGGTTGTATCCCGTTCAACGAAGAAGAAACTTCGTAGGATAGAGCCACGGGTTGAAATCGCATTAAATCACTGTTGAAGTTCTCTTCCCTTAAATTTAGGTGACGAGAAATGTAATTAAATAATAATACAATTATTACATTTGTCAATGAAAAATAACATCTGAAATATGTGTTCCAAAGAATTTCAATCAGCGGGAGGATTTTACTCGTTGAAATATTTTTTAAACCATTTTTGAAACCTAGCTCTAAACTGTCTAGGGGGGACTTGGAAATCTATTAACAGGCTTAGAACACGAATTGGGAAACCAAGGATAACGTGGTATATGGGAAATATTATGTGATGGATCGGCTCTTCGTATCTGTGTTTATGGCATGAAGGCATTCAATAAGATTATATTTGAACTATTTCAGAGAATATGGAATATTGAAATGTAGGCCTCGAGTGATCTTTGGTCACTAAATGGCGCCAGAAAAATAAAAAAAAAGTTAGTGCAAAATAAAGTTTGAAAAAAAAAACGTAATTTTTCTTAAGTAAAAGCCAGGATATGTTCATAAGGAATGTTATCTCGTTTCTGGAACGTTGACTCCCATATACGAGTATCTTTCCATCTTTTAGGTGGTTTCCCAGAAATTCGATTAACACAATGTCTTCCACTCAGCACAATATGGGAGATTCTCGAAGTTTCCATCCTTTAGTAAGTTCATACTAGTGTATTTTTCTTAGTCCTTCCCATCTAACAACATCTTCTGTTTCGCTGACTTCTTGACTACGGGTATTTTTTATTATATTTATCTTAGTTTTCTGGTTATCGCTCGTAACACCTCATATCTGTGACACGCAATGCAGCATTTGTTTTAGTAATATTTTCTCTTGTTTTTATTCCATAAGTCATTATCCACTATATTGTACACAGTACATATATTATGATGTTTTAAACTCATAAAGAAATATCTGCTGTTATCTCCACTACTTGAGTCATTGTACAATAAATTGTATTATTATTGTTAATCTAAAAAAATAAGAAACTTTTTTTTTCTATACTGACTGACATTTTAATTAAATTTAGTACAGATAATTTGTAGCATCAAAGCTCCGTAACTCATAACTTGGCGCAGTTGGTAAGTTAGCAATTATTTATAACCAAAAACAAGCAAGAACTTCAGAAAGTTCCTCTCCGTTGGCCCGAACTTCGAGTCAGTGTAAATTAAATTATCTCCACAAAAAAGGAATCTTCCAAGATGGCCGTGTTTTTTCACCTGTAAAATTTCTCAACAGCACTAACTTACGATCTAATGATGATGTTTTAAAATATTTTTTAATGGAGTACTCGATACTTCGTTTTATTTTTGGATAAAACATTCCTCTATGATATTAATGCTCACTTTAATTCTCCATACTATTGTATATTTGGAAGAATGTTATAAAAACTCATTTATAGTAAAACACCGTCAAGTCTTCTGAATAAATGCTTCTTTTTAACATTAAAACTAATTTGAACATGAAGACAGTTTTTTATTTACACTTTTTATTGAAGGATTACATTTCTGAAAAGTGATGAAACTAAGATAAATAAAGTAGGAATGAGAGCGTTGTATAGAATGTGTGGTTTAACAATATTCTGATAAAATTAAAATATTTATTTTCAAGCGCTTCCTAAAGCTGCACACACTACCCATACATCTAACACTAAGAACAGACTATTCACGCTACAGGGCTAACAACGGCTAAGGGCTATTATTATACCTCACTCTATTGTATCGGTTCAGAACAATCAATGTTCCATCCAGGTATGTTATAACGGATTCGATTACTTGTGAGGCTCGGATAATTTTTTTTGGTTTCGAGTGATTTTTTATTTTAACAAATGTTTATATTGATGATATAATATTTTCTGCGTTATCCCAATTGTATAATTATTGATGATATATTGTCTGCGTTAATCTAATTGTATAAATCAATCAAACAGAATAATCACGCTCTAATTTACTTTTTGTTTGATGATTAAATAGTTTTTCCAAAATCAAGTTATTTAACTGGTAGTCGTCAATCAGCATATTAATTTCCTGTTATATATTTATCATGGTTTTAATTCACGTTTCTTTTCATAATACCAAATTCAATATATTAAAAATATTACTTAAATATTTTTATCTCAGTTACTTGAAAATCGTTTCTCACTGGAAACAATTCTTGGCCAGTTGAAGATTTTTTTTCAAGACGAAATTAAAAGTTGTATTAACTGTTTAATATGCAAGTCCCTGAACCTATATCAATAATGTTATTCTTGTCAATAGTGAAGTCAAAAAGTTTTTTACTTAAGCCGATTGACATGGGGGCTAAGACAAAGTTTTTGATTATTTTACCGTGAAAGTCGATAGTTTGATTTTCGATTAAAAATTAAAAAAAAAATGTTAATATTTTTAAAATTTATTTCAAATAATCAACTTGAACGATTAAAACGAACATTTTAATCTTTTTATTTCACTTTAAAAATCTAATTTAGAAATTAAATAATGATGACAAAAAACAAATATTTTTATTGAAAAATATTTCAAAGGTAACAAAATTCTTTCCATATATTTTTTTGTATATCTTCATTAAAAATACTGCACAAATAATCGGTCAATGTCATCAAATCTTTTTCTTTTTATAGAAATTAACGCGGTTGAATGGAAGATGAAAAGGGATTTTTATTTTCGATAATATTTTTCGGATAATTTTATTATATTATTTTCCATAATCCCATCTTGATAAATAAGGGTTTCCTCTCTTTCTAACCTTTCCTCGAAGAAAGGTAAAGCACAAATGGACGGCATTCACAAAATTTTATCTGTTTAAATCTTTAAAAAATTATTTTCGCTCTGAAAATCTTCACTAATAAATCGGAATTCAGGACTCTTCAAAGTTCACTGTAATGAATACATTTAAATGCTGAAAGCTTACTACTGAAGGATTTATTTTCTGATATAATGGAGTTTCAGGTTTCAGCGAGTGATTTCAATAAGTACAGTGAAATCGGAGAAAGGCGTAATATTAGGGAAATGGAAATTCTTTCGAACTCTTGAGTTTCCAGTATTTTCCACTATTCTAAGATTTTGTCGAAGAAACACCTTAGATATTTAAAGAGATGCGTTATGTCCGCTGAAGGTATTTGTTCTCGTTACTTGATTGCACGAAATCGAATGTTATCAGTTGTTTTTTTTTATTTTTTCCCTACACATCGTGCATTCTTAATATGACTTTTTTTATAAAAACTATTTGTACACGTTAGTTCTAAAAAAATCAATCCGATGAAGTTCGACAAGTATATTCCGTAGCAATGGCTTTTTTCTATAGTAATTCCATGACATAGTTTTAGAGAATATTCTCTACAAAGTACTCATATGAGTACTTTATATATAAAAATAAATCATATATTAATATTAATACACGGTTGATAATTAAGCAAGCCCAACAATACGAAAGAAAGCCACTTGGCAGACTACAACAGGTTGTAACTTAATATCGATCAGAATCATAGGAGATCGGGAGTCTAACGATACTGAGATAAGAGAGATAGAGAGAACGAATGGCAGATTGGCTTGGAGAAATCGCTCCGGAGATTAAAACTCTACATTAAATATATGCCCATCTGAAGTAGGTTAATTTAAATCTCAAACTGTTTATCGTGACCTCCAGGGAGCTTGCGATGAAATATCAGGGCAGTCGCAAAAATAAAAATAGCTTATCCACACAAAAGTAAATAAACACATTTTCTAAGAAAAAATTACATATTTAATAAAAAAAAAATAAAACTAAGTCCTTATTATACATTGTTCACTCCAATAGTTACCTCTGTATATTTATTATATTACTAGCTGTACCCGGCCACGCGTTGCTGTGGCTCAGTCTGGTTAAATGGAAAAGAAAGAAAAGAGAAAGCACACGTTTCTAATATGTTTAATTTCACAATGCTTGTGGGTATACAATATTTTTGATGTCTTTCAGCCACTCTCAGCCTGTCACGTTCATTCTGTTGAGAACGAAGCAGATCTGAAGCTGCAGAGCGCGATCGCCGTGTTCGCAACCGTCCATCTTCAAGTCTGGCTGCACGTCACACTGCTGCTTCCCCGGCATTTTGATGAACTAAAGCAGGTCGATTGCACGGAAAAAGAAGAAAGAAAGTTAGAACAAAAACATATAAAATTGCGAAACATTAAAAAAGGAACTGAATAATATTGTTAAGTTCGTAGACGTCGTTATTCTTGGCGGCAAGAATAGCTCGTTAACTCAGCCAATCGTAATTCTTATAATTGATTTGAATATAGGGAAATACTTTTTCAACCAATTCTTCTTTTGACGTCACTAAACTCCACAAGTTATAAGAAAATCAAATATATCCTGAGGTCATATCAACCTGATGTGAGAATATCTCAGCTGATAATGCATTTGTTAAATATTTGTCAAATAGGAGTATTGTTAAGGAAATACAGAGATAATTGGAACTAATTAAATGTTAAGCAAAGAGAGAGATTATTGGAATTAATTAAATGTTAAGGAAATACATTGCAAACTACGCACGAATTTAATTTGGATGTGAAATGTTTGGACGCTTCATTAATGAACAATAAATATCGATTCTAATAAATAGCAAGTAATTTAGGTAACTACATTACAAAAAACTAACAAAAAGGACAAATTTATACATCTTGCTACAAATAAGCAAAAATTTGGCAGTTCGTTTAAATTAAATGTGACGTTTGTCAAAATGTACATACCAACATCACGTTGTCTCTCTAAAGCAAATAATCGCGTCACTCCAAGAGGTCAATTCACGATATGATTTGAATTCAAACGAAAATCAATCAACACAATTCAATTTCACTGCTAATTGAACAGAAAAAAAAAAAAGTTAAAAAAACTAAGTGAAACCGATATTCGTTAGAGGTACATGTCAACTACGCACATTCCGAAATGAATTTGATGCCCCATCTGCGCTAATGATAAATAAGCGCAGATGGCACTATACTAAAAAAATTAACGTATTTGAAAACTTTATATTTATTATTTAAATACAATATTTAATATTTATTATTAAATATTTAGTGATTTAATATTTATTATTTAATATTTATTATTTAATATTCAAAATCAAAATGGAACTGTCAAAATTTCAAAGCAATGTTTATAACTTTCGGAGATTGGAGGTTTTTAATTAACGAACATTTACATTTTTATTTATATAGATATTTAATATTTAATTATTTAATATTTAATATTAATTCCGAAACGTCGAAAATGCAATGTGACACAACTGTCAAGTTTAGTTCGTTTGTGTCGCTGCAGGAGGCGCAAACGTTATTTTTTTCTGATTTATAAACTTTTTTATATACACCTGTATATAAATAAAAATATATAAACATTTTCATATACGAATGCAACCTTTTGTCAAAAATTCAAAGCGATCGGTGAAGAACTTTCGGAGATTAGAGATTTTTAATATAAGAACAATTACATTTTTATTTATACCTATACTCGTAGATATAATATAGCTGGTGATAGTGTCTAGTAGGTAGCGTAAGTATTGTAATAATCAAACTTATACTTGCTCGTGGCAAGTTTAAACTGTTTAGCAGCCCTGTTAGTGGCATAAACTTATATGTATCCTAACCTGATAAGGCTTATCGTCTTCGTGCAAGTACAAAATAAGTGCAGCTACGTGCAGCAACAATATATTAAGTTCGTGCATGGAAGAGAGAAGCCTTATTTTTTTTAACTTTTGGAGGCTGCAAGATTGAAAAGGTTGCAAAACAATGACATAATTAAATAAATAAATATTCTGAAGCGAATATTAACATATTTGAAAAGATTTTCAAAGGTTATGTGACATGAAAGCACTCCAGATTGAGAGGCAGATGACGTAGGGAGAAGTGGCAAAAATGCACTATACAAAATAATCCAAACATAGATGAGAAACTGAGTATCAAGAAGAGAAACACAAGATTCTCGGAACTTGGATGACATTGTTTTCAGAAATACGCTAAAATGGTATTTGATTAAGATTTTAGTTTGAAGAATAATTGTAAAAGATTTTTAAGACGGATTTTACTTTGACATGATTTCATATTTCATAGGTATTACTGTACCACGTAATACAGAAGAAGAGTATTCTTAGTTGAATGAAGTGTTTAACGAAGAATATTATATTGAACGATTTCCATTGAAGACGCCACGGAATGAATTTAAATGGGAGGATATTCGATGTACTCGTACATTACATTGATCTGTCATTCTAATACGTGGGAGGACATATTCGACGAAAGAAACCTGTATTTTTGAATGATAATTCCTTTCAGGTCATGTTTTTTATTTATGAAAAAAAAAACACTGGTGTCAGATAATTTTATTGATATTAGTCCTATGGTGACCTTCATGGCCAAGTTGATAAAACGCTGGATTTTTACCTGGGGTTAAAAAGGTTTGATTCCCGATAGCATTATTTTGTTTGATGGTTCCGTTGTATACGTTATGTTCTGGAAGGTCTAATTATGATGTGGCATCCTCTTCTATTTAACAAGAAAGATATTTAAGATACCTGAAGGGAAAATCAGATTGTTACACTTTTGTTAAAAAACATGGGTTGTAAGATTTCACAATAAGGTAAGGTTCTATTATTGTAAATTTCGTTTGGTAACAATTCTAGCACGAGCTAGATCTGATCGAGTGTTGCTGGATATCAATGTGTGGTGGTTTGTGTTACATTTCTGTATTCAAAGTCAACATGTACGGTGACGAACTTCGAGTTACGTACCTACCCCAGTAATTATCAACCCTTCATCAGCGTGTCATGCCCCGACAAGGATATGTAGAGATAATATATGTAAACTTCACTGCCAGGTTCATACCCCTCGTTATGGACTTAAGTCCAAAAACCCGATTATAAGGTCAGAAAATATTCGGATTCACATTGAGTTGTACCATACAAATGGATAATTCTAATTTTTATTCTATTATTCTTAGCCGCTAAGCTAAGGGAGTGAACTAACCAGAAATTTTACATATGGATCTTATGTAAAAAAAATGACCATATGTCATTTTTTGGATTCCTTTTGACATACTATTATTTCTTGTTAACAAAGCCACGGAGGTCGTCTCTTCAAGCATTTATTAATTGTAAATCTAAAATGTAAAAAGAAATAAAATAAATAAATAAAACACTTATTTTATATTTTTGTGTTCACCACTGGTTTATTTTGAGTTTAGTACCGGTTTCGAAGATCTCCTTCTTCGTCGTCAGGTGAAGATAAACGAAATTGCTTACAATATATTTCTTCTGCAAGTATAAATAGTATAAGAGGAAGGAGGTAGGAGGAGAGAAGTGGGGAGGGTTGTGATTCAATGGTAAATGGGGCGAGGAAAAAAATTAAATTTATTTTACGGGCAGACCAAGGTATATACGAGTATATATATCCAAGGGGATGGATTTTAAATGGGAAACATATTTATCAGAGGGCAATCATTAAAATTATCTTCTAAATATGTTTTCCGTTTAAAATCCACCCCCTTGAATATCCAGACTTTGGTCTGCCCGTAAGATTCATTTTAATTTTTCCCCGTCCGATTTACCATTGAATCAAAACTCCCCGCACTTCTCTCCCCCTACCTCATTTCTCTTATACTATTGACGATTGCAGAAGAAATATATTGTAAGCAATTTAGTTTATCTTCACCTGACGATGAAGACGGAGGTCTTCGAAACCGGTAGTAAACTCAAAATAAACCAGTGGTGAACACAAAAATATAAAATAAGTGTTTTATTTATTTTATTTCTTTTTACATAAAACATGGCAAAACAAAGTGAAGCTAAAGTCTTTTCGAAGATTCAAGAAGTAAATCTAAAAAAATACATATGGATCTTATGGATTCCTTTTGATGCACTATTACTTCTTCACGGAGGTCGTTTCATTAAACATTTATTAATTGTAAATCTAAATTGCACGGAAACTAATATTCAAGAAAACAGAAATATTATAATAGGTAAAGTTACCGAGATATTCCAGCATCCTTGTTCTTTGTCGTTATCTCAATATTCTAATGCAAACAGCGTCTATTGATGTGTCTGATGGCTCACGGAATTGGAACAAGGAAGCTCGGGACTGTCTGGTATCGTAGTACTCTGTGAAGCGCTTCCAACTCCGCCAAGTAAATTCCCCACCGGTGGGAGCTTCCGGCTTTTCAAGTACATAAGCAAGAATTGCTTTTTTGTGAACAAAACTGTGTCGTGGATCTTTTAAAATTTTCATTAAAAATTTTGTCATTATTATTTTTATAATTATAATAGTTATAACGTTATCTGAATAATATTACTTTTGAAATGTTCAACGAAAGTAATATACAATGGTATTCATTCGTATACTTACACTCTTCAACGTATCAGAATTGGTGATTCGGACTTATTGAAAAGCGTGGTTGAGATACAACATTGTCTTCAGTGCTATTAATCGAATTTTCGGGTTTAAAACCCCTGAAGTCGTCACTTAAACTCGCTGACATCACCATATGTGTTGTGAATGGCCGCAGTCCCTACGTTTCTACTCTTATGGGACTTATTTTTCGTAATATTTTTAAATTGTCAACTATAGGTGGTTAAAATCCCGAATCAGAGCACTCTTGAGAAGAGTTCACTCTTTAAACGACCCTATATATGTAAATAGTCCATTTATTAGTATTAGTGTAGTTACCAAACAAACTATATTAGTGTACTTTTCTTATTTTTTGGTACCGTCGGGAATCGAACCCGAAACCCCTGAATGGAAGCCATGCGTCTTATCAACTAGGCCACGGAGTTCGTCCAATGTATTAAAAATCTACTTATTTTTATTCCTCGAATTTACACTTGGTGTATCGTGACCATGCAAAACTCTTCTTTCGAATAAAATACTGCATCTAGAGAGATTCTGAGCCTTCTCTATCTGATCTTCGTAACCTTCGACTATTCCATGCCCAGCACTTTCTTTATTCCTATATACGAGTATATAATGCCATTTTGTTTTCCTAAGAACATTATTTTCATTAATTAAAATCTGTAATTATTTTTAAAATATTTTTTATATTTATCAAAAATATGGTATAATTTAAGTACTGGGGGTAAATGCTTAGTGGTGAATGAAAACAGTAAAATTCAAGTATGTTGGTCGATCTCCCTAGTCCATATTCCAGTTATCCTTAGAATGAAATGGATTAAGAATAAAGGAAAAAAATTGATTCACGGTAAGTCATCAATGTCAGATCAGATGAGTCCATACTTTGGATTAATAGACGGAGATTGCGCGTTTGATAGAGGTCAGAGGAAAGGCAGATGTAAAATGAATGTGTAGAATAGAACTGAAGTGTACTGGATACCATATCACAATTATATTAACTGGATTGTATTTATATAACGTGTGATTCCCACCCGGAGGTTGATATAAGTTGATTCAGTACAGTATAAAAAAGTAGACGATTTGTACAAACTTTTAACTAAGGTAAATATAGTAGAAAGAGAAGTCACTTCTTGCTTTGAAAAATATTTTCTTCGAACGTAAAATGTTGAAAAAAAAAGTGTGTTAGTATGTATATTTTTTTAATTACCTATTTTTTTAATCAATTCTATGTTGGAATATCGTAAGCATGTGTTAAAGAAATATTATCACGTGGATCAAGTACGAGTACATGACACTGTCATATTAATTATTCAAAAAAGTTTCATTGTATTATTAATTAAAATTTCATTTCTTTGGTTCCGTTACTTTTTGTATCCGTCAATAAATGTATCGGCAAAATATTGTCAAGGTTCTCATAACGATGTATGTTGAGCATAAGAATTTACAAAGGATTTTTTCTGTCTTGTTTGTTTAGTCCTTTCTGTCTTGTTGTCCTTTCGGGGTACTAATTTGAATAATATACTGTTTAGAAGATACATAAGCAAGTAAAGTGCTGGTGTTGAAAAGTATAAGATTAAAAACCCCGTATATTGTCATTTAATATTTCATCATTAAACTTTTTAATGATGTGAATATAACGAAGTTTGTTTTGATTCAGAAGAATATTCTAGAAAGGACTCGTTACAAAATGTACGTATTAATTTCGCGCAACGATAATTTTCATGTTATATGGAAGTTTCCAAGTAAACGTGTATACTCGTTCTCTCTGACATAGTGATGTAAACGTATGGAGTTAAGTATATACAAACTGAATTATTCGTGTTTGGCACATCTCATTTGCGTCACTTGTCGAGTGTCGACATCATATTGGAGGGAGAATATGATTTATTCAATTTCTATGGCGAAGCAGAAGGGCATAGAAAAATATGATATTTTTTAAATATTATAAATAAAGTACTCGTAATTCGTGATTTTGTAAAATATTAATATAATATATTGTAGTCTAAAATACCAGTCGTAATATGCAGTCGGTAAATCGATAAAACCAACTCGTGCAACCCAACAGCTCAAAGTGTCCTCCATATGTTGATGAGTTACAAAATTTCTCCTGAAAATTATTAACTAAGAAATAGTCTGGCTTAGTTGGGAGTAAATTATTGACGCATTTTGGGTTGATATTCTTTTAAGGAGTATTTCATCGAATACCTCGTAAAAGTGGTACTTTAGAAATTCGAGGCGAAACCAATCATTCGATTCTTTATCATTCAATATACCAACAACTGTGATTTGCACCAGATGTTTAGTATTGGGCAAATGCTCAGACAACTAAAGTTGTCGAGTTAACTGTCTTGTTTTTGGTCTAAATATTATCACCAGCTCTTGTAATATCTCCTTCAAATCTGGAAACTTATCACCAAACTAGGAACAAGGAACTGTTCTCAGTTCTTCGAATGCAAAGGGAGAAAAAAAACTATTGTTTCTTCCTGTATATTTTCCATTAATAAGGTTTGAGTTTTTTTTCTTCTAATTACTATTGAGAATAAGCCGATGCAATATTTAGTTATCTTTACTTTGAAAATGGTTGCCATCTATTTGATTTTTTGACAATTCTCTTACATCGTATAATGAATGATGCTAGGAAAGTTGTCATCCAACTGAATGCATATCTAGGTCGATATCTCGTGATCAAACAATGATATATCTCAAAAATGGCGTAGAATCAAACAAACATGTCATATTGTCAAGTTAAAATAAAATGTTTAATTTGGAATACATAATCTGAAATGTCACGTATTGAAAATTAAGGAAGCTTACATTTGGTACATAAACATTGTAATTAAATATTATAACTCTGACTTTCTAAATTTCTTTGTGTCAGTATCATTCACTTGATCCAACCAAACCTTTTTTCGGGATTCAACTTACATTTGATCTGTAAATTTGCTTTCTTAGACTTTATTCATTCATACGTTTTATACGCCCAAATTACCTCAAATGATTTTCAACTCACTAAATACATAATAATTAAGTTCATTCCTCCCTAACCATTTCAGTCCATATAATCATCATACATTGTCACCCCATGTATTTTCTCCGTGTACGCATTTTAATAGCATTTATTCGACTCCTTTTAGCAATTGTTTATTGCACAAAGTACAATAAGATTAACGTATACTCGTATCTCTTCCAACCATATACGAGTATTTATATTAATAACCTTTTTATAAAAAAATATGGTTGATTATCTACTAAGTGACATATGTACCTGTTTTATAGTCCGGAATCTTCATGTTCGATTCTCGTCTTACCCATCATTTAAAAAAAAAGGGTTCAGTAATGGTTTTCATTTAATTACGTAATCTTTCCGGTAGGTAGAAGAGCCACATGGCAAACTTTTTCTTCTTCCAACTTCTTCTCCTTGATCGTCATTGCTATCTTGACATTTGAGATAGCAAGCAGCTCTGAATCAAGTTATGGTAGCTCAATAAAACCATTTCCGTAAGTTCTTCAACCAGAAGATGCATCTTCTTTTCGTCCATCTTCTGGTCTTATTTTTTTCCGGCAATACTAACTGAAGGATTTCGTATTTTTTTTCTAGCATTATATGTCTAAAGTACTATTTCGTTGTTTCCAATTTGACTTTCTCCTTTTGACGGAGGATTATACTTCTCGATCTTTGTTTATACATTTCAATATGTCATTATCATCATTACGGACTTAGTTTATACATTTCAAGATGTTATTATCATCATTACGGACTTAGTTAACCCATGAAACAAAGAAATTTTCGATAGCAAAATATTTCGAGAACTTCTTGCAAAGGCAAAAATCCCACCACCTTAAACAGTATCAACGTAACTTTTAGTATTCGATACAATATGACTTTAAAATTTTCAATAAATAATATAGCAAAATAGGTAATTATTTTTTAACGCAAACGAAAATTACCACTTAACTAAGTTTCATACTTTAGTTTTAAATCATAAGATTTTTTCAATTTTTATAGAAATATATGTTACATGTACTCGTATGTTGAATAATTTGCGAATTTGAAATAACAGTCATGTCACATTTAAATACTTTAAAACGATAAAACTTTAGTCTAAAAATATAACAAATTTACTCCAGCTACAATTCTAACCTAAAATAGCGACAAAGTATAATATCATGTGCAATATATTCATATTTCAAAGTCACGGATTATCAAGATGAACATTATGAAATGTCTCGAGGCTTTGGAAATGTGAATTCCGAGAGGAGTGTCTTAAACAGCCCGGCGTTTAAATTGAACAGAGCAAGCTTATTATGTGAAATAATCGTGTCGTATGTTACGCGATCCTTGTTTGTATTATATACTACGTGGACAAAACATATAATATATAATAATTAGATTAGTCGATTTTTTCTATTTGTGTCTTTCATCGCTTTTCGATTTCCATTGCGGATTAGTTCTACTTTATAGATACCTATCAATATGTCGCGAAACAGATCTTCACATTTTTCTTTCTAAACATACAACTGTCGCTTCTTCCTCATTCATACGTTTTGTCATCTACAATCTTAAATTAATCGTGCTTCTTACGTTACCTTCTTTCGATATCAGGTTCACTCAATCCAGCTATGTTTTTCTCAGTCTATCATTTCCCCGTATACTATATAATTCTGGCTTGTATATTTACTTACCCATTTTATTTACATGCCCAAATCAAATTACGCTCCTTTTTCATCTCATTTACATCCATTTAATCAATGTATAATCGTTTTGAATATCTCAATCACGCTTTCCTTTACACATTGACACTATAAACTTTCCTGTCAATTATAAAGTAGACCATATTTGAAAAATACATGACACGAAAGGAGTATATTTGAAAAGAAAATTATGAATATCTGTTTTCTTTGTCTACCCGTAGTCTAATTAATCTCTTTTAGTATGAGATAAATATCGGTTAATTACATCATTTTAATTTCGCAAACGTATTAATAAATAAATTTTGTTTGATTTGATATTCCAAATATTCAAATAAAACCCCACCTGTGCACTAAACGTTAGAAGTAGCTGAAAAGCAGTGACCAGAGCTTCCAATTAATCGCCTAATTCGACTTACAGGTTTTCCGTTATTTTTACATCTAAGAAACAGGTCAACCGGTTACCGGTTATGCAAAAATGCACATATATTTTTAAGGATTAACAATGATCTTCTTATGATATATGTGAAGTAATTTCTCTTTTTCCATGGGATTTGACATGATTTTTCCACACTATTTCCATGATAATTTTAGTTCGACTTTAGAACGATCTCTCCAGCTGAATGAGATATACAACCTTATCGATATTAAAGAATAAACTAAAGAAGAATTAATTGTCTCGAAATATTTCTCTTCCATAACTCTATACAATTCCCATCACAATATGTTATATCTTGTTTAGGATTTATTTTTTAATTTAATTATTATTAGTTTTTTATAAAGTTTTTTTCACACTCTATGTTAATCATGGATGTGAATAATTGTATAAAAATCTGGTTGAATGGAAGAAATTGCTTTAAAGCAATAAATTCGCCTGATGTATTAGGAGGAAAGTGTTAAATAAATAAATTCACTTGTGTTATAAAAATTTGCTTCTTGGCAGTTTCGAGATTTGAACATGCGATCAATAGCACACGATTCTATAACTCTAACTATTTTGCAACCGATTTAAGTTTAAACCAGTTTGGAAGCCTTAGTTGGGACCGTAAAGTAAAATTTACCACACATCTATAGAGATTGAATCCAGGACGCCAGATGACTTATGAAGGTTGTTTACAATATAACAACTGACGTGGATAAATTAGATGTAGTTATGGTGTATTTTTTTAGTTATTTAATGTAATATCAATACGTTGTTCAATGTTTAAATCTAGTACATTATATAACACTTTCGTTGTATACACTACAATTGTGCAGTTTTGATACCACGTAGCCATCTCTTACAACCTACCAGAATAGTTTTAAAGAAACCTTAAGTAAAAATCTGGCTGGAACCTTTTTATTAAAAGCATGTACCGATGGGGATCAAACACTTGCGCCACCTTTGCTCTGGCAGACATAAGTCTTATGAACTAGGCCACGGATATGGTCTCTACGCAGTTAATTAAACGCGATTTTAATAAATAAGATTGCTTTTTTAAATCTATCTGAAAGTCAAACGAAATGAACGTGGCGTGGCGCCAATCAATAAAAAATGCACATTCTATTTTCCAATAAATTGCACTTTTTGTTTTAAGAAACCACTTATGTGCGAGTTTATGAAAATATGCTGCAAACATACTGTTTATTTCAGTTGAAGTAATAATAATTTACCATATTTAAAGTTTTTTTCATAATATAAGCTTGAAACGGATATTAAATATTTTGGACAAATAATGTGCAATATTTTCAGGTTTTCGATTTATCTTTTGCATCTGTGATCTATTCACATTGCGAATCCACCGGTAGTCGAGTTACTCTGAGTTCAAACAAATGTTCATCATCTCGCTCCGATTCCCCGATTTCTCGAAATGGAACTTCCTATCGGGAATTTTATATAAACTCTACACTGCCGTGCTTCACTTCCAAATCTAGGAAATATATTAGAGCATACATTTTGAGAAGCTCAAAGAATGTGAGCTAGTGATTGAAAATGAAGGTAAACTTTCAAGTTGGGAACAAGCAGACAACTTTTACAAGAAATGTTAAAAACTTATATTGTTTAAAATAGTTTTTCTTTAAAGTAATTATTTTATTTTTATCATCTACGATCTAGACGAAGTATCTTAATTAATTCTTATATTTTTTGTTATGTGTTTAGTCCAACACTGTTTATTCCACTTCATAGAATGGTATAACCCTACCAGTTTTTTTCACTTCATCATCAGGGGAGAACAAACAAGACAATTCTTGTTGATGACGAGGAGGTGAAAACCTTGAAACCGGTAAGGTTATACCATTATTTAAAGTGGAATAAACGGTGTTAGACTAAACAAATTACAATGTCTTTAAACCTCCACAGTGTTAATGCCTTAACTATAAATAACATATATGTTTGTTTTGATTTTGTATCATAGCATTAGATACGTTGACCTTCATGGTCTTATTGGTAAGACTCGTCTTCAAACAAGGCGTTGCATTTTCGATTTCCGTTGGTACCCAGATTTTTTTCAAAAATGATTCCAGTCTGGTTTCACTATAGGCCTCTTGAATATATTTCTGTTTGATTGGAATTTATCCACCAGATTATATACAACGAAAGTCAAATCAATATAAAACGTAATAGTTTTATTCGTACATTCAAAAGTTATATCCGAAATGTCTTGTTAATAAAAAATATTTTTAACACAATTTGAACAAAAACGGACCAAGAAGAGTCGTCGGAGGCTATCGTGAGAGTCACAATGTTCATGTTCACAGTCATGAGCTACACGAGAGGATAGATGGAACAACAACATCGAACTAAACGGTATAATGGAAAAATATCAATGCTTTGCTCAATAATTTGAGGTCTTTGAGTGTTTTTGAAAGAAATCACGCACACTTGAATATGCAATCACTTTGCATATTCAAGTGTGCGTGATTTCAAGGTGATGGAAGAGCTGCAAGGATGAGTGAAATAAATGTATATGACCTTTTGTATGCTGATAACATTGTTATGGTTGCTTTAAATTAAGACAATTTAAGAGATCTGATAATTGATTTGTATGAGATATACCTGGTGAAAAGTTTGAAAATAAATTATGCGAAATCAAAGGTTATGGTTATAGAAAGAGGTGTGGTATAAAGTGTGGACGATATATGGGTTAAACTCAGAGAAACTGGAGCAGGTAGAGGTCTGTTATCTAGGCAGTATATTTACGTCTGATGGGCGAGTTGAAAGGGGCATTGAAAGAAGAGTAGCGACAGAGAACAAAGTAAACGGAGAATTTAATGTGATTTACAATAAGCGCGTTATATAAAAAAAGCAAAAACTACAATACATAATGGTGTGTTAGTGCCCACCTTGGTGTATGTAAATGACAATTGGACTTGGACTAGAAGAAGGATAAAAGTAATATTAATGGTGTGGCGATGCGTGCTCTAATGGTGTGGCGATGCGTGCTCTAATGGTGTGGCGATGCGTGCTCTTCGAAACAAAATGTGGAATGTCCCTGTAAGAAAAACATCAGAAAGGAATACATAGATAAAATGGATGTTTTCAGTAAGATGAAGAAATTAATTTTAAGATAATTTGGATATGGGGAGAGAATGAATGACGAAAGAATTACTATATTAGTATACAAGTCAGAAGTGCAAGGTGTGGGCGGTAGAGGTAAAAGAGGAAAACATGGCTGGACCAGGTTTAAAGTAAAAGTAAAATGAGAAATATTAATAATAGAAGATTATGCATGACGAGATGTATAAATGTGGAGGAGGCTTAAGTTGTGTGCTTGAATAGTTAAGTATGGAGATCTGTTTTCTCTGCCTACCCCGCAAGGGACACGGTGTGTTGATATGTATGAATCAAGAGTTTACAATACTTCTTACATTTCAAACGAACCCTTGCTTCATCTGACACAACACTTGTTATCTTGAATACCACACATTTTTTTCATACATCCTTTTTTCTTCCTTCTACATTTTTTTCATATTTCCCTTACCATTCCCACCCAAAACATTCCTTAGTTCATAATTTTTTGTTTTGATTCTCCACTTTTTAAATTCTTTTTTTTTATTTCTTCAACGTACTTCTGTCCTCGCTTCAATAAACGCTGTGCAAGTTAATAATTACCGTAATTTATGAAATTTAATCAAAATGACCGAGGGGAGTAAAGCAAATGATATGATTGATGTTTTTCTCTAAAAATTCGCTTGTCTCATATAATTTATCAAAGAATGTTAATCAAGATTAAACTTCCGGATTCTTACTTTCTGATCAATTTCCCTCCAAATATTAAATTAAATCGGTCGGCTCATCTTGCGACGGTGTCAAATTGAAGAACTCGTATGACCTGAAGGCATTTCGCTCAATTTTCAGTTAATTCTTTGTATTAATATTTTGCTTAAAAGTACATATACATGTATCATTTCATTGATGTTTAAAAGACGTTGCTTGATTTTATAATTTATATGACTATAAAGGTTAGAAGCCTTACGAAGAATAAATTGAATTAAAATATATGATTGAGTAAGGAATGATTGAATAATAGTTTTAATTGTAAAATATATCAAAAATTTAACGCCAGTTATAGAGTATACTCTCCTCAAAGGCGCTCTAACTTGGGGATTGAACCCATTTTTATTAACAGATTAAAAATATCAATATATATATATATATATATATATATATATATATATATATATATATATATATATATATATATATATATATATATATATATATATATATATATATATATATATATATATCCCTCAGCAGCTTCCTTACAGTATTTTTACAAATGGCATAAAGACTAAAAACCATCTTGTCTGCACTAAGAATAAAAACATTTAAATGATGTATAGAGATGAATCTATGGTATAACGAGGAATGTTGCCTAGGCATAAAGTGAGCACTTAACTCAGCCTTCAAAGGTGGTCATAAGCCCACAAAATACCAATTAAAATAGATACTGTCTCCTGTATATCCAAAACAGAGAACAATGTTACTAAAGAGTCATCCAGGCCAAAAAATAAAAAATGCTGTAAGGAAGCTGCTGAGGGATCTCCAGGTAGATCTGATGTCAGAATCCAATATATATATATATATATATATATATATATATATATATATATATATATATATATATATATATATATATATATATATATATATATATATATATATATATATATATATATATATATATAATAGTTGAGTACAAAAAGTAGAAAAGTGGTAGTTTTGGACATTAGGCTAGGTACTTCTTTGCATCTACATATGTTAAGAAAAACATATTTGGTAATTTAAAACTTATCAAGGGAAGACGAACTACAAAGAAACCTGTATATCGTCCGATGGAAAATAGTTACACATTCGGCTTTCACGTATGAAAGATTAAGTTATTAATAAAATTCAGAAAGGAATCTTGTGATAGTTTAGCCACATTGAAATAATGTGTTGCGGAAGACATGCAAAATATAAATATTTCACAAATAAAAAATCCCCAACTACTGGCTATGTAAAAACCGTCGTGTTACGTAAAAACGAAATTTAAAAAAAAAAAGACTTCAATGTGAATTCAGTGACAAATATTTAACGTAGCTGGGATTGATTTCTGCGAAGAATGTTTTTTACGATCATCTTTTCGTCGCTGTATCTAGAATAAGCAGACTTTTGTTGTATAAGTTTTAATATAAACAGACTTTTTTTGTAAAAGTTTTCCAAAAAAATTTCTTATGAAGTTTTCATATACGAGTATGTCAATAATTTCAAGCTGTGAAAACTGGTGTCGTCCGTTAGTTTATTATTACAAACTTAACATCGCCGGGTTTTAGCACTAGTTGGTAACTAACGTTTTACTGTTTAGAGATATTCTATTTCAAAGCTAAAACTCCTTCCAATATATAATAAATGCATTTGGGTTCCTCCATTGTTTCCGTTATGTGAAAATAGTATTATTAGTTAAAACATCAATGCTTTTTTAACTAAATATATACAATGACCATTTGTTGATAATTACAAAAAAAGTTTTTTTTGTAAACCTTGCATTAACTCAATTTGTGCTAGAAACCCGACAGTACATTCAGTCGATTTTAAACGTGTCTAATGATTTTTTTTCTGATCAAAATTTCTAATATATACAATTTGTAATAACTCTTCAGATTTTTCCAAGCTAACTTCTTTCAAATATTGATAAAAACAATATAATAGCTCACGATAAAAAAAGTAATACTTTATGTTGAATTCTTTTTCACTACAAAATATTTTTCCGAAATTGTAAATTTTAAAAGTCGACGAAGAAATTAAAAATACTTTGTTTGCAGCCGTTTCGAGTACGTAGTTTCCTTTAAACTAATTTTCTACATAAGTGAGCTCAAGTTTTATATTCCATTGAAGTCTTAAGTATTTCTCTCCAAGCTCTTCACAAGCAAGCATCTCTTGACTTTTGCTCACAAGCAAGATTCCACACGTTTTCAGGTAAAATATTTACCACCCCTGCCATCGAAACCAAATATCATAACTTTTTTGTATGTCATGATGAACTTATGGTTCATCATTTTTCATAGCGCTTTGATTGATTATTTCATAAATATAAATTTTTTTCTGTCGTGGATTGGGCGATAAAATGTTAAATGTTTTCTGTCACGGATTTTGCTTAAAAATAAATGTACCAATGTTAAGCTTATTTTTAAATAGATGTTCTAGTGATACAAATGGACGAGTCTCAGAAAGCCTTTACTGATTAAATAAAATCTTTTCTACGTAATTAATCCATTCGACTGCTATAAGTCAAATAAAAAACAAAAGTATTTTATATTAAAACATCATGTTTCGAAAGAATATCTTACAATTAACTTGAAACGAGATTATTCGTTGCATATTAATCTCTTAATACACACAATTCAATACATTTTTTATTAATAAAAAAAATCAATCATAATAAAAAATAAATATTTTAAAATTTTCTTCTATTCAGCAGTGTTTTACCAAGTTAAGAGTTTTCTAAAACTGAGGGGATAATCGTCCTCTCATCCCAGTTTTGGGCAATGTTGTGTTCAACATTTAGCAGTTAGTCATGTACTCGTATTTGATTTGATCTACCTAGTCCTGTCATAAGTTCTGTTACAAAGCGTTTGGATTATAATAAAAAAACAGTGCATCTTACAAATAATTTATTATATTGTAAGACTTACACACATATCATCTTAAATGAAAACATACATCTTTTTCAAAATGTCTTCCCCTTGCCTTCACACAGGCCTTTAAACGTGAAGGCCAATCATCAACGGCAGTACGCACAATGTCCATTGGAAAATTGGCCACGCTTTCTTCAATGATTGTTTTACTCTCCAAATTTGGATGTCGTCTGCTACAGGCTATGTTCTCTGACACTGACCACGATTCGTAGTTCAGTGGATTTAATCTGGGCTTCCAAAAGGCCGATCTTCAGCTCTAATAAACTCTGGTGTATGAATTTCTAGCCATTGCTGGGTGAACTTTTCCTTGTGGGCTGGAGCAGAATCTAGTTCAAAGATCCAATAATCTGAATATAACATGATCTTATTAAGAGACTTGATGACCTTCTACAAAATGTCATTTTAGTATGAATTTGCACTTGTCTTCACACCCTGAGCACAAAAATGTAGCTCAGTAACCCCTTCGTATGAGACACCCCACTAAACCATCACAGATGCTGGATGATGATCTCTTTGAACTCAATGAATGACTTGAGTGTCCTCTCGAGAGCTATGTGCGTACACCCGATCATTTTGCTTACTACAATTTTCTTCAATGTTGAAAAATTTTTCATCAGAAAATAGGATTTTGCGATGCATATTGTTTGCGTACCGGTGAATCAGTTGTTTAGCTCTGGTCTTCCTGATGCCCCTGAAAGATGGAGTAAGCAAGTGTCCAGTGCTTCTCCTGTAAGTCCCTATATTTGAGTCCGATTTGATAATACGACATACTCCGTGTCGAAATGCCCATTTCCCTTGACATGAATTTTTGTATTCTGTTACTCACGGCTTTGATGGCTGCTGGACTTCTTACGGTTCGCGGTCGACCACTTCTTTGCCAATCTCCAATACCTTGAGTATCTTAGAATCGATTAATAGTACGATATATAAACTGACGATTGATACCCAAAGATGTTAAAGAATTAAAAATGTCTTCCGGCGTCTTTCCAACTTTACGTAACGCAATTACAGCGATATGGTTTTCTTTACCGCCCTACTCTATGTTTATTGGTCAACGTTCAGTGACTAATTGATTATAGCAACACCATAAGGGATGGATAATTACCTAAAATAAGGTTTTAGATTTCTACCTGCTATTGTTTAGATTTTATGAGTGTCTGAATTTGTGTAACAGTATCTATGGCAGGACTATGTATGCATCGTCCTTTTACCAATCACCCTATGACTCTCAAATCCCATCCAGCTTCTACAGACTGTCTAAATACCTTATAAATACTACAATGTATGTCTAAAGAATGACCGTAATATTTTAATATACTCGTTAAGATTTTTTACCTTTTGAGAAGGGACACATTGGTGTGTCTTATAGTCCATCAACATCCAATATATATTGTAGTTCATAATATCCCATATACGAGTCGAGTCCATCACCATTCAACATATTATATATACGATCTTTCTATTTTTTTCTAGTCAATATCTCCCCTCTATATTGTATTGTATTATACTTTCGTTGTATACACCACAACCTGGTGGACTTGTTGCCATATGTCAATCTCTTCCAGCCAATCAGAAAGATGTTCAAGAGGCCTTAAGTGAAAGCCAAACTGAAATTCTTTTTTAGAGCAATCTGGGTTCCATCGAGGATTGAACCCGCAACCCTGTGCTGGGAGGTAAGCGTCTTACCAACTAGGCCACGGAGGTCGTCCGTTTTCGAACGTTTTCTTCATTGCATGCCATGGAACAAAAACGATCAGCAATTCTTTGGATTTAAGAAGTATATACCATTTTTAACATTATTTTCCTCCTTCCTCAATTTATTTCCTCACAAACTTATGTTAACACTAATTATTCTTCGAAATCACAAATTTTCAAGAAAGGGTCCTAAAGAAAATTAATTGACCATCTTCTTAGTAATGCTTCTTGCCAGCTAATATCGTAGTCCAATAATATCTATTTGGTCTACCTTTCATTTAATTCAAACCCCTACTGTAGACTTTCTATTTCTACTCCATTCAAAATCACCATCCTGAACAGGACTGTTTTCCGTCCTATTAATGTTGAACGAATTTTCCAATATTGATATCTTCCATATCTTGGTGGATAAATTGAGAATTAACCTCATTTCAAACTTTGTAGACATAACCGAGCCCCTTCACAGGGAACGTTGAGTAATAATTTTGCCTAGTAATATTATTTTTACTCTTCTAAGTATTAAAAAAAATCTTGTCTGATGTAATTGATTTGAACCTGCATCAAATGTTAAAACATTTAAAACAATTATTGAAATTTTAAATTGTCTGTTTCCAAATATTTATTTGTTTGTGCTATGTATGATCTATTAAAATAGTTAAAATATTTAATTGAATTAAACAATTTAGAATGTAACATATGTATATGAATACACAAGCAAATTGTTTAAAAAAATATAAACTTGACTGATGTACAAAATAATATCAGAAAGAACCTATCACACATATTTGTATTATTTATTTATTTATTTATTTTTATTTTATTCTTACTAAAATAAAATAAAATAAAAATAAATAAATAATACAAATATTCAACAGATCGGAGATCAGAAGACCCAGGGACGAAGATATGTCATTACTTAACATTGATTGAATGCGGTTAACTTGACTCAAAATATAATATTTTTTCCGATTCAAATTTATCTTGCCGAATATTTTATTTAAAATGGTCTTATTTCTCCCATCAATTTTTTAACAGAAATAATATTTATCTTATTTTACGGTGAACAGTCCTTCGTAATGTACTTTCTCTATCTACTAACCACCGTTATTATTTACCCGCACTGAGTTTCTACGCTGTAGAGCGTCTCTCCTGTATGCAACGCGAAGGCTTGACTCGCGCCCAGTAAATACATGGCTAACTCACCATAAAATTATTGTCGCGCTGTTTACTTATCTCGGATGCGGTGTCATCACCCATGGAAATAGGAGAGAGCTTCATAATTTAAAACAGGGTGGAAGTCTACCCTACTGTAATAAAATCTATTTGTCACTTTTTTTATAAATCATAGTATTTTTCTTCGGTGCTATGCGAGAATAAGCCGACTCAGAATTGAGATCTTTCTTTCCTCTATATGGTATCATTCAGCATATCCGAATTGATGATTCAAACATATTGAAGAAGGCAATATTGTCTTCGGCCCCAGTAATTGCATCCTCGGATTAAGAATCACTGGGGTAAGCATGGTAACGTGTTAGTAACCTCACGTGAAGAGACAACCCTCGCATACGTACTCGGCACCTGCGAATTTTATCACACGGACTCTTTTACCAGTCTGGGATACTTTATTAAAAAATAGGCACCATAGGTAATCGAACCCGAAAACCTCGAGTGGCAATCAAGCGTCTTACCAAAACGGCCACAATAATTGCGATATATGGTATAAACCTTATTTAAAAAAATCACTGTTTAATATAACTTACTCAGTATATTAAAATGGGGAAAAATATCTTGTAACGTTCAGACATTATTAAACCAACTATAAAAGACCTTCGTGACCTAGTTTTTAATGACGCCTGTCTTCCGATCTGGAGGCTGCGGGTTCGATTTCCTTTGACGACCATTTTTGTTAAAGAAGGCTTCCAGTCTACTTTTCACAGTAAGGTTTGTTTAAGTACCTTTCTGGTTGGTTGCAAGATAGTGTCACATGGTAACAAGCCCAACAGGTTTTACTGCATACAATGAAAATGCAATACAAAAGAATTATAATTAAAATCTAATGTTCATTAGTCTATTCATATTTACTACGAGTACATAAATGACTTGATTTTAATTATTCCGTACAAAAGTGTTTGTTTTTTAATTTGTTTTATCAAATACTGTTTATTCTACTTAATGTAACGGTATAACCCTACCAGTTTCAAGGATTTCACCTCATCATCAGAGAGCACAAACAAGACTGAATTATGTTCGAACTAGTACCGACATACACACTTCTAACCAGATGTTCACCCCGATGCACCGACTTAGAAATTTCTTACAATTAAATTTCTGTTCAATTTATTTCAATTACTACTGATATGTAAGAATTTGGCATCATCGATAGAAAATGTATGATTTTCACGGTGACAATGATTAGCCATATGAAATTAGTGATTAAGAAATGAGACGACTTTGTCACAGGTCATACCTAGACTTTGTCACAGGCCGTGCCTAGAAAGAAATTCTCCGTATACACAATGGTAGGTTTTTGCATTGTTATGAATTTACACTTTACAGTTCACTTTTCCATTAAAACTATTTAAAGGGTATATGTTATATTGTGGATAGAAAATAAATAAGCCCAAAAAGTATTAACCCTTCAGCCTCCTTTTCATCCGCGGTAATTATCCTTCACCACTAAGTCAGACACTTTTCTTTTTTTTTTTTAAATCTCGGATTAATTTGGTTCATTCATACTTTCCATGGCGAGACTAACATATTTTCAGGCTACGTTCGTTTGCAAGTTTTCCATTTTTTTTGTTTATTTTCATTACTCATATTCAAAGTTCATCTTAATTTACTTCATAATTTAAAATTTGTTTTAACTAATTTCATTCTTTATCCTTATTAAATATTATATGAATGAGAAGTAAATCAATACTTTTCGAGGAAAGTAAAGGGCATATTTTTTTTTAAATTTTACATTTTGTTTATGTAACTGTACTTTATCCATTATAAGGCGCCTTTCTCTATTCTTTGATGTTGCTCCAGAAACGATTGTTGGAAATTTCGCCTTCGTAACTTCTAACCTCATTTAATCCTTGAAAGTTTAACAAACTTAACAAAGAATTCAATTATGAAAGTAAGTTTGAATAATTAAATAAAATTTGAAGCTTATTATTAATGTTTTTTAGATTATTCATGTATAATACAACTAAAACTCAAAACAAGATTTTATCATAGTATAATATAAGTTTTGAATTGTTTTTCGTTACTAATACAACAATACAATTTAAAATACACGTATCTCTTATGTAACTATTTCCGCACTTCCTCGCTCTCCATCTCGTGCATTCAACGTTCAAGTTAAATTGTAATTAATGTTCACTCGGAAAGCGCGAAATCATCAAGTGAAAAATAATTTTACATACAAATAATGTTACTTGCGAAATTAGCGTCCACAAAAATCAGATTTGAGATAGGCCAATATGTAAAAAAATTCACGTACCAAATTTATTTATGAAATAAAATGTAAGAAGAACTTAGTTGTTGCCGTATTGAGTTATGAAGCTGTTGCGTTTTTATCTTCAGAACAATGTTAAAAACCATTACCGTATATAAGGAATAAGTAAAAAGCATCCACCATTGGCCATGGATAATAGCTCCGAAAAACATTTAAAACTTGTGAAATCTTTGAACATATCTCAAAATTATGTTTATCTATGCGTTTTTATTTATACGATAGGTTTGTTAATCTTTGTTGGCTGACGGATACGCAAGGAGCAGGGATTTTATGTATAAGAACTTCAAAGATCATTTAATTCATGCAAACTCTTTTATTTTTCTCCTTTAAATATAAATTCACACATTTAATAATTCCCTTGTACATTAACGGCTACGCTCAAAATTTTGAATCTCAATTTTTAAAATTTTGAAACGCCTCTTCATGAAATATAAATTCCATGAAATATAAATAAGTGAATACGAGTTTCAGCTTCTATTTTTTTTATGTTGGATCTTTCAATTTAAGCGAATTTTCATTCGTAAATTCTTTACTTTCTGTTTGAAGCAGACCATAAACATCAGTTATGAAAACTTCAATGGGTTAGCAATGTTAAAGGAAACACATTTAAAACGAGGAACTCGTGAAATGAGAAAAACTTTTATCCACATGATAACATTTCCACCAAATTCCTATCCTTACACTCAACTTATGTATATTTATTTTGCAACATTGTTTATCTATCAATTAAAGTGGGTTCGAATTCCGAGTAAGATCGCCCTTGACAAAAGTCTGCTGTCTAAACGGCACTTAATAAATTGTTCTATTCTTATTATTATTACTGTCAATGTTTGTACGAGCCAATATAAGGACAATTTATTTAGTACTGTTTAGATACCAAAAACTCTTCTCAACGATGCTCTAGCCCGAGAATCGAACTAACTATTATTGTAATATTAAAAATATTACAAAAAATATAATAAGTTGTGTATAAAGATATAAAGGTAGTGGCTGTGGTCATTATATTGGGTACTGCCCCACAGTTGCATTTGAAATCGAAAACCATCAACAGGCTTAAAAAAAACATTTGTTTGAAATCTGTTATCAGTCATCAAACAAATGTGTTTTAATGTGCACATAATGATGTCTTACCTTTTTAAAAAATAACTCAACACGATTATTTTTTTATGAAAAAAATAAAATGCTTTTTTAAACCCTTGCAGTAAATAATACGCCACTGTCATAAGGCCGTAATCCCTTCTTCTAGTACTAATCTATTTATTTTTCCTATTGTTATCGTTGACTTTTCAGTTGGAAGATTTTTCGATTGGAAGATCACGGCTCAGAATGTAAGACACTCTTACGAGTAATTCCATTTTGGTTCGAAAAAATCAGTTTTTGGTTAACCCACACTTAATCGTTTAACTGATGATCTAGTTTATATACGAGTAATTAACATTCCTTGCAATATTGGCCAAGCTCTCTTAAACTAAAATACAGTGGTTGTAAACAAGGGAATTTCACATCAGTCTTGAACATTTATTTGAAAAAAATATTATGAACTCTATGCAAGTGTTTGAAAGAGACCATCCATTGTCTCACCATTTGTTGAACCCGCTGCCAAACCAACTGCGATCACGTCACCCTCTTTGTCAGGAGTGAGTAAAGGATAAAACTTTTCTAGATCGTTAGAGAGACCTGTGGACCCAAGAGGATGTAAGAAATGGGTATTTCGTGCTAGACTCAATTGTAAAGGTACCTGAGAAAATTCTTCAGTTTTATAGAACATATTTCGGTTCATTCAGGAATTCTGCATACATCTGATGTACATAAGCAGACTAAATTGAAAAGGTTTACCTAATGTACGAACTGTCTGCCTGACCAGCACCTTTTTAATCCAGATACGATAAGTTGATGAGTTTTCCACGAGGGCGTCTCGTGGTGCTTTTATGTTTACCATGGAAGAAAAGTTGAAAGTTTTATCTTCTTTGTTGTCCGGAATATAGTAACGTATTTTCCAGATAGATGTCCTTAGGACAGATTTTTCGTCACTAACTTCATTCCAAACGTGCTGAATGTATAGTATAATGGAAGATAATATAGCAAATTTTTATTCATTGTTTACACAAATTGCTTGATCTATTTATTTTAACTAATCCATAGTTAGTACAACTATTTCGAGTGATGAGGTCGTATGAGTTGGTAAAGGAAACACAACCCTCTGGTAAGCAGTGAAAGAAAATAAACATAATGTGAATAACTGAAGTGATAGGCCTACAAAATCTATCAAATGTGATAAGTCTGCAATAAATATTAAGGTATATGATACAAACTAAGATAATTTGAACCCAAATTAAGTATGTCATTTTATAGAAAATCGTTTACTAAAAGCTCGTAAATTTCAAAACGTTTACGTTTCATTTCTTAACGTTTCGTTGCTTTGTACATAAAACCATCATAAGCTGAAAGTTTTGGGTCGTAAATATTTAGTTTCGTAATTAGCGTTACAGACTATTTGGTAAGAATTTAACGATTTTTTATTTGAACGATTTAAATGGGTGTTGGAAAGTCTTCTATTCTTGTAGAAAACCGTATTTTTATTATTATCTACTTCAATGACCATTTTATGATTTTGGGTTCATAATAAACAAATATAAATTTTAACAGTGAGAAGAATACATGAAGGGACAATGAATGGCAATATTGATATAAAATTTACAAGATGAGTTGAACTTCCAAAATGATTGCAACAGATAAATGTTCGACACTTTAAATTTTAAGAATACATGTGACGTTATATACTCGTATATACATATTCCGGGAAAAAAGCTAGAAATTATAAGGAAAGCTTAAATGGAGTTACTTCGGAAGCATTTACTTAAATGAAAAGGAGTTAAAAATGCAGTATAATAAAATTTTCCACGAAAATATCGGTGACGAATGAAAAGAAAGACTAAGCGAGCATACAACTCAAAAGTGCTAGATTTGTGTGTGAGTGTGTAAGAAGAACTCGTAGACTGAGGAAAATGGATCAAATCAATCTGGATCAAATTTTAATAGAAGATTGAAGACAATATACGCTGCAGGTAGCTTCGAACAGAAACACCAAAAATATTATATTAGTACGGTGATATAATATGTGGTGTTAATAATTTTTTTTATTATTAACAATACAACATTTATAACTTGAACATTTTTAATGGAAACGGTGTAAAAAACGCCATTTGAGGGTATAAAGAACCACTTCAATGGGCAAGGCCTGTGACGAAATTCTCTTATTGCTTAATCACAAGTTTCACATGTTTATTTAAATACTAAAATACCTTTCTGAAACATTCAGTCTTTATAGTATTATCTTGACGAGTACTTGAATCCGATGTTATCGTATACATAATTCCAACCGCATTGTAATCTCAATAAATACACCAAAACCATGAGTAATATTTTTTTGGAAAAAACAAATGTAAAAAATATTGCATCAAAGATGTAAAGAAAAAAAAATATCTCAGAAATTATCAACGAAATATCAAAGTTACTAAGTTGTATCTGAGTTCCAGACAGTCAGTGATATGTGTCACATTTATTATAAAAAAGCATACCACTAGTAAATACGTAAAAGACTTCCTTGAACTATTAAGTAGGATGCTTGTCTTCTGACCTGAAATTAATGGGTTCGATTCCTGTTGGTACCTAATTTTATTAAAAAATATTCATTTCGTTTATATTTAAGCTTGTTTAAGAATTTTCTGATAAGCTGAAAGAGTCGTAACATAGCAATACATCCACCAAGTTGTATTGTATACAAAATAGTGTAAGAAAAAATACTTGAAATTAGATACGCAAAATTTTAATATGAAAGCTGTTTCTGTTCTAAATAAAACTACTTTCTAACGCTCTGAATGGAATTAAAAAATGAAAAAAATTATGAGTAAACTACAAATAATCATGAACTATTTGACTCCGGTAAAGTAACTTGTCACGCATTGATTGGTACACATAATATGAAAGAAATAAACCATCTAACAAAGAGGCCGAGAAAAGTGATAAAGGCTAAGCTATTACGGAAGTTTATTCACTTTGAAATTTTGTGTTAAAAATTTTATCGTTCAGAATAAAGGGCTGTTACTCTAGCCCCCGTTACAGAGCAGTCAAGATGAATAAATGAAATGTCCCTTTGGTGTAATAATTTTGTAACTCCACTGTTACTTTTTTCGTTATCTTTTAAAATAAAAGGGAAATCAGGAGTAGGCTGTTTTGTTTTACGTGTCTACGACAGAAGAGGAACTAAGATTACGCGTTAAATTTAAAATTATATTTAACATTTCATGAAAAATACAATGTACAAACAAATATTTTAGTACCCTAAAAAAAATACTTGGAGGATATGAATAAGAGATTTTCATTATTTTGTTGCTTTTTTATTTATTTAGACAGTTTATTATAATGTATACAAATGTCAAGTTTCTAGCCATACGGCAATATATCACTATAATTAAAAGCGAAAATGATTATTCCATTGAATTTTTAAAATAAATTTGTGATTTTTTCAAATTTCATACATAATAACTGGTTTAACTATATCAATTCTCAACTACTCCAAAGTTCTTAAGTTTTATCAAATATAATATTTACTAATAGTTAAAAAAGTAATGTTTCAAAAGATACGAGGTATTATTTTTGTTATGTGTTTACTCCAATATTTAATGATGTTTATCAAACATTTAAGGTGAACATAAAAATGTAACTATGATTCAAACATTTATTTAGGGCACTAAAATTTTCGTGGTTATTGACAAATATTTATTTGCGGGAATATAATTTGTGTTTATTTTAATTTTGATTATCAAACATTTCTTTACGTGAATAAAATAAATAATTATGTTTATCAAATATTTATTTAGGGGAATATATTTTTTAAAGATGATAATCATCTATTTATTTAGCTGAGTATAAACATTTTAATGATGATTATTAAACATTTATTTAGGTGAATATAAAAATGTTTTAAATCTGAAGTAGAGAAAAGGGTTTGCTGTAAAGATTTTAGCTGTATCTACCTATTATCGTAAACAAAATGAAGCCGATGGATGGCGGTTGGCGTCAGTATTTACGCAGACGGCGTGGGTGCGAGTATTTGACATTTTCAGGTTATACAGTGCCCATTCTTTTTGGATGGCATTTTGAAAACAATTTGTTACGGTGTCACGTTTGTTCAATGAAAGTACTTTTGTCTATCCTGAAAGTATCGGGTGACTCATACCCTACTTTTACCGATTTTCAAAATAAAATTTGACACGACTAGAGTAAACATATGCTCCTGTTAGTTATGTGATTTAGTTGCAGAACCTTGGGAGAACATATATAAATAAATAAATAATAATTTTATTGATACCTATGTATTATATGTGTAAACCGTAATTACACATGTGTTTTAAAGCATTGGAAATAAATAAATTTATGAAGCGTAAGCTATCAAATTGTGTGGTCAAAAAATATAAAATTTTTATTAAATTAGATTGATTTTTCTTGAAATTTCAACGAAAAAATGCTTTAAAATGTGATTGCTAAAAATAATTCAAAGTTCCTTTGTATACTTACGTCGTGATTTTATTATTCATATGTTTTTGATTATAATATTAAATATCAAATGTAAAGCTAGTAAATATGCACCTAGGATTAAAATACATATTTTTTAAAACTATTCAACATTCCCTTTACGCACAATAAAGCTACTTTCAAAAAACAAAATAGTTATAACTTTTTGTTTCATAAAGTTTTCTATTATACAAACATTTGTCAAAGGCTGTGCATATTTTATCTTAAGAACTAATCTAATGTACAATATATAATATATTATATCCTAGAACGTATTTAATTTTTATTTCTTTTATTTTATTTTATTTTTAATAATTATAAGGTAAAATTATATAAGACATAAGTTAAATGGATTTCATTAATTATGTGTCCCTTTTGATTTTGTTCAATATTTCTTGAAATACACTTCAAACAAAGTGGTTACTTCTTATAATATTATGACAGCGTCTGAAAATTGCCCCTTGTGTGTCATTAAGGTCTTCTTTCAATATCGTTGCGTGTTTCACAATATCCCTATCTGATAGAGTAGAAAAAGGTTTTCACAGTAAAGTGAAATTGATAAAGTTTAATATGCGTTCGCTTTTGAAAGCGGTGATGTGATATTTATTGTAATGTCTTATGGCACTGCCGATGCTATATTATTATGTGTTTCCTATTCGAAAAAAATAAACATAAAACCTGATTTCAAGGTAAATTTTGGAAACTTTATTCTTAGTATACTTTATGTAATGTGTTTCGTAACAGCGAATGATGAGAATTGGAATTTACGTTTTGCATATTGAATGATCTTTCATATAATATAGTAAAAGATGTAAACTAATAGAGAATCTGTTAAAAAACTGAGACCAATCATATATACCTACATCTATTGCTAATAAATATATGCATTTGCTGTAACATATTTTGTATCATATTTTATTTATAATATTGGGTCCTTACATGTGAAATTGGCGTTTTGTTTGGGAGGAACATAAAGTTGATTTTTTTTTAATATAATATATTTATTTAATGAAAGTATGTACCATTGCTATCTATGCACTTTTGCCATCTCATAGGTAGTTCATCGATCCCTTTACTAAAAAAACCATTCGGACGGGAATCAATAAAATCTTTGAAGTCGGTTTGGACTGCCCCATCGGAGTTGAATTTTTTCCCTTGCAAGAAGTTATCCAAATTTCGAAAAAAATAGTAATCTGTTGGGGCAAGGTCCGGAGAGTACGGTGGATGTCTTAGACATTCCAATTGAAGCTCTTCTAATTTGGTAGCCGTCTGTTGTGCAGTGTGTGGTCTAGCGTTATCATGAAGCAGCAGTGGCCTAGAGCGATTAACCAGCCTCGGTTGTTTAGCAGCTAGCTTTTCCATCATGGTTTGCAGTTGCTGACAATAGACATCTGCCGTAATCGTCTGGCCAGATTTAAGAAAGCTGTAGTGAACGACACCAGCACTAGTCTACCAAACGCTCACAAGTAACTTTTTTGGAGTCAATTTTCGCTTGGGGCATGGTTTGGCTGGTTCGGCAGGGTTCAGCCATTGCGATGAGCGCTTCCGATTATCATACAGGATCCACTTTTCATCACAGGTAATGATTCGATTCAAAATCGCTTCATTATTGTGCCGGTTGAGTAATGCAACGCAGCAGTCAACGCGCGTTTGTTGATTTGCTTCACTCAATTCGTGAGGTACCCACCTTTCAAGCTTTTTCACCTTCCCAATTTGCTTCAAGTGGATTAAAACAGTTTTATCACTAACACCGCAGCCTGCAGCTAACTCGGACGTGGTTTGCGATGGATCCGCTTCCACAATAGCCTTCAATTCTTCATTATCAACTTTCTCCACGGGGCTTGTTCTGCAGGTCGAAATTTCCAGAACGAAAACGTTGGAACCAAAAACGCACTGTGTTTTCTTTTGCGGCACCGTCGCCATACACATCATTAATCCTTCGAGCCGTTTCTGCAGCACTGGTGCCACGGTGGAACTCGTACTCGTAAATAACGCGATATTTCAAGTTTTCCATTTTGTAAACTGAGTGACGCAAAGAAAAAAAACAATTGAGGAAAAAACAAATGAATTATAATTTTCGAAACACAAATACTTGAGTAAATAGCTGTATAAATTTGAATTTGAAATTCTTAACCAAAGAGAAGATATTTGAGATCAAACTTGCCAGTACGGCAAAACGCCGGTTTCGTATGTGGGGACCTAATAAAAAATAGTGATATTTCTCGAAAAATGCTAAATTGCAATTTTATGTCTAACGTAAATAAAAAAATGGGAAAGGAAAAAAAAAGGGCCATATATACACGTATGTATTGTATATAAGATATTATAATTTCAAGTTCTGCGCAATTTTATAAATAAAATTGTTTGAACAAAATTGGTCTTCTTTAATATTCACAGTTCCGTCTAATCTTTTCAATTTATTTTTTGAGTTCTGAACCTTCTACCAATGTGGAGGCTCTATACTATAGTCTTTCTTTGTCCTACAGTTAAGCCAGGCTTGCTCACAAAGTAAAAAACCTTCTATGTTTTACAGTGATTTTTGTTTTTGTAATACATGTAAAAAATAATTGTATAATTCAATTTCCTGTTGAATTACATTTAAAAAATTATAAGTCCGTTAAAGGGCTGGAAAAAGTAACAACATTCGGAAAAGTATCAATAGCAAAAGTTATGTAGGGTGCCGAGCTTTTGGGCTCATATCTAATATTGGGACCCCAATACACCGCATCATCTCCATTGGCGTAGTTAAGCTACTGCTCGAGACAATTCCTTGACATCTCTTAACCTGTACTGTACGAAAGTGAAAAATTGCGAGCGTTCCAAATAGGGGGATAGGAGTGGCCTCATGAATATTTGCATTTAAATACAGTTTTTTTTTAATAAAAAGTTGTTTTTAGCGAAGCACAACTACTTACTGACAACGGGCGGTTGGGAACTGGCGAATGGACAGCGGACATGCCGACTCTGTCACCGTCCTCAAATTGTCAAGTTATTAGTTAAGCTAGAAACTCACCAGTAGAGATGAACCATTTCCTTGACGTAAATTTGAAATGGGGTCGTTGGTTCTCAACTTTTCATTTTGTCGGAGCGGATACTCGCATTTAGGGAAATTTCCTTTGTCTTTTTTTATGAACAGGAAGAGTTTTGTTATTTTGTTCTCACACATTTGAAACACATGTCTTCAATGCATTTGTACGAGTGATACATAATATAACACTTTCGCTAACGCGCGGGATCTTACCTATTGTTTATGAATTCTTTCCTATTGGAAAAGTATATTTTTCTCACTCGTACGCATTTAGACACGAGATTTCATTGTGAAACAATGAATACCACAAAGACGGGCGGATTTTGACAATAAATAATTGTTTTTTCTATATTTTTATCATAAATAATTAGTTTAAGCAAAAAACCACAGCATAATATATTTTCCATCCTTCATTCCATAAATTAATTCATTTTTATTGACTATTTATTGAGTTATCGGGAAAATAGGTTGATTGGGACCCTTTCTGTACTCCCCTTCACCAAGGCTGGGTTAACCTCATTCACTCGTGAATGACTACAGTGAGTACTCGATGTGAAGCATAGTATGCAAAACATCACACTCGCAAAGAGAAAACTCTCTAAGCTTCCCTCTTTTGCATGAAAAAATCGCAGTGACCAGGACCACTATGAAAATCGGATCAGAATACGAAAAAAAGAAAACTGTGTTGACCTTTTTCTAGGTTCTCTACGGGTTCTTACATAGCTATCCAAACTACCCACTGTAGTAAAAATTGAATATCAACCGTAAAATTTTACTCACTCGATATTAAGATAAAACGAAATAAAAAATATATAGTGTGAGAAAAAACACAACGGCTTATAAGTATTGTATAAATCAGCATAACGGCTAATAAGTATTGTATAAATTAATATTGAAAAAAACTATTGTGGACATGTTATCTTCAAAATACAAGGAAAACCTATAAACAAAAATTACGTTCATTAATGAAAACCCGAATAATAACTCATCATCAGAGAAATCTCTTCGAAGCAAGGCCGTGGAGCGGTTCCAATGTTTTCAATATCAATTTACTCCATGTCATATTATGACCGAAACGTAATTGATTTATGGCGAAATTTCGTGGAAAGCTGAAAGTCGGCGCTAAAAACAAGGTCTAGATAAGCATTCTACCCCTGTAGTGGAATCATTACATTAGACAGAGATACACAACATTCTACCCCTGTAGTGGAATCATTACATTAGACAGAGATACACTACATTGAAATTATTGTGATTCAATTTTGTATCGGGCATGATATAGAGTAAGAAGTATTTTTTAAATAATTTGTTTTCATTTAATGATTTGGTATTTATGCTGTAGAAATTCATTTTTAAACTGAATGATTTACACTTAAATGTGAAAAAAAACTCCACAAAATAAATTTAAATTGAAATTACAGGCCTTTTTTGCTTTACAAATCCAGTTAGATAATACTTTTGTAAAGTGAAACACTTTAAATTAAGTTCACGGTGTAGATTTTTTTCAAATTTAAGTACTTAATTATTCTGTTTAAATTATATAGTATTTTTTCATATATAAGCATTGTATCAATATTAAAAAAAAATCCCAGTTATAGTAAAAGTTAGTTACTACGAGATTCATGCTGCACTTGACTTGATTGTGTTAACATTATGCTTGATGACGGACAGCGAGTTAAGGGTCTTTTTCAGTGGTGCTAAACTCATAACGCGATAAAGGGGTCAAATATAGTATTGTGTGACACTACGCTCTTTAAAATCTCTCTATCATTGATGCTGATATTTTGAAGAGTACCATGAGAATAAAAGAAAAACTATGAAATTTGTACATTTTTTTGCTTACGTCTCATTATATTTTACTGAAAATGTCCATCGTCTCTCCGATCATGGATTAGCGCTCCGTTCAAGCGGTGATTGCTTTTAGGAATTTCCAGTTCAATTGGATTTACACTTGTAACTCGTGTCTCTTAGTTGGAAGAGATTGCAGCTGGGCAATTAACCTGTATTTTTGAGTAATGAAGCGCCAAATAAATTAATATTGTATTATAGAGAAATGAAACCTTTTTGTTCCGAATCTTTACATTAAAACATATGCTTGACCATATTTAGAATTAAGAAAAAAAAAGAAACATTTTTTTTGCCAAGGAGAATGAGTAAATTATTTCTTGAAATTTCTGATTTTTTTGCTATTGATATATTTGACTTATTAATGTTGAAAATCTGAATTCTGAAATTAACAAAATCGTAATGTCACAAAAGCTTATTCGATTTATAATTTATAAAATAGAAGCTTTGACTTTGGTTTACAGGTGTTAGGGGTTTCCAACGTCGGCATTGTACGAGTAACTTTGTAAATTTGTATTTAGATGTCGCACTACACTTAACATACTCGTACTTACTACCGGTGTATTTTTACGATTAATCGATGAAATTTATACAAAATTGGAATTAAAATAAGGTTTTAGTATTAGATATGAAGAACATAAAATGTGTAAAATTCACGCGGTAAACACACATCTTTCTAAAAATCCCTGACAAAACAGTTTTCAATTTTAAATGATTATTAATTAGATTATATAAAGTAAACTTTATCAAAGGAACTTTGGTTAAAAAAATCTTTGCTTAAAATATTAAGTAATCATGAAAAAGCGTTTACTTTTTAACTAAATAAACGATCTGTTCATTTCTTTTTCGAATTAAATGCTTGGTTTTTGAATAACTCTTCAATAAGTTTTATTTTCTCCCCAAAATGTTAAGTATCGCTGACCAAAAGTTCTTTTTATCTTATATGGTTTCTCTCTTACGTTCGTATTTTCAGGTCTCTCATCCATGATACAGCCTCTAAAATAGCTCAATGGATATCCTCTACCCCCCCCCCCCCCAGTAATTAAAACATAGGACGCTTCTTCGTCTAGAATGGGATCGAAGGTCTAGACTATTTTACATAAACACAACGGGAAATCAATGAAACCATATTTATGCAACGTATGCACCGCAATAGTAGGTTATATTAAGGACGGTTCAGGGTATATCCCAACTTTCGAGGCAGGTCAAATCCTTGGAGAAGTATGATAGAATCACTGACAAGACGGAGATTTCCGACCGAAGACTGATATCATTGCAATTATTATTCCTCGACTTAGAAAGGTCAAGATTTAGGACGTGTAGGAAGAGGACAAGAAACACCCACGTGTAGTCAAAGTATCTCATTACAAAATACGCCTTTTGTTACTTCCTCATTTAAACGTCTTTGCGTCGTAATTATGAAGTGACATGTTTGTAAGAATCGAAGCCTAGCCAAATGAGTTGATTTCAGGGTGCCACTGACTGCCACACACTTGGAGCGAATGAATACAGATATGCTTACAAAACAAATATACAGTGCAAATGAGAGTAGAAGACGTAGTAGATGAAGATCAAGGAAAGTATGGTTGGATCAAGTGAATGCTATTCTGAAAAAAGGAAATGTTAGAAGTAAGATAAATCGTATGAATTGTATGTGTATAAATGTAGGAGAGGTGAAATGTAATATATAATATGTGTTGAGATAGGAAAGTCTGGAGTTCTATCTTCTCTGTCTACCTCAACAGGGAATCGACATTATGGTACATACGTATGTATCATATACAGTTTTGTTTGTGCTTCCCTGATGATGAGGTGAAAACCTTGAAATCGGTAAGGTTATACCGTCGTAAAAAGTGGAATAAACAGTATTTGCTTTAACAAATTACAATGTCTTTAAACCTCCACTGTGTTAATGCCGTATCTATGAATAATGATTTTATGTATTCAGATTCTTCTAAATAATCTTCGTCTTGACTTATTTAACTGAAATTAGTAACATTTACGAGTATAACGGTATAAAATAGAAAGAGTTCTACAATATTTTTTTCCATTTAGCTACAAAATGTACTTTTATTCACGTATATATAATATTCATCAATGTTAATCACTTAAACTAATTTGCAAAATATATAGTTTTCTTTCACACAAAAAAAACATCCAAACAAATGAACTAATACAAAATAAACATTCCTTAACTAAACTTTACAAAGATAGAAGTATTCCAGATGTTCGGTACTAAATTCCGTCTTGGAAAGTTATGCTGTATGGAAAGAAATGAATATTGTTGTTTAAAAACTTGAAGCTGAAAAAGAATTAAAGGAAGTCAATGTTGATTTAAGAAAGATAAAACTCGAGTAGAGTTTCCTGTCAATACAATATACAGAAGGGAAGGGAGAAGATAAAAGATTTCTCGTTCAAATCCCTGATGCAGGTCTTCTCAAGTTATTCCCATCAAAGAGTAGGAAGTAAATATTATTTATTTTTAAATACCTGATCTGTGTATTTTGAGTGTTACAGGATTTATCAAGGAAGTTATTGAGTTAAAGGTTTTTCATATTCAGACTCTCAAGATTGTTAAATAATTAAAATATATACTGTGAGATTATATTAATGATAAACTACAAACCATGTAGGTTTGTTTTAGTGAATTATTAAAAACAACGCATTTGGACGGCCTCGTATTGTGTTGGTGACATGTTGTTTTGTATGCACCTGTTTCTTTGTAATTATTTTAATGTGATTGTTAGAATGTATTATTTTATTGTTTTATGCATCGTGTTATAAGGTATATTGCACCATAATAAACAAAAAAAATAAGCGTACATAGACCAAAGGCGATGAGGGAATATTTAAGAGCGCTAAAAACTAAGATAACTCCTAACGTATCTCAATTTTAAGAATAATAATGACACCACCTCCCAGTAATAAAAAAAATAAAATGTCTCTACGGCATTACCCTCGCGTACATATCTCGGGTGAAGTGAAGATCAATCTTGTAGGTAGTCAATCAGAGAGTTCTTTTCAGCACGGCAGTCAGGTGGAGAATCTAATCCTGCTGATCTGGGTTCCTCCTTTTATAGGAACCATTAATGTATTTTTGGACAGCGTAAGTGATCTGCTTATCGTGTCCATAATTTGCCCAATTCGTCGGTACATCCCGTTTCCGTGACAGTCGCAACTGGGATTGGCGAATCTCTGTGTGACTAATAGACAGGTGACGCTTATGTGTGTATCAATAATAATAAAATGACAGTTTTACAGCGCAGCGCTTTAGAGAGCAGGTTCTCCTCAATGACTCTCTAATTCAGGATTCAAACCCACTATTCTAGACAGATTAAAATATTAAAAAAAAAACAAGGTCAGAGTAAGGACAGCAAGGTGGTGGTTGTGGTCCTTGGATAAGGGACGTCTCCACATCTGTATATGTTTAAAAACATATATTTGGTAAAATAATTGCCGAAAATTTACCAAGGGAAGATGCACTACGAAGAAACCTTTGAAGACATTCCAATATCTGATAGATACATATGTATTTGGCTTTACTCGTAGGTGTAGTGCATGTATGTAGTGTTCATATATTTACATACATTTAGATAAGACTTCCTAAAATGTTATCTTTTTAGGAAGTCGCAGGAGCGTTAAGAATGTCCTTTTTTAATAAAGTAATTTGAATTATTGTGTTTTACACCCATTTTCAAATAAGTGTTGAGAAACTATATTCATATTGGGTTAATAAAAAAGATGTGTCTTTGAAGAAATAAACATATATGAATTATTAAATTGTAAGGAAAAGAAAATAAATTCACCATAAATACCATATATATGGTTTTTGATTCTGTTTCACTTTACAAAAGTATTATTTGATTTTCGACTAACGTTTTTCGCCTCACACTAACAGAAACGCCTTTGGAGTACTTTCATTAAAATTATATTATGAATTTCTACAATATAAGTCCCAGTTAAATAAAAAATGTAAACACATATGCGTAATGCAGATTGGATGCCTCTTCCCTTGAGTGTCGGATTTCAGAAAAGTTAAATCTTACCTGTGAATGTGTTGACTATTTCCATACAGATGAGATGGGAAAGGAGACATTGTAAGGAAGATGAGCAAAGAAGGAATCTTGTACATATAATATATTGGATGTTGATTGATGATGGTATGCATAGTTCGAGACGGGTGATGTTTTTGGGATGACATTCTAGAAAAAAATGAAGTTTTACCATTATAAATTGACAAGTTTTTTTTAGCACCGATAGACATTTTTATTTTAGTACCATTATATAGAAGATAAGGATGGATATTTTTATATTGTTTAATTTATAACTTGAAATTTCCTACAAATTATACATTTGGTGGTCGTTCTTGATTAACAAATCCTATTCTTCTTTTTTTTTAACAGGCCATCCACCCATACTAGGATGACTGGTGCCACCAAATTAAAGCCATTATGCAATTATAAGAGTCAATATTATTTATTTATTTATTGACAAAACAAACTACACTTAAGTAAATGCTCCTTGCATATCATAGTAGCGATTATAATACAAAAGATAACGAATAAACATAAAAAAACTAACAATTAAGTTCAACATACTGAAGAAGTTGGCAATGGAAGGAGAGAACTTCAACGGGTTAAAAAAGTTTACATGAACCAAATATCGAATTGCCGAGTTAGTTACCTACGATATTCAGTTGTTCCAAAGCAAAGCTTGATTCTTACAAGTTTTTTAATGTTACGAGTATATTGAAGTGTTCTCAATTCTGAATTTTTCTCGTTTTAAGAATGTTTTTTAACTGGTTGTGTTCAAATAATGGTGTTTATTAATTTGATTTTATTTTGTCATCAAGTTTATTTGTGCATTTTGTTTTATTAATCATTTGATTCGAATTGGGTTGCTTTTTTGTTTTCAGTAAAGTTGTATTCATGGGTTTTTTAATAAATACATAAATATAAATAATAATAAAAAAAAAACACTTGTTCGGTTAGCTGGGTGACTGATTTTGTTTGCCTCTTTTTGACTAGGTTTCTCTCATTGATGAAATTATTATTTTATAAACAAACAACTATACATTCTATAGCTCTATTTTCTACGCAGATATTAAAAAGTGAATATTAAGCAAAATAGAGTTTCAAAACATCAATCACTGCACTCGCAATTTGGTACCTCTCATCAAAACAAGCAAGTTGTTAAGATGGCAGGGATATTTGAAGTGAATGACTAACAAAATGTTAGCTTCATTGAAATTCGGAAAAGTCTTTGAATGACCTAGGACTTAGAAATTATAGGCGCGATTTATGAAGTAAGCTTTTTTGGTATAGGTGGGACTAGAGATGAGTGATTAATCAACTGAAGTAAATAAGCCTAAGCATTTTCTTTAACATAAAGTGAAATAATTTAATTTCGATGAATTATTATTATTGTATATATTTTCTTAATCGGCAATGAGTTGTTATAATTAATATTATTTAAGGAAAACTCTTTCACTCATATGATCCTGTCTATTGTCTTTATATGTCGTATCAAGTACCGATCATCATATACGAGAATATTTAAAAAAAAATTAATCATTTTTATTTCTCTTAATTTAACAAAGGTATTATTTTATTATAGAAAATATTTCACAACATTTTAGAATGAAAATTTCTCATTGCATATTATCATAAAAATACTTGATGACACTCATAAAACCATATTTAACAATTTTGTTCTTACGTTAGTTTATTTATATGCTTCGAAAACCATAAAAATAAATTATTCAATATGACTGTGTTATCGAGATTACCGTTCAGAGCCCTAAAATGAAAAATAAATGCACTGCTGGGTGACGAAGCTAATATATGATAGATATTCTCAAAGAGTTCCTGTTGGTTCAGTAACTTCCTGTTACCTGCTAGTTGGTCTCTCTGGTACACTTATACAGGAAACTGCATTACGTCATAACCTTTTGAGACGGATCCCGAGAAAAGGCTTTATGTTTCAGCAGTGACTGGATGCTGAAATCAGCAATTTTGTTGCAAAATGCTAGAGGGGTTGTTTTGAAATTAACGAGGCATTTCATTTATAGAAGGATGAAAGAAAATTTGTTTAATTTCCGTAATATCTCTCTCCGTTCGGAGAAAATTAGTTTTTATGCTTTATATCTATTACCGCATATTGTACAAGTATTTGCACTTATGTCTGTTAAACGTTATGATATATTTAAAAAATAATATTTTACTTTTTTTTGGGAGCTTTAATTTCATTGGTTGGTTGCGTAAAAAAGTGAAGGATATTATTTTGAATTTTAGCATCGACTGTGAATAAAATAAATAATAAAATAAATATGATTTGTATAATATTTCATTAATCGGTTATTGAATTCACGTTGAGCATCTGTGATTGAATTTTGGACCAGTTTAACATTAAGGGTTAATTTGCATCGGATTATAATTCTTTCCGAAGTAACAAAAAAATGCGCTTCATATATATTGAACATACTGCAGCAAATTGAACCTGTCGCTTGTCTATGAACTTAGATCTCATGTCAACTGTAATTTATGTAAGCCAATTGTTCCAGAACAGTTATATGTATAAATCCTTGCTAGATAACTTACATAAACCGTTTATCTCGTTGAAAGTAGAATTATGTAAAACTGAAGAAATATATTTCTTACGGAGTCCTTCACGATTTTTTATATGTACGACTATATACGAGTATATATAAATAGGTCTTTCAACAAGAATTTCAAATTCTTTTAAGAAAGAACCAATAATCTTTTTTTGTCAAGCAAGAATAAAATTTGAATAACCTTATTACTCGTATTAAATTTTTAAACTTACCAACCATTTTTGTAAAAGGAATGTTAAAAATGTGTTTCAGAAAAAAATATGCTCTGTTAAACTTAAGACCTTCGAGATTATCCGATTAACAAAAAAATCGTTGTTCCTCTATAAATTTTTGCTTCTAACCCAACTATCCTTTTCAATATAATCCCCTTAGTTAATTTAAGGCATGTTCTCTTAAATACCCGAATATTTAAGGATGCCTGTCTTTTTTCAGAGAGGTAAGATCATTTTTTTAGAAAATTTTACAAGATTAGCGTTCTTAGGGGTTTGGAAAAATGTTACCGCGAAACAGTTAATGAAAGTCGGCGCAATTAACCTAATTGCTCTGCCCGAAAGGGGATTAGAAGAGTCAGGGTCGACACGACTTGAAGACTTGTTAAGCTGTTGCCATTCAACATATGATTTATCATTTTTTCTAATCTGTATTTTTATTTGAGTTCATATTTTTTTCTGATCAATCAATTGTTAATTATGCGACATGTTTCCAGAAGGAGGTAACATAGTCACCCCTCTCATTCACATAAATCATGTCTTGGCCATAGCATGTAGTTACGATATTTGGGCAAGTTAGCATACTTTGTAAGTCCTGTATGGTCCCACAATCATATCATGTCTTGGCCATAGCATGTAGTTCCGATATTTGGACAAATTAGCATACCTTGTAAGTCCTGTATGGTCCCATAATCATATCATGTCTTGGCCATAGCATGTAGTTACGATATTTGGGCAAATTAGCATACCTTGTAAGTCCTGCATGGTCCCACAATCATATCATGTCTTGGCCATAGCATGTAGTTCCGATATTTGGGCAAATTAGCATACCTTGTAAGTCCTGTATGGTCCCACAATCATATGCAAATCAATATTTTTTTCTAATTAAGGTTACTAGTTTAATAGTATTTAAAATTTCAATGGATTTCTCGATTGCAATCATACCATTTTTATATATTTTTTTTCACCCAAATCAAAATTATACGTACTGTAAATTGTTTTGCTGCTATTGAAATAGTTTATTTTTACATCAACACTACAAAAAATATAATTTTTCGTATTTTCTTTTTTATTTTCCTGAACTATAAACCGATTCACTTAGGGTTGGTTGCTCTTAGCTTTCTTCTTCATCCTCATCTTTACAGATAATATCTCAGAGATTGGCCAAGTTTGATCACGTTTTCTTCCACTTTCTCTTAAGAAGTGTCTTCTTGGATGTCAGTCTGTGTGTATTTGATAAATTCTAATCCGTAATATTTTTTAACTTGGCTGCTCGAAATATGAAAAACCAAGTCAAGCTGATATTAATGTTTTTTTTTAATTTTCCTCAAATAATAATTTATCGTTATTAACAAAAATATATTTACTAGGAAAAATATAATGCGTATGTAAGTGTCATGTCTTGATTGTATAAAAATATTTATTAGATAACTATTTTATTTCAGTTAGGATAATTCAGTCTGATATTTTTTAAACATATTGTATATGAATATTTTACAGTTTCTTTAATAAAGTAAATATTGTATGAGTTTTATAAGAAATCGAAAACATTATCCATTGAATTTATTTTAAAGTGTTTTTTTTTACTGTAAAATAATAAACTCACTGTTCTATAATTTTAAACGAAAGGAAATAAAAATACGAAAGCAACGCTCCGAAATAAAAATAACAACAAAAAATTACATTCTTTATTTCCTTAAAATATTGAACACATCTGAACTTTAAATAATTAAAATATTCCAAATTGAATCACGCATTACAGTTATTCACTCCTCGACCTGCTCCTGATAATCGCTGCTAGCCAGATGGTTAATATCATAAGATTATTTATGGGTACAGGTTTTTATAAATTACGCAAATTTTCAATTACGAGGCTTAATAGAGCTTAATTGTTTATCCTCAAAACTTAAATATTTGAGGAGGGAAGTAGTGTTGTTTGTTGTTGTACATAAGGTATGCTATTATCATATGAAAACTTATTTTCAGTTATTTTTTAGGGTAAGATTGCTTATGACGGAAAATTTTAACCGTTGAAATTACTTCGCAAATATTTAAAGAATCTTTCTTAATATTGTCGGTTAAAAGTCACCTACGTTCTATTTATTATATTACTAACACATGAAAGTAGGTAAAGGGAAGGTTACATTTAAAAAAAAAAACTTTTTATTTAAATAATTATGAATGCATATATAACATATCATCATGCCGTGACCCTTATGAGTTAAGCTGAGAAAACAGATGTCTTTACTATTCTATCTAAGCACACAATTTTCGCCTAATCCATATTCATATATCTTGTCGTGCACAATCTTCTATTACACATACTTCTCACTTTATGTTCTTTTAAAATATGGTCAATTTAAACCAACCCTGTTTTCGTCGATCTACATTTTCCACGTACACCTTGCACTGTTGACTTGTACAAGTATACTTTCTAAGTCTTTCTCTCGTTATTCATTCTCTTCACATTTCCAAACCATCTTAAGGCTCCTTCTCCTTCTTCAACTTACTTTCCATTTTATCCATGGATTCATTTCTAATATCTTCGTTTCGTCTTCTTTCACACATTGACACTCCACCATTTTTTTCTTGGTTCATACTTCTCCATAACATTAATGAAACTTTTACCTTTCTTTTTGAATAATTATGAAGGAAATCAATGTTTTTTTTAAATGCCTATTACCATATATATATATATATATATATATATATATATATATATATATATATATATATATATATATATATATATATATATATATATATATATATATATATATATATATATATATATATATATATATATATATATATATATATATATATATATATATATATATATATATATATATAATAATATACCTTCGGCAATGATTGCAATAGTTTTATATTTGACTGATTTATGGTTCAGTGTTATTTAAAGAGCATCATTAGTTCTGTATAAAACCTCATCTTACTATGTTTTGAAAATTATGTAAGGAGTTTAGATACTGAAGTATAGTAATTTAATTTTTCCCGAGCTTTTCCCTTCTTTTGAAAGAAACTTGATAACCGCGCGATATCACATTTTTAACATTTCAGAATATAACGAAACAACAAGTTACTATCGGCTTTAGTTGATATACTATTGAGGATAGAGGTTTCAAGTTTTAACTGTAACGTTGCCTGACCATGTGACGGGCTCGGTTAGAGTTTTATCAATCCATAAAATCTCTAACTTGTTTTAGGTCTGAAAATTTTGGACCATAGTGGTAATACAATATAATATGAAAATGTTGGCAAAATATCAGTATTCAACAGAGAAATTGCTGAATGACAGGACTAACTTGTTTCATAACGCAAACACTTTGATGCAATGTGTGATGAAATATGTTCAGATATTTTTTAACGCGAGCGGAGAATATTGGAAACACTTAGTCTCAAAATTTATAAATCAATATCACACTAACGCGACTGTATACTATGCTGTTACATAACAATATCACACTAACACGACTGTATACTATGCTGTTACATAACAATATCACACTAACGCGACTGTATACTATGCTGTTACATAACAATATCACACTAACGCGACTGTATACTATGCTGTTACATAACAATATCACATTAATGCGACTGTATACTATGCTGTTACATAACAACAACAATACATGATCAGCAAATCATATTTTTTATATCATAGAATAAGTGATTCGGACATATTGACGTGGCCGGGAGAAGCATTGTCGTGTTCAGAACCACTGGAGTAGGTACGAACTTCGTGGTTATATGTTACGACACTAACGTGTACATTTTATTGCTAACTTTTGACTAGACTGGGTTCTTACGAAGCGAAATGGAATAATATTCTTCAACCAAATATGGTAAATATTTGAAAACTTGATGGTCAATCAATTTTGCATGTAAGATAAGATTGTGATGCAAATCTTAAAGGACATTGTATTATAATAATAATTACCCAGAACGTTTTTAAGTTCGTACAAAGTGAAAACATTGTAAAATTTAAAAACAGATCTCGCCCAAAAACACGTTTTTGTCAGTAATGATTTAGATAGTTCTGATTTGTAATAACAGATGTCGTACTATTTTCCCTTTCGGAAATAAAATGCACGTGCTGTGATAATTCAATTATAAAATTGATATTCCTTATTTTTTCCCACGTCCTGATTCAGTGTTGAATAAATAATGGAAGTGAAGATTCTTTAGTTTTGATATCCAAGTGTCACTTGATGTTTCGGGTAGTATTGTTTTGTTATACGCGGTCTTTAGGAGACAAAGTTTTTTTCGTTTTTGAGAATACATCCATTTTTTTTGTTTCGTTTTATAGCATATAACAGTTCAGAAACGTTACTAAAACTTTGAACCTTTGCATGACACGGGTTAATTATCTAGTTGTGAAATACATTACTTTTGTTGTATATATTACAATCTGGCGGATTTTTTTACCGTAATGTGTCAATCTCTTCCGACCAACCAGAAATATGTTGAAGAGTTCTGAATTGAAAACCAGATGGGTAACCAACTATTTTAAAATAAATTGTGCTCTAACGGGAATCGAACCTGTAAATTTCGTGATGATATAGAGTTGTCTTATCAACTTGGCCACAGAGATCATCGACCTTTTTCCAATTTGACATTGCACACCCTGATAAAGTTGTACTAAAAGTAACATTCTATGAAAACTATTACGTTTTGCAATTTCGAAAAAATATGGTAAAAATAAGGTATCGTCTAAACAGGCCTTAAGAAACCATTTTTGTTGAATATGATATTTTATATCCATGTTATGTTAAACGGTCGTTTAATGGCCGGAAAACATTATACCTGTATAATATCTAGCGCAATATTCTTGATTTCACATTATTTAGGTTAACGCTTTGTTTAAAATAGACCGGGTTAAAGTTGGCTCATATGGCTCGTATTTCAGGGGCACTTGACTTTGATATTACGCTGAAACAGCTATTTTCATGGAAGCTTTAATTTTGAATCCAGCTGAATCTTTATGTGAATTGAAATTTTGGAAATATGATAATTTAGTATCGATGATATAATTTTGAGAATACTTTCGATTTGAGATTTTCTTTATTTTTATTAAGTTGGATGCCATGGTATAATACCTTACTTTATTTCTTCCAAAAATTAAAATTTTACGACCTATGTGACTTAGTTGGTAGAAAGCTTTCCTTCAAAACAAGGAGTTAGTGTTCGATTTCTAATGGTTCATTCATTCAGTCGTATGCTACCCTTTTATATATGTGAATTGATAATGCGGCCCCGTAATAAAGTTTTTGGGTTAAGAACCACTGGAGTAGATAAGTAACTCACGGATTGCCATGGTACGCGTTGCAAAAAAGTTTGTTGACGAAAATTAAGTCTCATTGTTATTATACTCATTCAAAAGAAAATTTTCTGCCTTCCAAGATATTGGGTTTGCTTTTACGTTACATATATTATTTTATTTGATTACAAACCTTCAAAATGGAATGTCAAGTAGAAGAAAGTGAGCATTTTCGACACCTCCTTCTGTTCGCGTTTAATCGAGGGAATAAAGCTGCCAAAGTTGCTCGTGATATTTGCAAAGTGTACGGTGAGGTGCTATGAATAAAAGGAGAGCTCATCGATGGTTTTTGCGTTTCAAGGATGGTAATTTCGACCTGAAAGACATGGAGCGTTCCGGACGACCAGCGGACTTCGATGAGGACCGCTTAAACTATATTATTCATGAAGAACAACAATATTTTTTATTGACAAATCATGATATATTATGATTTATTTATTTTTTACTTGTTTATTTGTTACACATGACAAGAAATATACATAATTTTCGAAAAAAACAAAACGTTATTTAATTTGGACATACAATTTAAATGGATCTGGGTTTGTTGCCTTTCATTTGTCGTGTCCCCAGTAAACTAGGCTTTTGCCTGTATCTCACTGAGTATAAATGGAAAATGATGATACAATGTAAAAACTCTAATACTTTAATACTTGCTTTGAGACGAACGAGACTTGCATGGAAACGTGCTTTAAAACCATGGAGTAACGACAATGTATGACAGAACACGGAATGAAGTGATAAGGGATGAATGAGAACTCAAGGCTGATGTATTGAGGAAGATGAAAAAGGGTACGCTGGTGTGTGCATGCACACCCCCGCCCCCTCCCTTAATGTCTTAATTCCGCAAGTTTATTGACCTCCCCTCGTATATTAAGAAATCTGGTACTCCGTCGTCTCTGCCTGCCCCGACAGGGAAATAGCGTGAGGTAATTAAAAATGTATTGTATTTAAAAACTTCTGAAGCGATTGCAATTATTACATTAAAAATCATACAATTAAAATCTTGTCTTATTTGTGTGCTGAGGTTAATTCTGATCCCATGGCAATATAAAATTAACATGAATTACAGTAACGGTATTGCAATCTAGCATGTTGGAGAGTTTTTATATACAAAATGTGTTTACAAACAAGCGAAGGAAAAAAGTAAACGAGTTCTGAGCTATAATGGTCAAAGTTTAATGTTTTCTCGTTAAGATGTTCATGGGATGAGCGTACTTAGTTAACATCATTGTAATACAAAACTTTTGGGATCTGGTCCACTGTTTGTTAAAAGATATATTTTAATTGAATAAATAATTCGAGATTTCGCTTTCTATATCGCTGTTTTGTAACAGCAATATGCCACTTCAAGAGTGCTTTGTTTTTTTCAATCTATTTAAAAGTCAGATCATAAGCACGCAATTAAATGGAATTTGTAAGAAAAATAAAATAAAAGATAAAATTGAACGTAATATTCATAAATTACATAGCAATGTTTTGACTTTGTTCGCGTGTACTGACAATGACTTACCCATCCTCGCTTTGCAGTTAGTTGAACAATAATTTGATTAAGATAGGTGATGGAAAAAAGTAGATTATTTTGTATTTGACATTATTTGTTTAATTTTGTCTTTTTTTATTTCATACCTTCTGGTTAGTTGAGAACTAATGCGCCGTTAGGATATCGCATTAAGTGCCACTCACCCAGTTCAGGCGTTTTTGTTTAAATGCGAAGTTTTTACGAGCATATTCATTACGGCCAAAAAATTACCCACTTTATTATCAGTTAATTTGATATATTTATTTAATATTTCACAATCATAATTACTAATATGAACTATATTTTTGGAATAATATATTTGTAGATATACAATACATAAATAAAAGAAAGAGACAACACAGGGTATGATAATTGGACGAAGTGAATGAATATTTGAGAGAAATATTAAAACTGAATGCTTTATATACTCTAGAATATAAATAGATGCCTTATGCCAAAATCCAAAATATGACGCCTTTCGCCCTTGAGAAGACTTTGCTCTCTAAACGTCGCTATATAAATTGTCATTTTTATTAAAACAGGGGTTAATTTTTTTAACACTAGTTATATTCCTTCTACTATTGTTTCTAGTTTAATAAACTTGATCAACCATACTTCATGAGCGTCAGCATGTTTGTAAATCATTAGAATTATTTTCGATAAATATATTTGTCTTAGGCTTAAAACGCCTAAATCATTGCAAATTACTTGGATATCTAAAGATTTTTTCAAGATACTTTAAGTAATTAAAGTATGTACCCTCTCAATTTCATAAACTATAATATGAAACACCGATTAATTAATCTTCACCACAATTTTGCTATAATCCGATTAAACTTCACCACAATTTTGTTCCAATCCGATTAATCTTCACTACAATTTTGCTCCAATCCGATTAATCTTCACCACAATTTTGCTCCAATCCGATTAATCTTCACCACAATATGGCTCCAATCCGATTAATCTTCACCACAATTTTGCTCCAGCCCGATTAATCTTCACCACAATTTTGCTCCAACCCGATTAATCTTCACCACAGTTTTGCTTTTCAATAACTTTAAAGGATGTTAATATTATACCATATATTCTCTTTCGACAAAATATTTTGAGCTATTTTTAAATATGACAATAGCTATTAATAAATAATTTTCTTATTTCCTTGGTCAAATTGTTAATTTGAGTGTCCTATTTTAGAAACTGTTCGATAATTATTTCCTAATATCTAATATTTGAATAAGATTTAAGTCTTGAAGTTTTATGTCGAGAGCTAAAACAACCCGTTGTATACTACGAATCAGTATGTGGCTTTGGTTTCCCAAATGTCCTGCCCCAGTTGCTCTGAAACTAATATAATGTGTTTTCTCGATATTCAATGGCAGTAAGTTACGATCAAACCATTTTTATTGTATATTTGTACTATATAAAACACAAGTACTGCAATCAATTCTTGTTTCGATTTACCTGGAAAGTTTTATGTGAAAAATAACCTATCAAAGCTTTACAATTTAAGGTTACGCCACTTTACTTGGCTAAAATTTCTCGTAGAATTTACTCACACAAGACTCATGATTCCATTTACCATTACTAAAGAGGTTTCCGTTAAGTCTGAAACTAACTCTCCTATGTATATTCAACTGAAACTCGACACCGATGAGGATTTGCATCAAAGTTATATTGCATTGAGTGTTTGGATTAACCTCAAAGCTCAAGGTAGCAAATATCTATTTCCTTGATTTTTATAGTTGAAATATATAGTTATTATGCACATTTTGATAATATTGGAAATAGATTATTTAGATAGTTTTGTCGAAAAATTAATAACATTGGTTTATTGTTTTGTGTACTTGGTTACATATGAATAGTACACCTGGCGTGCTTATTGCTATCCTTGTACACATAACCTATAAATATTGTCAAGAATGGTTTATCGCGTGAAATTGTTTTGTCATCATCAATATTTTAATATACACCGATGTTTTAAAATATTGTTTGATATGTTGACCAAATATATCCTTTATCCATCCATAAGCATTTAATCAGTTAACATTAGTTGGCAAGGTGTGAAAAAAGGTTTTTTGAAATGTATGCCGTGTTAACGATGTCCTCAGTGAGATACAGGCAAAATCCTAGTTTACAAGGCAACAATCCATTAAAATTGTCTCCAAATTAAATTACCTGTTGTTTTTTTCGCAAATTGTGTATATTTCTTGTCATGTGTAAAATAAATAAATAAAAAATAAAACGAAATTATGCAGATAATTCAGAAGCATCGCAGTCCCTATCCCTGTGGATTTATAATCTATTCCTAAAAGTTAAGTTTATGACGCTACTGATAATGAACGACTAGATTATTACGGATGTGTTCAGCTATTATTACAATTAACAATTCATAAGTCTTCATCCTGATGAAAGTGATTGCAACTCTTTCGGAATATTAGTGTATTTTGAAGCCATGTGACCATAACGTACCTCAAAATTTGTACGATGCACAATAGGCAATCCCTCGTGATCGAGCATGGTTGTAGATTGGAGACGCTTATACGTCCATTTGTTTATATTGTGCAACATGTTGCACTTTAGCCAGCATTTTTTTTAAATCATATAAAATCCAAACAGTAAAGAGATTATCGTTCCAAGACGATCGACGTTTAATCAGCTGCAGCTTCTCATTAGGTAGTTTATATATAGTGCTCTTTTTTTTTTAAATGCGTATGATATTACCTTTCGAATAGCGAAATCATTCAATAAGCTTAGTTCTCGAGAAAAAATGGTCGTTTGTTAAAAAGTAAGATTAATTATTTACAAAAATCTTTTGATTTTCTCCGAATTTCTTTTATTTAATAAGTGGTCATTACGATAAGAAAGTTTTTACATCTTGTCCTCATAAACTTTAAAATTCACCCGTATTTGTCGTCTGCTTTTCCACAGCTTTGATCAAAATACTCATTAAATAAAATGTATAAAAATATTATTTTATAATTTTGATGCTAACGTTCAAAAGCCCTCAGAGAATAATTGAATTGAAAATTGTCAGAAAGAGTAATAATGGAAAGGAGAAAAACGATGGTATTGTAATAATACCTTGTTTTCTAATTGGACGCTCTTATTTTAAGGGAAAATAACGAAGGGTGGTTAGAAAATGACAAACATTTTGATAGAAAATACGTCGTATCTCTAATGATACTTTCTTAAGTTAAGTTTTAATTTATGTAAACGACTTGTTAATCGTTAAAAAAACTGTTTAGTGGTATAATTAAACTTACGAGTAATTGATCGAAAGGTGTTACTTTAGAATATAGAGCGAAAAAAGGGTAGATTAAGGAAATAATGGTAAGAGATAGATTTCAAGTAAGGAAAAGCTAAGAAATATGAGAAACAGATGTGCATATATCACTTCATGTATAGATGTGAACGAAGTAAATGTTTTGTGTATAGAAAGAAATCATGGTGCTCTGTCTTTTCTGTCTGCCCCAAAAGGGACATGGCGTGGTAGTATTTATATATTTATTATCTATAATACTTTACGAATAATATAGTTTTAATGAAAAGGCGAACCGATGATTTCAAGTACATAACAATGCATAAACTCATTGTCTTGTGAATATACGTGTATAAATGGGTTTCCATAGACAGACCCGGGTATGAGAAGCGCAACATCACATCGTCTCAAGGTCTTACGTTTAGAGAGATCTAGATGGTATAGTCTCCTACATTCCGGCCAGACCCCACGAACCGGAGCTAGCCTCTTGCTGTCGTTAGCGCATGCCCAGTCTGTAGTTTTACACTATAGTTATAGTACATCCTGCTTTTAGTCTCCCGCTATCTTTGCACCATGTCTAGCCTGTAGTCTCCTGCTATCTTTACAGAATGCACAGCCTGTAGTATCTGACTATCCAAGCAGGATGTCCAGCCTGTAGTCTTACACCATGCCCAGCCTGTAGTCTTCCGCTATCTTCTCTCTGACTATCCTTGCAGCATGTTCAGTCTGTAGTCTCCCGCTATTCTTGCAGCATGTTCAACCTGTAGTCTCCTGCTATGGTTGCATCATGTCCAGCCATTGAGATACAGTACCCGGCGGTAAGTAATATACATCGTTTGTAAAGCGTCGTCTCTGTCATTCATACACGTGTTCCGTCGCGATTTGTCAGTCGTTACCGGACCGGACTATTAGCGCATCGTGCGACAGAGACGATGCTCTACAAACGATGTGTATTATTTACCGCCAGGTACTATACGTGCTAGTCCGTTACAAGATCCTTACATTGTAGATACTGACATCCTGTATATTTTTATGGTCCGTGTAGAATTGGAAGAAGTGGTCAAACCAGTTTTACCAAAATGATTTATGGCTATGTAATATTTTAATTTTAAGAGCCATGGGAGATACACGCTGCATACTTGAGAAAAGTCAGAACGGTCCATCCTGGAGTGTTATTTGTAAATATCTGCCACTAACTGACTACTGAGAAAGACTATTTAAAAAAAGGTAGAGGTTGTATTCTCCCAACCCCTCGATCCCACGGGTAGCCTTTCGCTAATATTTGAGGTGAATTAAAAACTACTTAGTTTAGTTTACTGAACTTTTATCATCACTTTGAAATATAATTATTTTCCGTTTCTCCCGTGTGGAATAAAACCCTGCCTATAAACTTATTTTAAATATATCCAACTTTGAATATTTAACATCTGAAACTATTTTTAATGTTCATCGGTCGGAATTCAATTCTTCTTTCTGATGAACTTATATTTGGATTTTTAAATAGATTTTTTTTGCGAATCGTAATAATAAACTAAACTGGCAAAACTAAAAAAAATCATAAAGGATGACAAAGTATAGTATGATTCTAAATGGGTGATATTTCGAGTCATTTTAAGTCATTAACCGTTAATTTTAATCCAATCTTTTGCAAAACATCAGGCTTTTCGCGATAATATCAACATATCCGAAAATATGAATAATTTTATGGGATACGGCCCAATTTACGCGCTTTGGATGCTGTAATCCTGTGATCAGACTATTTAATCATTGCGGTTTATTAAATTCATCAGAAAACCATTAAACGATTATCGCGGTTAGCCAGATTTAACAAAGTTTATACGAGTAGTTTAACTTTTTAATACAATTTTTATCATAATCATATTATGTTTTACAGATCAATTATTTTTTGCTAATAACAATTATATATTTATCTTACGATATATTACTCAAATTCTATTCTAATGATATCTACCATATAATAGCTGGTATCAAATTACTTATATTTGAACATTGAAAATACCCCAACATCAGTTAATTAAGTAGAAGTTTTAATGAGTTAAGTTTTGTAGTATGATTGATTGCCTTGGAATCTGGCACATAAGTTTTCAATTCTGTCAAACCTTTAAGGCGTTATCAAATATTAATTTTTAGTTTATTTTCTTCACATGTAAATAAGTTATAGATCTAGCAGAGGTCTATAACTTATTTCGGACGTTTTCAACCAACAGATAAACCATAAAGTGAAACAAACGTCTTTTCTAAGATTCAAGAAATAAATTCTTCGAATATGGCTAAAAAAAAACGAAATAATAAAAATAACGGGGATGAAAACAAAATAAATGTTTTACTTATTTTATTAAAAAAAATTATAAACATAACACCACAAAGGGAAACAAGTGTATTTTCTAAGATTCAAGAAACTATTCTTTACGTTTACGCCTGGAAACAAATACTCATTGTGATCAAAGGTTTCGGATTTAACTTTGTAAAACTCCTTTTATAATCTTAGCAAGAAATTGTTTTGTATTTCAACTAATTTCATTTGGCATCACGAAACGTTTTTCTACCTCCTATTTCGTGGCTCTATTGATGTGGAAAGTTTTCGTTTTGTTACAAGAGCGATGTTTAGATTCAACTAGTAGCTATATTCTTATTGCTAAATCATCCCCATTCAATGGCATCCAACTTGGTATCGTTATCATTGAACGAAATGCTACCATTTATGAAATCGTGAATGATTTGAACAATAAGGAATCATAACGCCAGAAAATTAATATTAAGTCTATTTTGCGTTATTTTTATGATCATGTCAAAGAAGTTCAAGGAGTTTTGCTATCCGACTTATATTATAATAAATCTATGGTCTCATTTATAATAATAATAAGAGAACAAATAATTTAGCGCCGTTTCGAGAGTAAACTCACCTCAAAGGCGCACATGATTTTTTTTCTTTAGACCAACACATCACATACAATTTAGGTGAAACAGGACACCAGTTTAACCTTAATGAAATTACTTTTTTAGTAGTGTAATGAGAAAGTTATTTCTTGATCAATATTCATAAAAAATGTAATGTCCACATCAAGTTATCAGACATTCTAAAATCATTTGTATGGTGCTATTCAACATAGAATTGCAAACAAATATATTGGAGAGCATGGTTGGAAGACAACACTGTCTTCATCTTTATTAATCGAGCTTTTGAAGTTCGAAATTCATAATCGCATGTAAACGTGCAACATCGGTCCCACACATCTAACGTATAAGAGTATTGGTGCCAGAAAACTTTTTTTCGTTACAGGATGGGTTTCTTTTCTTTTTTTTTCCGGGAATCCGAAAGTCAAATGTTTTGCCCACTAGGTTACGAAGGTCAGTCTTTTCGTATATGAACATAATACAACTGTTCATTTCTAAACAGTTAAAACACTTTATTTAGGTTCTATCGATTTCTTTATTGTTCGAATTTAAAGAAATATACTCATATAGCCTGCAACCCTAACACGAAACGAGAAGAGGCCATGTTTATAATAAATTAATAAAAAATAATGTATATTTATTATTTTACAGTTAAATTGAATACATTAGTAAATTAATAATATAAATTTATGAGGATTGTCTTCATACTTTGCTTAAAACATATTATGGGTAAACATTTTTACTTTAATGAATGGAGAGCGAGGAAGAAGAGGTTGACCGAGAAGTGAGGGAAAAAAGATTGTTGGAGAAATTTTAACTCATGCATAACAAATAAGTGAGAAAAATAGAATGAAAAACCACATGCATGGATTTGAGGGAGGTAAGAGCTGTTTGATTTGAAAGAAGACTGTGGTTATTTACTTCGATGGATGATGGTTTGTATATTTTCATACACTTTTGCTCAAAAATCACTATTTATTTCAAGATTGTGAAGTTGGGGAATATTAATTTTGACCTCTATATACAAGATACGGAAATAAATGAGATCGTGTTGATCCCAGATCAAAAATCGTCTTCCAAAAAAAATATCTTCGCATTGTACGAGTGGCTGAAAGAGCGGGCGGCGGAGGTCTATGACACTGGCATACAAAAGCTGGTGCCCCGACTACAGAAATGTCTCGACCTCGACGGCGAATACGTTGAAAAATAGTTTAATATATTTGTGAAGTATTCTGTGAATTTCAATTAAATACAAGCATTTTTCGATCCTACATAAATGTTGTAACCTTACTTTCTGGATGACCCTCGTAGATACACGTTTGGAATGTCGAAGGGCTGAACGCATCAATACCTTTCAGAAATTTCTTCAATTACTTCAATTTTCTTTTTCTTCTTCCTCCTAAGTTGAACCGATGGTATGTTACCATCATGAATCTCTTAAGATGTTGACTCTCAGATATATTTCCATACTTTTGTAGGTCTTCCTGGGAGATGACTGTCAACATCTTATACATTGCCTCGAAGGAAGCTTTTATGTTATTTTCGAAATGTGCTACTACGAATCATATTGAAAACCTTGGAGTGACTTAGGTCACTAAATGATGACGTAGATATAAATTTTTAGATAAATTGAAAAACGATCCATAATCCTAATTCATAATAATGATTTATTCTAGCTCATGTCAATTTATTTTCAAGGTGTAGTTCATTTTTTTTAAATTTCTAAGATATAAAAATAAAGCGTTATTTATTTCCTTTCACGTAATTTAAAATAACTGAAAAAAATAAACAAAGTGTATTACTTAATCTGCCTAAAACCTCACCAGGTCTACTAAAAGCTTTAATTTATAAGCGTTTTTACCTTTAAAATATTACGACATAATTTACGATGTAAAAACACTTTTCAAACGGAATTTTTCAATTTTTCAAAGTACAAAGAAGCTTTTTGTTCCAGTGTTCAAAAGTTGAATACAAATAATAAACCGACTTTTTTAGAGGTAGCAATACGAGTAAAGATTGAATATATTGACTTCAAATACACCCAAGATTAACCCATTTGTTTGAAGCATAAAATATAAATGCTAATGCAAACTGTCTTAAACATTGGAACTGAAATAAAATGCATTTTTTGTTCACATCACACAATTTTTCTAGAGCTGAAGTGATAGAGATAATTATTGTGGCCTACTTTGTAAGACACGTGTCTTCAAGCTTGGTGGTTTACGATTTGATTCACGTTGGCACGCATTTTTTTTTTAAAGATTCACATTCTCGTTTTCACTTACAACTTGTGTAACTCCATTAAGTTAGGTGGTAGGGATTTTCGCATGACAATAAACGCTTCTGGTTGTATTGTAAAAGGAATGTGTGATACAATACGTTTAAAAAATATCAATTGAGATCAAAATAAGTATTTTCGATTTTTTAACTGGGTTTCCTTTACATTGATAATGATGCACGAAATAAAGTTTGTTGTATATTTGTTTAAAATACTGTACAAAAATATTGTTAAAATATGTTAGTATTTTTGAAAAATAAATGTATCCATATAAATTAAACTAATGATATTTCAAAAGAAAAAAATAAAATTAATTCAAACATTTCTAATAAATGTTATCTTTCACAGCACTTTTGTGAAGAAACCACGTCTTAGATCTCCGTGTAAAAGTATTTTTTGCTCAATCCACTATCGCACGGAACACGCAGAAGGAAATGTCTGAAACTGCTCCATGTCTAGCGGAGGTTTAGCGTCTTTTTTTCCTGTGGTCGGCTGAAACTTTCGTCCTGAAAATATCTTCTTTGAACACATCTCTCTCATCTCACAATACACATGTTACAACAGATTTCAACAAGAAATTTCCTGATATAAAGTTTTTTGGTTAGTTTAGTTTTAAATTGAATTTCTTTTACAACTGAAAAAAAAACACAACATATTATTGGTTTTCATAGATTTATGCGCACGACTGAAAAAATTCAATACAAATATTAGTTCACACATTTATATGAAGATAATTTATAGATTTATAATAATAACTTAATTGATTTGTGTAAATTTTTATGCCTGATTATAAAACTTATTTTACTTTTTAAAAAAGAACGGACTTGAAAAAATATTAACTCGGAAAGAAAGATACAAATGTGCAGTTAGTTATTAGGCTTTTCTACAATTAATGAAATATTTCATTCGTGTAAACTTAGTATAATTTGATAAAATAAAATTTATTTTATTTGGTACAAACTTTTTTCAGCCAATAAAAATTTATTCATTTATAGATATGAATATTGGAATGTATTTTCGAATGGAATAATTTATATTGATTTTTTTATGAACTTTTAATTGAATTACGATGAAAAAAAGCATTTCCTTACCACAAAGGAGGAGATGGTATACCCGACAAATTAATTAAAAAATTTACGCTCATCGTGACATTTAACATTTTCTACATGAGTTTTAGATATTTTCTACACGCCAACGCAACGTCAAGGTTTGATGACGTTCGTCAAAGACTCTACTGGTATTTCTATGAAGAGTTGATTTTATGCTTAAAACATTCTGTTATTAACTTATTTTGGGTTTATCTATTATATTTTTCAATATTTCATATTAAATATCAGTAGTCCTATGAATATTGTCATTATTAACTTATAATACGTATAGGTTTAGGAACAACGTCTTAGAAATCATGAACAATATTTTATAGACTTGTACTCTTGTTGATGTGCTTCATATTGAATTCTTGAACTACCTCAATAATGTAACGCATTTTCTTTACCTTTTTCTTATATTTTCTATTTTATGTTCACATTTTGTTCGCAGTGTCATAAATCTTATTTGCTTTTATGTCACCAGTTATAAAAATGGCTTTAACCTGGTATTACATGCATACACTCATACTATGATCCCATGCATTTTACAATTATACTATGATCTCCATGCATTTTATAATTATACTATGATCTCCATGCATTTTACAATCATACTATGATCTCAATGCATCTACGTAAACAGATTTTTCCTTTTCCACATCCGCCCTGTTCGTTATAGGTGCTCTTCTCTCGTATAGCTTACTGTATTCTCCGTAGAATTTTTTCAACTATTTTATTCGATCTATCTTTTCACCGCTCTTGTTTATTCAATTTTAAACATATGTTATACGTTAATTTTTAATTTCCCTCGGAACATTTTGATGCGATAAAACCACATAATGACTGTTTTGTAAGTTCTACTTTTAACATGATGGTACATAGCCGCGTGATAACGCACTGGACTTCCATGAGGAAGGTCATAGTTCCAGCCCCGCGCTGTGTTTCTCCTCTGGAATAACACAGACCTTTTTTCACCTTGTATTCGAAGGTTTAAGAATACCTATGACTTTGTTCATATATATTCTAAAAAAATCCCTCCTTACAAACATTTACATCTTACTCCATTATAAATTGTAATAGTAGACATTCTTCGCAAAGTAATTATTCTACTTTTATAACTTTTTAATGCCCATGCTTCACTCACATACAGCAAATATGGCACTAGTACACCACTGTGCGTAATCAAGATTGCGATTAATTTTTAAGCAAAAGTAGTGCTAAGTACACCGTTGACCTTTTTCCCTGCAGCGACACTCGTTCCAATATTTTTTTCTATCTTCCCAATTATCGAAAACATGCTTCTCAGATCACATCTGTGTTATTTATTAAGTAATTAATACGAAATGATTGAGCAGTTAAACTCACCGAAATTTAAATAGTGTTATAAATTAACAGTTAATCTAGTCAAGTAGCGCTCTTGGGGGGGGGGGGGGGTCTGTAACCCCTAGGAAGCGAATCCCCAGGTGGCGGATCGGAGAATACTCGGAAGGTATCTAAGATACATGCTGAGTAAAAGGGAAATAAAATTCTCAAAATTCTCTTGTGGACCAACATACTGGAAAGATAGGCTTCATTAACCTTAGTTGGTAACCCGTCTAGAAGAAGGTAACCCTGATCACAAATCCCTAGTTGTGGGCAGCAGTACTACTAGTAGTAACACGAGACCGGAAGCCAGTGATGCTGGCTGGACTTCTGTTTGAACAGCAACAGCCGAACAACGGAAAACTACCCCGTAATTTTATTTCAAGTAACTTCATCATGGTTGAAAAGAAAAAATCCTCGGCCCCCAGTCCCCGGCAGGACTTAAATGGTCAGAGGAGGCTAAGAATTTCCGGGTCGACCATGAGAATAGTGACGTGGAAGTTTATATGAAGTAGGCAGACTGGGAAATACTAAACAGTTCATTATTCGTATCCTATCATACATTGTCACGCCATGTATTCTTCTAATTACACGCATTTCTACAGCGTTCGTTCGGCATTTTCAGTCTTTTTTCACGTTCACGTTTCTCTCCCATACATTAATGATGGTATTAAAGTAAGCTGTGGACTATCATCTTAGCAGATTTTAATACTTGAAGGTTCGAGTTTATATGTTTTAGTTCTTCATTGACTTTGTTTCCTATCGGTACACACCGTTCAATATCTCTCGTAACTCTTCCATCATCTGAGAAAATAATACCTTAACATCGAGTTATTCAAATTGCTCGAATCTTTCATTACTCACCCGTATACCACATTTATATTTCTTTTCATACTTTTCCATTTAAGAATAAAAAAAAAAAATATAACTATTTTAAATTTGTAGAGACACGTGGTTAGCTCCAAATAATCTGATTATTTATATATTTGTATATCTAGAAAGTTTCGGTTACTTTTAATGACACAAAATCTACATGGAATGCTTAATACGAGTGCAATTTTGCATTGCTGAATCGTAGCAATCAGTTCTGAGGATGTGCTTTCCTCTCTTTACATCTTTCCTTTCAACTAAATATTTCATGGTAATAAACTGACATAAGCTGTGATTGTATATATTTTTATAATACGGGACAAACATTTAAAATTGTACCCATAAGTTATTCCTTTAATGATACACTTCCAAAATGTTTACCTTTTAATGGCTTACAATTTTCTTATACTGATAGCTTTTTAACACAATTTATTGAATTGTTTTTGCAGTAATAGGTGATACGTAACAAAGGTATATGCATTATAAAATCCTTGTTTGGATATTTGTGACCTAGTAAGTAAAATACCTGTTTCCAATCCGGGGATAGCTGGCTTGATTTTACTTAAGGTTTATTGAACGCCTTTTTAGTTTGTTGGAAGAGATGCCCACAAGGCAATAAGCCCACCAGGTTGTACTATATACAATTAAATGTATTACAAAATATAGCGCATAACAAAAAATAATCATGATAGTAAAAGTAACAATATTAACAATACTTATCACAACAAGCTCTGTGGCCTAGAGGAAAAAATGCCTGCCTTTTAATCTGGGGCTTGCGGATTCAATTTCCGTCGGTACCCATTTAAAAAAAAAGCTTTTAATAAAAATAGATTGCATCAATTATATTCACAGAGGTATTGTACGAGGCATATCCAGAAAGTAAGTGTACTGAATTTTTGTAGGTTACAATTTTTTTTATTTAAACAAAAAAAATACGTGGTTTCCGTAGTACATACGAGTATGTAAGCTATTTTTCGACATAGTCGCCATTCCTCTCAATGCAGGTGGTGAAGCGGGGTATCAACTTTTTGATGCCTTCCTCGAAGTAATTTCCCGCCAACCCCTCCATCCAATTCTCCACCTCCTCCTTTACCTCCTCGTCGGTTGAAAACCTTTTTCCACCCATGTGCAGCTTCAGGGAGGTAAAGAGATAGTAATCTGAAGGTGCTAAGTCAGGGGAATGCGCGGGATGGTTCAGGACATCCCATTTAAACGAGGCGAGCAGTTCCTTCGTGGCGTTGGCCGTGTGTGGTCTGGCATTGTCGTGCAGCAGGCAGACTCCCTTTGTCAGCATGCCTCTCCTCTTGTTCTGAATCGCCCTCCGCAATTTTTTTAGGGTCTCACAGTATCTTGCAGAGTTGATGGTCTCCCCTTGAGGCATATATTCAATTAAAATTATCCCTTGACAGTCCCAAAACACGGATGCCATGATTTTCTTGGCTGAAATTGTGGTTTTGAACTTTTTGGCGGAGGGTGAAGAGGTGTGACGTGACCGTTTTTAAACTCGCGACACCACTTGTACACACTCGTACGATTCATAGCTTTATCACCATATACAGTTTTCACCTCATTATAAACCTCAACCGGAAGTTTTCCCTTCCAAACGAGATAACGGATGACGCCGCGTATTTCGCACTTGGCGGGAGATTGGATTGACATTTTTCACGAAACGTGTTGTCGCGTCGACACTTCTCAACGTACTGACCTCGAACCGGTCTCGTTGCGGAGGGGAAGGGTCAGGCTACACGGAAGTGTAGCCAACATGTCGAAAATAAAATCCATCCGGTCGTGAGAGCCTCAGTACACTTACTTTCTGGATACGCATAGTATATGGAAATATATTTTTCATGCGTGTTAAACAGAAAAAGCTATTTGTTATTTCAAATAACAAAAAAAATATCGGTTTAATATTTTAACATATTTTTTATATCTTTGAATGTAAAACGGGGTTCATTTTTTTCTTTAAACTTACAAAAGCACTGTATAATAATCTATGTAACAAAATCTGTTTAGATCCAAAGTTTATTTTAGTATAGACACGAGTAAGTATTGAAGTTGTAACTTATATTTAAAAACGTATCTCATTATACGTTGCTTCACTTAGTTTCACCGAAAAAATACCCTAATTTTCCATTTGCCTCGGTTTGTAAAATTTTATGACATGGAGAGAATGTAAAATTTTGTTCGAACAAGACAATATATTTTTGAACAAAGAAAAATTTGTATTAAAACTTTGTCAGTATCAATATTTCCGATAACACAGCAGTTACAAAATTTTCAACAAAACATCACTAAAAACATACGGCTGGAGTTGGTCGTGTGTCATTTTTGTGAACTTTTCTTTATGGATTGTCAACGGAGGGCTGCAGATGTGCTGGAAACTTTACCAAACTCGCAACTTTTTTGGGGGAGAAATCCTGCTGTGTTACGTGATGATGCAAGCGACAAGGAGACGATATAACTGTGATTCTCAATACAATTTAAGGATTATTTATTTACCATCGTTAAGTTGGTTATCTAACTTTCAATTATATTGTAAATTGACGTCTAGCGTAAGAACCACTAAAGAAAATTTACTGACATTTGATGGTCATAGAATCCTTGAAGAATTTAACATATCATACATACATGCCATTGTGTTATTTCCCTGTTGGGGTTCGTATATAGCAAATGGTATTTTTTTCTCTCTCAACATGTTTTATAATATATTATTTCCTTCATATCCCTAAATTTTCTAACTCAGTTTCTTCTGTTTCTGTTACTCATTACCTTTCCTTCTTTCAAAATATAATTTAATAGCGATTAATTTTTTCTTGGTTGTCCTCGACCACGACTCCTATTTATGCTTGCCTTATACATTTATATACTCGGTTTTTCGTTAATCATCCAACAATGCCAACCATCGACGTCCTATTCTATATGTCCAAACCACTTCAATGTGCTGTTATTCATCCTACTTCACGCATAAATCTTAAGCTCACGCTTTTTCTTAATGATTACATTTTTTATTCTGTCATGTCACGACACATAATAAAACTTAGAATCAGTATATTTAATACTTCTAAGGGTATTTATTTCTTGTAAAAGAACCATAGAAAGATATCAAGATTTCGTTGATGAAAACGATTATTCTTTTAGAATTATACAATTAAAATTTGAGAAATATGTAAAATACTGTACAAATACATAAATTCTACAAAAACTTATTAATATACTTATCCTCACTTAACGCATTTTGATATTAATGTTTTTTTAAATTTGTATTTATTTAATCAAGTAATCTATATTACAAACATTTGCCAAATGCATTATACAAATTTATATCTAAAGAACTAATCTTATTTATATGTTATAGCTATGAACTAACTTGTATTTAATTTCCTACATGTCATTTTTTATTTAACAATGGTACAATTGCCAGAGGCTATACCTATATACAAATTTATATCTTAACTTATCTTATTTATATATTATAATTATAAGCTAATTTTATTATAATTTCCTACATGATTTTTTTTTATAATCTTAATATATAATTTCTTAGGAATAGTTAACACCAAAATACTACTTAAAACTAGATAACAATTCTTACAACAATTTTTTTACCAAGAACAAGTCCACTCGTTTTGGCGTCGTCCATTACATTTATTCGGACCTTGGTTCTTCCAGTTAAAACTGTACGTGGACTAGTCAGGCAACCTATGTTTCATTTTATCTTTAATAATTTTAATATATATATATATTATAATTTACATACTAACTCATAACTAGATAACAATTCTTACAACTAATTATTTTAATACTAATTATTTAGCAAGTACATGTCTACTCGTTCAGGCTACTTGCATTATCACATTCATTCAGACCTTGATCCTCCGTGCTAATAGCTGTAATTAAAGCCTCTATTATCCGAAGAAGTTATGCAAACCATGCATTCGACTCAACGACGAGTGCAGATTTAGTTCATAATGTTGTACAGTGTAAGATTTTAAGTGACTAGTTACAACACTCATAAGAGATAATATGTTAGTAAGTTTTGTACTAAAAAATGCAATTTATACGAGTTTGTAGCGTATTAATTCGTAAAATAAAATCTGAGATATGATCTATTTTACCCTAAATATATTTTTTCAACTATTAAAACTATACGTCATCACTTATACGATATAAGTCGACAAGTTTATATTGTGCTTTGAAAAAGAGAGAATTATCTCTGGAAACTAGTCTACTTATATCGTATGTCGTTAAAATACAAAGATTTTTTTTAATATGGGGCAAAAAAACAATGTTTGTAAAACAGGTTAAAAGTTAAACCAGCCTGGAAGCGAATCCTCCAGAAATCGAACCTGGATCGCTCGCTTGCTTTGCTCAAATGCTAACCGTTAAACCACGGTTGCCGACTATTCGCATTTAGCATATTTCTTATCTTGATTAGAAAACCATTTTATTGAACCAGAATGAGACGACGATGGTTGAAATTTAATAACGATCTTCGTAGCTTAGTGGTATAGTGCCTGGGCCAACACGGGGGGGTGTGAGTTCGGATCTTGTTGGAACCTAGATTTTTAAAGAAAGGTTCCTGTCTCATTTTTACTTTAGGTTTATTTAACATCTTCCTGGTTGCTTGAAAGATATTGTTACTTGGCAATAAATCCGCTAGGTTGTTATACAATACATTGAGAAAAAATGAGAATTTGCCAACACATGTTCACTTTTCAATCAACGTAAAAAAAAATCTGCTGATATGACATGCATTTTTTTTTAGTTTCATGTAGAATAAAAATCAGCAAACGATTTTTTTATACGAATACTTGCAGACCGTAGTGTGGGTGAATTGCCTATTAAAAAAAACTTGGATATCGTTTAGTTACGAAGCACGTGTAACAAAGCTAAATGCCATATTTTATGCACATAATTTTTAATCTAGCATTCTAATATAATATGTGTCCTTTGAAAGACAGGATATTATATATCTAATATGACGACTTTCGTGATTTAGTTAGTGAGATACGTGTATTTTTTGACCTGGAGGTTGCGAATTCGAAATCTATTTATTTACAATGGTGTCTGTCTGTTTTCTTCCTTTTTTACACCGATCTGGTTGGTTATAAGAGATTGCTACATTGCAGCCCACGAGCTTGTTTTTTAAACAAAAAGAATTGTAATACTACAAGAGATTCTTTTTAATTTATTCAACGATGTTATTTTTTGTTGTTTTTTTTTATTTTCGTTGTAAAATTTCATATACAAATCAAAATGAATCTTACACGATAGTGATTTAAGTATTATCAGGCAACATTTTGAAAGGTCAAATAAAACACAAAAAATATATCCTTGTGAAAATTCAAGTTGAGAAACACGCGTTACTAGAAGTTTTTAAATAAAAGTTATTCGAATTGAGACGATCGATTGCTTGAGATATAAAATTTAGAAAGTAAACTATGACGCAGACGTGTACTTTTATTGTACGAAAAACATTACGTTAAATATATTGCGTGGTTTGATGTGAATTGATGGATAACACAAGAGTTTACTACATGGCAATACATGAAATACCCACTAGCAATCGTCACCCAGAAGTACCACAAAAAATTTAGAAGGATAGTTGGAAGTCTATATCTCAAGTGAGGCTGTCCTGATACATACCCAAGGTCTTAACTTAATAGAAAGAAGACGAAGGGGAAAAGTAGTTTAAGAAATAAAACTTAAATGGAAATGGGTATTACTTGAAACAATACCGACAAATGCTTGATACTCTTATTTAATCTGGTTGATTGGAAGAAATTGTTTTAGAGCAATAAATCTACCAGATGTCAATACATCTGAAATGAAAGTGTTAAATGAATACTCGTATAAAAAATACTAAAACCTGTTAAATAATTTGTGATAGTGGCATTATAATAGCTCATACATAATAAACTGATAGAGTTTTAAAGGAAATTTTATATTATGCTATAAAAAAAATTGTCCTTGAAGAAGTTTCATTTTGTTCGTAAGTGACAGTGGAAAGTTCGGTTATAAAATCAGCACACACAGATGCGGTAATGACTGATCTATTAATGATAAAAAAATCTATATTTTGATTGAAAATTTACGCTTTTTATCGCGAATTTTTTTTATACTTGCCTAGTTTTGACTGAGCAATTGGACGTCATTCTCACATAGTTAATACGCCAGAGGGCTGATGACTTCAATATACGAGTATATAATACGCGACTGTCACTAGTGCTTGGTTTTGCAATGCCATTTTAAGATGTTGCGTTCTCGTTGTAACCATTACTGACTGTTTGTTACATACTAGTTTGAGGCACATAAACTTAAATCAAGAGTACATCGATTATTAAGTTCGTACGATGCCAACGGTATGTGAAAGTACTGGCAACTGGACGGGGTGTTTGAACTCCAGGTCTTAAGTCACTTTATAAGTATATTTTCTTCTTCTTCCGTGATGTCGGACCTTAAGCCTATCGTTACTACTATTATTTTTACTGAGGTGTGTCGTTACCGGAGAAGGAGTCTCTTTGGGCAGTTCCTTCTTGGTCACTACGTGACGTCACACTCGATAAAGAAGATTTTGGTCTTCTAGTATAGATCGCGCTAGATAGGGATTTATATTGTCCCGTGAATGGAGGTGGGATCGAACTAAAATATAACCACTAGTGACAGTGTCCACATACATTTTTGAAATCATTAGTCTTGCGGAAGCACTAGATTCATAAAGACGACGAAACTAGTCTATAATTTTTAATCAACATGTAAATTATTCATGAAAATTTGAAAGGCAATATTACATATTTTATTGATTATATAATTTATTTTAATTTTTTTATCAAACCCACAAAATTACCTCAAAAGTCTTTACCTCTTTTTTGGAATCGAAACCAAAATGATTCACATTAATTACGTCATTTTTACGCCATACCTATATATCTAAACAATTCATTTTGATACATGTTTTTTAAAAATCCAGTGTAAAAACAGAAGCCATTTTAAACATTAAAGAAGATTGATGGATTGCAAAGAGTATTAAAGCGCCTCTAGGGAGTTTTCGCTGTTCCAATTTTTACACGTATCTTTTAATTTAGTATAGAGCTTTCTCCCTTCTATGGTTTGTTCCCTTTCCCTCCAAATTTCAAACGCTGCGCTCCGTTTTCCTTTAATGTCCCTCTTCCAATTTCAAAGAAGATCCTTTTTCGTTCTAATTCCAAACAGTGTTCATGTCCTAATTTCAAATCTTGGTCCCCTCAGACGGCAGGGCAATGTAACATGTTCTCCGATTATGTTCCCTGGAAAAGATAATGTAAAGGTTGTCTCCTTGAGGCGGAATGGAAAGGATCAGGAACGGGAAATTTCTCGCCATTTTAATACTCTCGCCGTCATGAGACAGGATATTAAATAGTTTAAAGTATGTGGCGAGATTAAAGTGGGATAATTTTGAAAATGTAATGAGAGGTGCGCGCACGTCGGAACATTTCTATGGTTAACGTTGTATTTAAAACAAATTTTATGGCGCAATGGTAGTAAATAGTGTTCTGAATTCATAATTAGAAACGGTTTTTGAACCTATTTCTTTTTATTGGTCGTTTCTCCGATTTTGAGGATTATTATCTCTTTGATCATTGGCCACTCTTATCCAGTACAAATTATCTCTTGCCCTTTGCAGCGCTTCCTGAAACACCTTAATACCTTCTTCACCCGGTTGCTCCATCGGATAAGTGTCTGACTTCTATTTTTCTGCCATCCACTCTTCCCTTTCGCTAAGTCCGAAATACCTTGAGATCTTTCTTGCATACATCACAAAGAGACGCATCTCAACTCCTATCACTTCGATGATTAATCAATTGTTTTTTTTACTGTTCTTGGAATGCGCCAAAACCACCTTCGACGTTTCATCGCAATTATTTATCTGTCTGAAACTTGAAGAAATCTGAACACCCGCCTTGAGTGTCCAGGTCTTCCTCCAAAAAATATAAAAAAATGGTTTTGTTTGTTTTAAAAAAACATATTATTGTTGTAATAAGCATTTTTTCTCAAAAACAGTTGTGCGAAGCAGTTTTTTTACATAAACATAAATGCTCAACACTATTGAGAGTAAATAGTACCACATCGAGTGAAATGGCGTAGAATGGTTTTTAGGGACCCAATGGAGAAGAAAACGCAGATAAGCTACAAGTACTGAAGCTCCTTAGGACCCTATGTGCAATATGCCTATCATAAATAAGTTTACATAGTCGTGCTAAGTAAGCCAATTTGTGATAAGCATAGTCTAGTTAGAGTTATATCCAGTGGTGCCAAAGACGAGAGTCTTAATACCCCCCACTTAACATTGTACCTTTCATTACTCGTCATGGGTAATGGGTATTAAAAAGTAAATAAAGAGAATAATCAATTGAACCAATCGACTTTTGTTTTTTCTTTGAATTCCTTGATTATGCCAGGTCACTTTCAGGTGACTCATCTTTCCAATTATCATCTGGATTTGTCTGTTAGTGATCAATAAACAAGAGATAGTGATCAAAATCATACACATATGCTAAGTCCTGCAACTCAATATTTATTTTTGCCATGTTTACGAAATCAACGAATGTGAGTTTTGTATTGCTCCAGTTACACAAACCAAGAATTTCACTCTCCGACTCCGTTCTGTGATCTACAAATTTACTTTAACTGGATGCTGTAATAGTTATTATCAACGACGACAAGTTTCTGATCTTCATTCATTTAATATATTCTTTGTGTAAATTAAATAGTTTTGGAGATAGAATATATTCTTGTAACACTTTTTTGTCTTTCTTTCTTTTTATCTTTGATCTAAGTGCGCATTTGTCTGTCCATGTCAAATGTTAAATTAAAAGTATAAGTTGTTCTGACACATTTCAGCTAGTTATTTAGAACATTTTGCCCACTGTAAAAAGTTTTGCTGTAATCGGTGAAGCTACAAACAGCTAATGTATTATATATTTAACTTACGACATTTCTCAATAAATTTTCTTATTTTAAGTTAATGAGTTTTAGTTATCAATTTATTTAATGTAACAAAATTACATTAATATATAAAGTATTAATGGGTAATTGGGTGTTAACATAAGTTGTGTCCGTTTTTTTTTTCAAATTTAAAAATGAGCACCAAAAGTAAAACAAAATGGCTAAGGTTATACGTCATTCGAAAGAAAATTTCCTGATCTTCAAGATATTGTGTTTGCTTTTACGTTACATATATTATTTTATTTGATAACAAGCCTTCAAAATGGAATGTCAAGTAGACGAAAGTGACCATTTTCGACACCTCCTTCTGTTCGCGTTCAATCGACGGAATAAAGCTGCCAATGCTGCTCGCGATATTTGCGAAGTGTACGGTGGAGATGTTATGAATGAAAGGACAGCTTGTCGATGGTTTTTGCGTTTCAAATACGGTAATTTCGACTTGAAAGACATGGAGCGTTCCGGAAGACCAGTGGACTTCGATGAGGACCGCTTAAACCATATTATTTATGATGATCCCCTTCAAACCACCTTAGAATTGGCTGAGCAGATGAATTGTAGTCACACGACTACGCCACCATCTTAAATCAATGGGAAAAGTCCAAAAGTTTGGTGCTTGGGTTCCACATGTTTTGAGTGAAAATAACAAAAATCAATTGTCGAACGTTAACCTAATACATATTATCTTGTATACAAATATTAGCTTCAGAATATAAGAGAAGCACGTATTTAATTTATATGAAGATATAATGTTTACACATCACGCAATTTCCCTATCGGAGTAGGCAGAAAGGACAAAGCGCCAGACTTTCCATCTCGACACACATCTTTCACCTCTTCCACATCCATACACCTTCTCATACAACTTCTAAATAGCTCTGATTTTCTACATTTCCCTCCTTCAGAATATCATTCATTTGATCTTACCATACATTCCTTGGTCTTCCTTTTACACACCTTCTACTCTCATTTGCACTATATTTATCGGTTTTCTTAGTCTTTCTTCATTCATTCGGTCCACATTCCCAAACCATTTCAACGTGCTATTCTTTATCTTACTTAATACATCAGCCTTAAGTTCACATTCATCCCTTCCGTATTTTGTCATACATTGTCACTCCATGTTTTATTCTCAATGCACGCATTTCTACTGTAATGGTTTGGCTCCTTTAAGTATTTTCCATGTCCATGTTTTACTTCCATTCATCAAAGTTGGTACCAAAATACTCTTGTGTACTATCATCTTTCAGATTTTGATACTGTCTGGTTCGAGCATGTATGTTTTAATATCCCATTGACTTTCTTTCATATCGTTATACACGCTGTCCGATATCCTTCTTTACACTTCCATCATCTGAGAAAATACTGCCTAAATAGCAGATTTCCCCAACTTCATCCAATCTTTCATTATTCACCCATACATCGCATTTACTTTTCTTTTCACACTTTTCTATCGTCATAACATTAGAATTTGTAATATCCATTCTCAGATTTTTCTATTCGCATCTCTCATACAATTTACTTATTAAACTCTGCAATTCATTTTCACTCTCAACACTATCCAACCAACACTATCATGCCATCTAAATACAATAACCCGCATACGCTCCTATTCGACATTTGTATACCACCAATTGACCTCTGTAGTTCCTTCAAACATGAATCTATATAAATATTGAATAACCAGGGTGACATAATGTACTGTTGCTCTACCTCTTTCGAAATATTGAACCATTCAGTCAATGTACCATTCAGTCTAACACATGCTCTACTTTCGACGTTTAATGACGCAATACCACGTATTAATTTACATTCTACACCATACTACTTCAACATTTTCTATAACTTGTCCCTTTTCACGCGGTCATATGCTTTTTCTAAGTCCATAAACACACAATATACTATTTAATTTTTTTTCTATACATTTTCCTTAAGCGTTTGCTAAGACTTACTATCACTGCACACCTGTCCTTCGGTGTGTAGTCAGAATACCAGTACTTCAAAATATTTCTTCCTTCTCTAACGAGCCCTCCCTTCTTCTGACAACATCCTGCCATTCTAATCTTTGGTTTCACTCATACTTTCCGTATCGTGTTTTCTCCACATTTTAATTACTTCCTTTCAAAATATTTTCATATAACCCCTCGTATTCATATTCAACTTTCTGACTTCTTTATCTAAATTTCTTCTTCTTTTCCCCAACCAGTCTTTTTGCTTTTACCTCCCATTCTTTGTACTCCCTATTTCTTTTCATTTTTTCACCACTATTTAATTTTCTTACTTCGACAAACATTCTCCATGTTCTATTTTTACCTTTCACGCAGTCTTTAAATTTTTTATTTCACAATTCATCCCCTTTTTACACTCAACTTTCGCCAAGTCACAAATATATTTTTCTGTCTCCACCAGTGTATTTTTCATACTTATCCAAAATTTCTCATTTTCTTGCCATCAAAAACTGATCAAGCCACAGTAATAAAAATCTCGATTCTCAAAAGGAATTTATGATTGCAAAGACCATGCGATCCGTTAGAGCTGTTTCCTTATATATGTATATGTAGGAACTACGGTCGTCCCTGAATATTGTCAACACGCACGGTCAACGACCGACGAAACGACCTTCGGATATGTCCAAAGGTCGCATACCAGAACATTAATATTGTTTACCCGAAAATACTATTTACGATACATTCCACAGTAGAAAGAGAACGCATCGCGCTATCTCGCCGTTTTCGCCAACAAATTATCTACCCACAATATTATTCGCAACGTCTGTGACCATCTCTGCACGCACAGGAGTGAGATAAAAATATATTGCGGGCGCACTCACGCGCCCCGTTCTGAATATGTATAAATACCTACTTACCGATAAAAAAAGAATCATTAATCATTTGACCATTCATTGCTGTTTACTATTCATTGATTGTTCACTCTCACTTTCCGCATTGCTAATCGACGTATTTTATTTTAAATACCAAACAATCAAAATCATCAGCGCGTCCTTAAAGGACATTCGCTAAATATATACTACAGTTATTTTAATAAGCATTTTTTGCGCACCTTGCAACAGGGATACTATAGTGATAGATTCACATTAAGTCATCACTGATTAGTAAAATGAGGAGTATTTAAAATATTAGATACAATATACGCATATATTAAATTATCGGTAATTTTACTTTAATCGTTTACTAGGAAAGAATGTACATGTTTACGTAGAATACACCTATTTGCGTCTGATATCATACTTAACGTATCAGGACTGTGAATATATTTTTATAACTGAAATTCTTATGCTTCTTTTGATTTGTAAATATATTTTTATAATAATTTATGTGCATAAATTTTCTTTGAAAGGTTGCAGCAACTCGCTATTGGAACTTAGGTCTGCATGCATAAATATTTTTAAAAATCTTTTGAAATACCGGATGAAAATATTTTGTTCAAAAAAATATTTTGTTCAAAACTTACGTTTTAATGTTCAGTTCAGTCTCAAGATTTGTTTTTAAATACTTTTTAGAACTTATGCTACGTTATTTTTTCGAGTATAGCAAAAAATAAAGTAAATATTGGTTGTTTTTATAGGTATCTTTTCATTTTATAAAATGTTGTTTTCATTTTTTGGTACTATCATTAACTATATTCGTGGCCTAGTTAGTTAGACGCTTGTTTTCCAGTCCGGGGGTTGCGGGTTTGATTTATGTGAAGTTTAAATAAGTTTCAGTCTGCTTTTCAGTGAAGATTCGTTCAAAATCTTTATGGTTGGGAGAGATTTCCACGTGAGAATAAACCCGTCGGGTTGTACTGGATACAATAAAAAAATGTAATTCATACATTCTATGTTTTGGAGGAAACCTAAAAAGTAGAGATATTTGGGATTTTTTGTAAAAAGTTTTTGAAGTCGATTTTTTTTTATAATTCAATGTTCCAATTTAGTTATAGTTTGACCATTTGATTTATGCTTTCAATTTGGAAAGTCATTCAATTCCAAACATTGTTCGTTTTAGTCATACGAGTAGTTTGACTATTTGATTTATGCTTCCAAACTGAGAAGTCATTCATTATCAAATATTGTTCATTTTAGTCATAGTTTGACCATTTGTTTTATGCTTCAAAACTGAGAAGTCATTCTTTTCAATTCAGTCAATCATTTCAATTCAGTCAATCGTTTAAATTCAGTCATTTTTAATTTAACGAGTCATTCATTTTCAAACATTGTTTTTTGAGCTTGCCCTTTTGAATTTCAGACATTTAATTTGAACAGTATACGACAAAACGATATAAGAACGAAACGATATACACAATCCCTTTTTTTTCATCGAAATAAAAAATCATGTTTAATTTATGGAAAATAAGATGGTTGGCATTTAGTAATTTGCTATGTCCTAAATATGCTTAATTTAAGTAAAGCGACTCTCATCTAATTTTATAATATAATTCATCAGAAAACACGCATACATCGTAAGATGATGGCAGAGAAGACCTTCAAATAATGGATAAGACCCATAGTGCCTGTATATTTTCTAATGGCTATCCCACAAAAAACTAACCATCAAGTAGCCCCCCAAAAAGATGAAGGATTTACTGATAGAATACATCTTGAGAAAAATGCAGAAAAATAGATCAAGAGCAAATTGTAAGAAAAAGAAGACAAATACAGGTGGATCAATCTCTAGGAATGTGTCTGGACTAATTCTTAACAAACATGGTTTGATGTGGACTAATCCGCTATCAAATCAATCTGTATATAATTTTCTCCAAAGCTTTTCTGAAAGTCTCCTACATAAAATGTTTCTATCCTTAATTAGTAATACTGTTGGAAAACTTATAGGCATAAACATGGAGGGTCATTGTGTTAGACCGACGCATCATTAACTCGAGTGTTATCTTTCCATATATCTCGTTGTAGTTTAACATTGGAGACGGGCAGCCCTATCGGCTACTAATCCTCCCAGGTCGTGTCCTGTTGACAGCTCTATTACAGAGGAGACATTGCATGATTTATGGAGGACCAGCGGACGCCCCACAATTCGCAGGTGAGACGGGCTTTATTGGAGGCCCAAGGACAGGAAGGGCTTGTGTTTCCGGTTTTGATATAACTTTCTTGATGGAAATTTATCATATTTTCCTACTATGACAATTTTTTGTACTTTTTTTAGCAATTTCATGTTCTCAGTTTTTTAATGTTTATTATAAGTATTTGTTGTAGATTTTCAAGAATCTTATGTTTAGTCTTCATAGTATGATTGATGAGAAAGTTGGAAAGATACGTGATAGATGACTTCAAGATGTGGTGCGAATGCTACGTATTTATTTCTATCGTTTTCTATCTATTTGTAACGTTTCTATTATTCAAGAATTAGCGATAACCGAAAAGCTTTCGACAAAATACAGAAAAAGGATTCTTAGATACTTTGAGAATATTGCCAGAAATAACAACGTAAGGCTTGTGAAGCTGGTGATCACGATGACAGTTGAGAAAAAGAGTTAACAAAATTAGATTTAAACGCAATATTCAACATGACCCAGGACTGAGAATGGTATAGACGAGTGGTATGTTTAGTTCCAAATAGAGCAATGAGTCTCGACGCTTAGCATCGACTACGTGATGAAGAAGAACTTTGATTTCTTAGAAATTCAAAGGTTTTGATTTATTCAATATTTTCATCCGGCATATTTAACGGAAATGTTTGAAATAAATATGTGTATATGAAAGGATGTGAATGCAGAAAGCGAATGTTTTAGTTGAGTGTTATAGTGTTTAGGACAAATGTATGAAATTTGTGATTAAGAAATGAGACTACTTCGTCACAGGCCATACCTAGTGATACGGTTCTTTATATTCTCAAAATGTAGGGTTTTAAACATTGTTCTGTACTTGTACTTTTCGGATCACCTTTCCATTAAAAGTATGTATGGTAAATTAGAAATTGTGTGTTGTAAATCACAAATAATACTGTTAAATTAAAATCTTGCTGTCAAATAATTTTTCGATGAGGTGTTATACTAGTTTACGGGTCTGTATTATATATATAGTTTTGCTACTTTTAAAAGTTTCAAAACAAAATGCTCATGTGTTAATATTGGAAGTCGAATCTTAGTTTTGCAACTTATACATTTAATAAATTTATGATGAAAAAAATATTGATTATTTAAATTTATTCTTGTACAAACAAAAATGCCGATGTCAGTTAAGAGTTCCAGTATAATTTCCACCTACGCAATTTAGCTTGCTTTATATGGGTACACCAGAATGTTAATTGCAGGATCAATGGCCAAATAATGGTGTGTGAGGTGAATAAATGCGATATTAGGTATTTTTTGCGTTTTTTGTAATTAAAGGCAAAATTAATTTATAAGGGTACAAAGTGTTTATTCACAAACATTATGAATTTTTAATGTCAATTTGCTTCCCTGTGTAATTAAATAAACTCTGTTTTTTAACTAATATTTTGGATAAACAAAACACATACAAACAATTTTGTTACTCTAGTGCATAGATTTTTAACTTATAAATCGCGGTCCAAAATTGAGTCGTTTGACATTTTGAACGAGTCTTGAAATATTCTCGATAAAACAATATTTTTATACAATAAGATACAACATCTAAAAAGCCATATAATTTTTGAGTCAATGAGTTGTATGAAAGTTTTGTCGAAAGTAACACTTCTCTAGTTATAACTCCAGAAAACGCCCAAAAAGTAACACTTCTTTCCTCTCCAGTTACATCTTCGAAGACGCAACGGCATGTTTGTGGCACGGCGAAAGTTGGGTGTAAAAAAGGGATACATGGTAAAATAAAGAAGTTAAAGATTGCGTGAAAAGAAAAAACTAGAGCATGGAGAATAGTTGTCGAAGTAAGAAAAGTGTTTTGTCGTTTTGTATTTGTCGAAGTAAGAACAGTGGTGAGACAATGGATAGAAAAAGAGAGAGTACAAAGAAATAAAGTTAAAATGTAAACATTGTGTAATTACAATTGAACGTAATCATGTAAAATAACCCTGTCTTGGATAATTGAAAAAAATATACCACCGCTTGTATGGAACAAAAAAACCTTAAAACGAAATTTACCAATAAAATACAAATTTCACGGGTTAGATATTTTGCACATACAGGATCTATGCTTTAAGATACACTAAAAGTGTGTTGTACATCTATACGTCGTTTTACAGAAAAAATAAAACCAAATAAGTATATTGGAACATAAAAACATGGTGAGCCCACACATTTTTTAACAGTTGGTAAAATACACGTTTTAAATGAAAACTCGAAATAAACTTTGTTTCATTGGCGTTATAATAATTACGTAAAAAATCCAGCTAAGGGAAAATTTTATTGAAAGTAAAGAATGCAAATTTCCTCTAAAATCTAGCCTTGTGTGGCGACATATTTATTCGAGGATCTCCATTGTAATCCGGAACAAGCTGAAACCATATTAATTTCGTTTCCTGAATGGAGGTGTTTCTGGTTTCTGGTTTGCGTCTAAGCTAAGTTATAATGCCGAGGGAAAATAATATCGAGACTTGAATTTTAACATAATATTACGATACTTGTATTGTTAAATAGAGGATTTTTTTAACTAATGGATTCTGTATTAAATCAGTGATTTAATTTATTATTTGGAGGCTTTCAGGTGTAAATATGAGAAATGTAATTTTCTTTTTTTATGGAAATGGAAAAAAATCTTCATGTAACTTGATATTTTCAAATTTATTATTTGACTATCGTTTTTTCGCTTTTAGAATAATTTTATTTTGAATATTCGTTTTCTTTCTTCTACACTTATTTAGTATAAAGACTTTTCCCTAATGTGATACGGTGGGTGGGTATAATATAAAGCTGTGAATAAGGAATTACTACTGCCAGTAAAAATAATCTATACAATGTTTGTAATATAACGTACTTAACATATCGCACCTACTTAAGACAAGTTTCACAAGTCAAGAACAGTATGATGAATAAAAGTGATCATCCAATGGACTATTTAATTAAAAATTATCATATGTTATGAGGTGCATGGCTGTACGGTTACACACTGGACTTTTGTGCGGAAAGTCGCCGATTTGAATCCCGCATTGTGCTCCTTCCCTCGAATGACACAGATATTTTTTTGCCTAGTATTCGATAGCATAAAGATACCTATGACGTCGGTCAGATCTATTCTTTTAAAAAGGGAAAAAAAAGTACACCAGTTTGCTTTGATCATCTCAGTTCGGTATGCCATCGGATGCAGTACAGCGGTGTGGCCGGTGAGTTTGCTGGTGTGTAAAGGCTCACTTAAAAAAAAGCTCCATGGCGCAGTTTTGCTATTCAACTGAATTGTCGTTGGAATGGCGAAGGGATCCTCGATTACGAGGCCCAGCAACGACGATGGATTATTAAAGAACAGTTTTGTTATTTGTAACCTTACGACTCGTATAGTCTATAAGACCTGATTATACTTCCAATGCAGGATTGAAGGGTCATGTCTCGAAACATCACGTTACTTTTGTCTATCTAAGTTCCTGCTGCAATGCCAGCTTTTTATGCTTTATTCTTAAACCAGAATATTTGGCACTGTTTTTTTATGGGTTTATTTATATCTACAACTCCGCCAGGGTTAATATTTATAATATATCGCACTTACTCAAGAAAAGATACACAATTGAAGATCACCAAGAGCTACACAATTGAAGATAAGCAAGAGCTACACAATTGAAGATCAGCAAGAGCTACACAATTGAAGATTAGCAAGAGCTGCACAATTGAAGATCAGCAAGAGCTACAGAATATTTTAAAATTTGTTTCATAACATTTACTGTTGTCATAGAGACATATTATATAATGTAGCGTTTCACATATTTCTTACAATTGTGTTATATTTTTTATGAAAATCTAAAATATTTTCAGTAAAATACTTAAAATTTCTAGCTCTATTTGATTTTTAGTTATATGATATTCTCTTAAAATGCAGCGATACATGAATTAACTTCAGGTTGGTTTGCTTTTAGACCTGTTTCATTTTACTTTATTGTAATACTCCTTAGAAACTACCTCTGAGAAATAAAAAGATTGTCATCCGATGGAATTCATTTTAAACAAACGGTTTTTATTGTTGTTTTGTTTTATATACTTTTGACTCTTGTTTACCATAAATTGAGTACATTTGAATATCACCTGTGTAACTTGCTAAAATTTGATTTATGCAAAAGATATTTGTGATTATTTACTCGATTTTTATGAGGTTCGGCCATTACTCCGGCGAAGTGACCCAGAAGGCGGTCACAGGATAAATTTGTGACGAAAAGGGCCAAATTTATCGTACGGAATGCTGTTAAGTCCTAGGTTGCGATCAATTGGGTCCCTTGTTTATCGTGCGGAATAACAATGAATTGTCTTATATTGGGACAATGTGTTTTATTGCTTGTGCTAATGCTGCTTACACCCCTGTAATATAGTGGCGATGGGATGGAAAAAAAGGTTTTTGAATGTTATATATTATGTGATTTTAATGCTACTTTATTTTTTAAAGAAAAATTACATGAGAAATATTTTAACCGAACCCAAGAGAAATTTTATTTAATTATTTTTATTCATATAATATCTTAACGCATCGTACATCGACGATAGTATCGTCGTTGCTGGTTCTCGTTGTCGAGGATCCCCTCGTCAGTCCAATTTTAATTCAGTTAAAAAACGAAGCTTTGCCGTGCAGTTTTTGTCTTATTTTTTCTTCTCCTTAAGTGAGTAACCCGTTGTACACCAGAAAACTCACCGACTACACCTCTTTATTGATGGCATACCTGAAATGAGGCAATCGGAGCACACCGATTTTTTTTTTCTTTTTGAAATAATAGTTATAACTTAAGTCATATGTATCCTTATATCCTCGAATACTAGGCGGAAAAATGCCTACATCATCCGAAGGAACTAGCACAGCGTGGGGTTCAAACTGTCCTCCTCCCGCATGGAAGTCCAATGCGTTACCACGCGGCCATGCACCTTATACATGCAACTTATAGTATATATTTTACGATATTTCTAATATATTTCTCTTTGTAAATGTAGCTTCTTCTTGTAGTAGAAAAGCGATAAAATATTTTTAATATCCATCTAAAACACTGATGACTCGTGTTCTGGTTTATTAACCATCATTGTCTGTACAAACAATTACATAAGAAATTTTATTTCTTTTCATACTTAATTATTGAAACAAATACATTGAAATTAATCATATTGTACTCCCGTTGTATGTAACACAACCTATCGCGTTAATTTTCGCGAAGATCTAATAGGTGAATGGAGGATGACTTCTGTCAGACAGAATATGGTTGCACCAAAGTAAAAGTGTTGCCATGCTTGCTCTTGTAAAAACCAGATTAGAGCCCATTTTAAATTATATAAGTAATAATTGGAAATGGAACCCGTAACCCATGGGCTGAAAAAAAGGCGTCTTAGCAACTAGGCCACGGAAGTCATTATATATTGACGTGATAAAAAATATTTCTTTCTTCAAATGGCTATTAACTTTTTGAATTGTACAATTATATATTCACTGTATTTTATTATTACTCGAGTATACTTATGAGTATAACAACATAAGTATACTCGTATAATAATAAAATTAATTTTTTGTAATATTAAATCATAATTACAATAGTGATTATACCGAAGGTTATACATCGTGATGCATTAAACCAAAGGGTATACATCTTGTAAACGGAAGATGCATATGCGTGCATTGAAATATGGCGTTCAAGTTGTTCGCATATCAGCACGTACATAGTTTGGACAGATCAAAACGAAAATTTCAATGGTAAGGAGATTAAAATTCCACAGCGATCTGCTGTAGCCTTTTGTACTGCAAAGTTTTATGTAACGCTATTTATATAATATGTTGCTTAGTAGCGCTATAAGAATGTATGATATGCATCATATAAGCTAGCAAAAACAAATTCAGGTGTAAAATTTTATTGTTAAATCAGTCAGAAAATAATTTGCCATAAATCGAACCTGTGGCGCCCGCTTGCATAGCGTGGATGCCAACCGTTAGACCACAGTCGACATTAATTATATTTAATCTAAGGAAAATTCTATCAACGCTTGATTTTTTATACAAAGTATAAAAATGAATTTTAATGAAAATTAATATATTGTATTATACAGGTGCATGGCCGCGGCACGGTAACCTATTGGACTTCCGTGCGGAAGGTCGTCGGTTCGAACCCCGCGCTGTGCTTTTCCTCTCGAATGACATAGGCCTTTTCCCGAATTGTTTTCGGGGGAATAAAGATACCTATGATTTCGATCATATCCATTCCAACACGGCAATAAGCTTGCTAGGTCGACACAGTACAACCTGGTGAGCTTGTTGCCGTGTGGGAATATTTCCAGTCAGTTAAAAAATGTTAAAGAGTCCTTAATTGAGAAGCGAAATAGAATCTTTTTAAAAAATCTGACAAAATCCAATGAAAAGCGAGGCCATTTTCCCCTGGGCTAGAAAACAGGCGTTCAATCTATTTTGAGTGAAATAATTACAAAGACTTTACTTCAACGTTATTGCGAATACTGGGATTTTTATCAAAATATAAAAAAAATAAATGTAAAAGCTTAACAGAATAGAATTTTTCCCCAGTCCAATATTAAGTCAAAGAAGATTTGCGCAAGAGCCACTGAAAAATTCTATTTCATAAGACAATATTTTGTATCGTCGATAAATTTATTTTGAGGAATTTTTCAAAATGCTGAATCGCTTTTATAGGTAAGGTAGGTCTCAGCTTAGATAAGTCTGTCCAGAGAGAGAATATTGAAATATGATACAGAACAGGGGTTAGAAACATTCTCTGTACAATAAATCGGGTATGAAAACATTAAAGTTTTTAAGTCCACTTCAGTTTTGCGTAAACAGGCCTTATAGTGAAGTAAGATGAAACTTTTTTTCTTTGAAGAATGAAAACGAGTCGTATATTATTAACACAATACAACGCTGACTATTTCACACACGTCTAGCTGTTAAGACGCCATTAGCCTAAGAACACATGGCTCTCTATCCTCCACGGTCCTGAGCCACCTGCTCCCAGTACTCAGCTGTCCCGCACTAAGCCAGCGACTCTCGAAGACTGTTCTTATAGCGCTTTCTCTGCCAACCAACCCTTCGCTTGCCTACTACTTCCGCGTTTAATACGTGTTTTGGGAGCCTATGGCCACTCATACGTATCATATGTCCGGTCCATCGCAATTTCGCCTTTATAACCATATCTTCTATAGGTTTAACATTATCACTTCAGTGGATCCAAAGAGTTCAACGAAGGAAACGTTGGTAAAACATTTCAATGCTTCGAATGCCCCTTTTATAGAGAGCCTAAGTCTCAGACTCATAGAAAAGTACAAAAAGGATAATGGCCTTTTAAATTGATATCTTTGTGGACTGGGAAATGTCCCTTCTGTAAAATAATTTGTCTTTCAATTTAGCAACAGCTGTTAATGTGCCGTTGCCCACCAGCAAACTCACCGGCCACACCACTGTACTGGATACAATGCGATACCGACGTGAGACAATCGGAGCACTCCGGTATATTGGGTACCATTATGAATAAGGATGGGGCATGTAAGTAGAGGATCAACGGTCGGATGTAAATTTATAAGGAGCCGAACGAAATTAAAAAAGGAGTCCTTCCTCCTTGATACGGGCTTAGGACTGGTTCTGTCGTTCTATGTTATAAAAGGCATTCATCTAGGTATGAAGGCGGAGTTATAAAACGATTATATTCAGCAGAATGATACAAAAAATAATTTGCAAAGAAAATACAGAAATAACAAAAATGACGGAATGCATCCCCGTATATAAATAATTATTGAGTTGTTATTTTTGCGTGTGTTTAAGCAATATGCAAGGGAATCATAGTGCTACAGTTGATTTAGTGCCCCAAATTTGGCTCGCAGGCTGAAGCTTACCGAACCCTTACATAAAAGGAGATTTGATGACTAAACATCTCTCAAGCTTGGTAGACGATGATACTGAAAACTTTGATACAGCATTGTTATTTGAAGAAATAACAATGTCCTAGCTTAGGCAGTAACTTGTCTTAAAATAGTTTATTTAGCACCTATTGATCTTGTTTAAAATGTTTAAAGGAAAAATAATATTATGAATAAATGGATTAAATAAATTTATCCTCGCTATGCTGGAATCATGTTATGTTAGAAAAATATTCTTAATTAGACAGAACTAATAATCGAATTACATTGAAACATATTATATTCATTTGAAAATATATGTAAAACGTGTTTTTATTCAAAACATTCATTATATTATTTTGAAATATATGAATCATATTCAATGGGAAAAGAATGAATTAATTACGTCAGTAAAAATTTTTTCCTAGTAAAACAATGTTTTCAAATAACTACGAGTAGACATGTATATTACTGTAACCAATATATTTCCCAAGTAAATTTTTGGGTCAGTAATAAATAATTAAATAAAATGATGTTCTTTAATTCAGCAATTTCATTTTCTTTTCACGTATTTTATTCCTATTTTTAGGTTCTTAAGCTTATGAACGGTTTCTTAAGCTATCAGTTTTGTGTAAGTACCTAATTGAAATGGAGGTGACCATCGAACCTTTTGGGTCTTTGACATAGTAAAATTATATTTTACAGGCATGTATGCAGTATGCTTTCTGTATCCCAAAAAAATGTAGCAATAATTTTTCCAGCCAATTGCGACACTTTTAACTTCTTAGGGGTCTATGTGCCCTGACCTTTTTATGCCAGTGCATGGACTCCTGCTTCAACTCAGGCTCATAGTGACGAACCCGTTTCATCTCCAAGAACAATTTGGCTCTAAATATCATCTTTGTTATTTCTGCAGAGGTCCAAAAACTGTTGTGTCATTCGACGCATTGTTGTTTTTGAAGTGGCGTGAGCATTCTGGGTACCTACTTTGCGCTGACTTTTGACATCCATGCGATAGATGCTGATGGAGGATATTCAAAACTGTTGTAGGTGATACTCCAACTATCTCTGCAAGCTGTTGTTTGTTTAAATGAGCATCTTCCAGAGAAAGCTTTTCAACTTTTTTGACAATGTTTGAAGAAGTGTCCTTAATACGCCGTCCTGGTCGGAGGTCGGCTTCAATCGATTCTCTTCCTTGCTTAAAAATACTATGCCCCTTGTAAACCATCCAGAGCAACAGTTTTTTCAGGGACACAATCTTCGTAAACCACTTACATCTCTTTCAAAATTATTTGATGTATTTTCTCTTGTTTTGTGAGAAGCTTAATGACGGCGCGATACTATTTTTTTTATATATTGTACTTGGGATGTTATTAACGTTTGAAATACTCTCCCGGCGATATATTAAACAATACTGTCAAAATAAGACTTAAATTAGATGAAAATACTAATTATGAGTCCTATTATGGCAGCATGTGCATGCGCACTACCATCGCTTCGCGTAACTCCTTTATTTTGCGAATTTATTGACCTCCCCTCGTACTTCAGGATAATGTCGAAGAAAATACATTTAAGAGATAAGTTATCGAAAGGTCTGAACTTACCTTATGACATCCTTCAGTCGAGATACCCGTCCCACTAATAGAAAGTGAGCCCGGCCGCGAGGATATTATTTTTTCAGTCCACACTATTGAGGTATTTTTAGCCCACACCCTAATAAAGAAACATTCTGATAGAAAACGAATAAGAGTGATTCAACAGTATTATGAGTTCCTAATTTAAGTACGACGCGCATTGAGAATTGAAGGCGATGAATTATAATACGGATTGTGAATCAGTTCAAGGAGAGAGAAAATGTCCAAAGGAAGCCCTATGAACGAGACTGGATAGTTCGGACAACGAATAACATTGCCAAAGTGCCCCCCCCCCCCTTTCAAAATAATCCAACGATTGCAATAACATAATTGACATTGGATGTCCACATCAGTTGAATTAGTGTCCCGTATATTGCACAATTATTTGAATTTATTTTCTCACAAAATTTAACTGGCACATTGTTTAATCTGTTCATCGCGTTAAAAATCAAATTCCACGAATCCTGTGCGCGGCACAATTTCGGCGTTTTTAAATTTCTAATTTTAAACGCGTATTCTGTTTAGAACCACTGATATTTAATTACAACACCAAGTAAATATGACACATAAGTAATTTTCTGATAATAAATAATAGTCATTACTCTTAAGGAGACTCATGAAATAAAGGAGATAAACTAAACATTACGTAAAATAAACAAAGGAATGCTACGATCAAAGCAATGATTCATTACACTCACCCAATCAAATGCATATAGCACTAGTAATGTTTATTTACGTAAGAGAGACTGAGTAATGTTTATTTACGTAAGAGAGACTCATCGCAGGACTCGATCCGCGCGACAGGTCGTTACATGTGACGCAATAGCTGCAAATATTGAGAAACCAAAAAAAATCGGCGCTCTGTTTATTCAACAATATCTCATAAACTAATATATTATTTGATAAGGTTTTCAGAGATGTCGCTAGAATAAAGATTATTTTAAATTTAAGTTCCATTTTCATTCCGGTTTTGTGTCATTTTTTTAAAGTATTTGTGATATGAAACTTGGATTGTCGTCAGATCACAGACGTTTGTGCTTCCCGCGAGGAACACGTTAAATCCAAGAGACCTGCCGATTTGTCGAATTTTGTTGAAATTTTTTACAATTTTTGTAGAAAGATTTAAACTTTATCCAATGCTTGTTTATGCCGGACGAGGCCTAACAAGCAAAACGATCGTATTTGAGCTATGGAAAATTCTGAAGGATTGCAACAACACAAATAGCATCCAGAGTGAGTCACTTCATGATGTGCGGTATCGACCTATTGCATTATTGGTTCGTTTTTTTAACGAAATGGTGTAACCATAACAGGAAATAGTAAGTGTTATTTACAGACGCTGGGGCGATTTTTCTTCCCACAATCACACAGATAAAGAGTTATTTTAAAAAAATGTATAGTTTTAACAAGATGGGGGCTACTTACGATATTACAAGATCCGTAATGGATGCTTTACATAGGAAATTTGGTGAAAAGACAATCTCACGGAACACTACGGTTTCTAAGGTCACCAGATCTTAATGCTTCTGATTTCTATTTATAGAATTATTGCAAACAAACGGTAAATAAAACTCTGCCACGCAACAGAAACCAGCTATAGGCACCAATCAGAGCCATTATTGTAGCCATACCCTAAGCCACATAAGCAACTGCGGTGAACAATGTTTTAGTTCGAGGAAAGTATTTCGTCAACGAAAGCGGGGGAGATTTAAACCAAATGATTTAAAAAAAATTGTTGTCAAATAAATCCGACAATTACTCAATTTTGAATGAAAAATTTAATTAAAAAAAACATAATTTTTTTTTGTAGCAAGATTTATGCCTCACTCTGTCTTACTGCAACAATTTCAATAGTGAATTCTACAACTTTTCTTCAAAATCTCTGATAAAATATATAAAACCAAATAAATACTATGCGTGTTCTCAAAATTCACAAAATTATTTTCATTAAAATGTATTGTCTCTTTATACATTAGATAAAAAAATTTCCAAGAAAAGATATATGAGATCCCATATTATTAAAATATTTTATGGAAATTTGGTATCTAAATTTATGTCGATCTTCTTAAAGCATTGACCTGGATACGGGAGGCTTACGTCGTCATACTATGCCTTTCCTGGGAGGTACATAGCTCGAATCACTATTTTATTACATGATCACTTGACCTAAGAGAATCCGACCCTGGTAAATCAATAATTTCATCTTTTCCTGGGGCCTTCGTATTTTTTTTATTTTCTTAATATATGTAACATATCTGACATAGAAATGAATGTTAATTATAATGAAATAGCTCATATTTGTTTTCTGTAGCACTGTTGGGAAAAAATAGATATCAATTATCTTATCTGTTGAACTTGAAATATATCACACACGACGTTCTCCGTAACCTTGTTAGTAAGATGACGATCTCCTAATTAAGGAGTCGCAGACTTGATTCCCGTTAGTACCTATTTTTCACTAAAAACGGTTTATATTTGACTTTTAATTAAGGTACCTTGAACACCTTTCTGGTTGGTTGGAAGATATTGCTACGTGACAATAAACGATAGGTTGCTTTAAGAAGCGACTGAAAAAACTCTTAATTTCTAGTCAGTAAAATAACGTGTTTCATTCTTGATTTTTCTTTTCCTTTCCTCTCCACCATCCTTTCCTTTCCTTTTGATTGGTGATATCTCACTTTATATGAAAAATAATGTTCGGGTGATTTTTCGTCTTTGTGGGGTTTGTGGGCATGTTCTCACATATATGTTTATGGATTTCGTGGGGATGGATAGTCATTTGAATGATTTATGCGACCACGTAACTTGCTTCATTTACTTTTGTCTGGTTGGTTGGAAGAGATTGCCGCCTGGCAATAAGCCCACCAGATTGTATTGCAATAAAAGTGTTAAATAAATAAATAAATAAATAGGTTGTATAAATGGAAAGTGAAATAAAATATTGAATTAGAGTTCTACTTTCACCAGATTATCAACATCTGTATGGCTTCCTCTGATGTTTGGTCAAATATTTAGATGTTTACAATATACTTGTAAACATCTAAATATTTGACCAGATGTTTACAATTTAAATGTATGGCGATATATTTAATGGGTAGTGTTTTTTTAGAATCCACCGATTTAAGTAAGCGACCGAAAACGAACTTTTCTAGCGCAGATATATTTTCATTCTTCTATCGTATTATATTCAATTCATTATATTTTCTTCAAAAATAAAAATATTTTTGTAATAGAAACTTTAACCTGAAATTAAAAATTGATCATTGTGCGATGTTACAGCTTTTCAGTACTTCTTTATGGCGTGGAGACTTAGACACCAAAACCACTACGAAACAAATAAAATCATTTGAACTGTGGTGGTACGAGTATAAGAGAATGTTTCAGAGTTCTTGCGTTAACAAAGTGCGTAACGAAGAGTTCCTCCGACGAATGAAAAAAGACAAAGAAGGACTCACTTGCCTTAAGAGGAGGATATTGGAATACTTTGAACATTTCGTGAGAGGAAACAAATACGAAATCATCCAAGTCACACTGCAGGGGAAGATACAATGTAAATGAAGTGTAGGAAGAAGAAGGAACTCCTGACTGAAGAATCTTAGATAGTGGTTTCACTGTAACATGGAAACATTGTTCAGAACAGTTGCGGACAAAATTAAAATAGTCCGGATGATTGGCAACTTCCAACGTAGAGAGGGAAGTTGAGAATAATAATAATAATATTAAGAAGACTTCGAATTTTATTTTGGAAATCTATTTATAAATTATACCAGCTGGATTGAATGTCCTTGAATTGACAGCTAAGAGCTGATTGCAGAGGTATGATGAATTTTCGTCATAAAAAGTCATATCAAAATAAAAAATATAACTGAAAATAAATAAAGCGTTATTTTATTCAATCCGGTGACTCAAAGCGTTATTTTATTCAATCCGAATACTACAATACAAGAATTTTTCCATGGTATAGGAACATTATTGCATTTAGGTAGATAGTATAAAAGCTCTTCCAGTAAGACGGGCAATCAAACCCGAGATGCATGTGTGCTAAGCAAGCATGCTAATCACTTGGCTACTGCGCGAAAAGCCATATAATAACGTTACTTCTGTCAGTCTTGCATTAATATTATGCTATGAATGTTGGTTTTTGGTAAATAGGTAATTGATTTACCGATATTTACGATGTGTTTGAAAAGCTTTTTTTTTGCATTTCCTTGAAATGAAACCCTAGGCACGCACTCACTGTTATCGTGAAATAAGTCGACACTGTTCAATGTATAAAATAGCTTATCGATTATTGAAACAATGTATATGTATATGAAAAACTTAAAAGAAAATTTTATGAACGGCTCGCTTCCGATATTTTATATTCAATACATCTTTATATTATTTTTACGAGTATCTTCAGGTTTATTAATTAAAAAGGGGCCGGAGTCATTTTCTTTTTAGTTTTTTGCAATATCATTTTAGTTGTTATTTAATCCTTTGCAAAATTAATTCAAATGAGTTTTTCAATATTTCTGATACTCTCCACATTTCTAATACATTTTTCCTTCTTCCGTTTAACTTTTTTTCTTTTTTCTACTTTAGAATTATTTTATTACTATGATTGTTCATAAACAAAACATTGATTTACAGTTTTGTGAAAGATGTAAATCAATGTTTTGTTAAACTATTCGGATAAAAATGAAATGCTATTTCCACAAACTTTTCACTCTTTCAAGAAGCTTTTCAATAGAACTTTCATATTTCTGAACATATATAGTATACTCTTATGCCTACAGATTTTTATCATTTTAATGCAATTATTTAGTCGCCAGATGGCATTAATAGTAAATAATCACAATTATAATCATAATTTTTACAAGATTAACAGCTGTATACGATGTATGTATGAAAATATTCAGTGTCTTTCAAGCAGAGTGTTTATTGGTTTTTTCGGTCAATGCTCTTTTTTTAACGTCGTTTTTTACTGTTCATGCAGTGAGACCCTGGAACCGCTTGCAAATTAATGTAAAACTCGCTACATTATTGACATGTTTTAAAAAGTGAAAAAATCCAAGATGTAAAGTATTTAATTGCCGATTTTCCTTACCTCTTCAGCATTCATTTTTTAAATAATTTAGTTGGTTACATCTCATTTTATTTTGAATAAATGAAAGTTCATTAATTTTGAATAAATGAAAAAAAATTAGAATCTTTTTTACGAACACGTAACATCCGTTTTATACTTTTGTCTGGTTGGTTGGAAGGATTGTCCACCAGATAGTTCTATAATGAAGTGTAAGATAATTAAATCATGTAAACATTTAAGGATTTGATAGTTGGGAAAGAATAACTCTATACCTCAAATACTCTACTAAACCTTTCATGGTTTTCATCATTTAATTATTTTCATTTAAGTTCACTGATTCTGTTTGTTATATTGTAAAAATAACGTAAAAAAGGTGTTTGTTGTTTTTTTTAATTTTGAATCCATTTTTTATAGAATAGGTTTATACTTCCGAATTATAGGCTGAAAAAAATCCTGTAATATTCGAGGGCAGAGGACAGTGCGAGGTTCTAACCAATGACCTTCCCCACATAAGTTCAGCCCGTTACCTCGCGGGTAAACACATAGAATATTCTCATACTTTTAAGCTTCCTTGTTATTTCATATTGGTGATTGAATCAGAGCATACAGAAAAAAACAGTTTTAATTTTAAACGACCAACTGCCAGAAAAAGGAAAATATAATCTATTAAAAATCTAAAATGGATTATTTGTGAATAAATCATTGCCCAAACGCGGAATCGATCACGAGACCTATAAATCTTTAGTCTAGTGATATGACGCAACCTTATTTACTGTGTTACTTAGAATTCAAGACGGACATTGACGAGTTTTTAATTTCATTTCAAAAATAGTAATTTGTGTAGATTTTGAATAAATCTACGCATTTAAAAAAATCATTAACAAATATGAATTAATATAATATAAAATCATTTACATGATAGTCTCTGATAAGACACCTGTCTTCCAGCCTGAGAGTTACGGATTTAATTCCCATTGGTACTTAGATTTTTTAAATGGGTTCCAGTCTGGTTTTTACTAAAGACATGTCTAACATTTTTGAGTTTGCTGGAAGAGATTGCCACAAAGCAATAAATCTACATGATTGTAAATAATAGTCTTAGTTTTACAAAAAAGTCACACACCAATCTTACAAGTCCTTTTCTTATTTTAAGTTTTATTTTTTTCTTCAACGACTTTCTGGTTGGAGATTGCCACAAAGCAATAAATCTACATGATTGTAAATAATAGTCTTAGTTTTACAAAAAAGTCACACACCAATCTTACAAGTCCTTTTCTTATTTTAAGTTTTATTTTTTTCTTCAACGACTTTCTGGTTGGCTGGAAGAGATTGCCACATAGAAATACACCCATTAGGTTGTACTGTACACAACTAAAATGTCATATAATAATGAACAACATGGTGAGAACTTGATGACCTCCTTGACTTAGTTGGGGGAATAATTGACTCCAGACCGGGGATTCAATTTCTGATGAAAACTAAAATTAACAAATTTACCAGTGTCCTTGTTGGTATTTTTTATAGACAGGCTTTATAAAACCCTCTGGTTGCTTGGAACAAATATAGCAGTATGTCCGCCAGATTGTATTGTATACAGTTCAAAAATAATAAAACTAAAATATGATTTTTAATTGTATAAATTTATGATATTCGTAAATTACTTAATTTAGACAAGTGAACTTTTTATTGAAAAATTCACACCACGAAGCAATAAAAATGTATAAAAACGAGATATAAAAAAATATTCAAGAATGATAAAAGATAACAAACGTCTTATTAAAAATAAAATAAATCCCTTAAGACTATCTACGAGTATAGTGTGTCGCTCGCCATCAGATTAATCTAAATGTAGTAAAATATTAATTTAATCCTTTTTAAATGTATCAATTGAAATCACAAATATGTCCAACTAAAAGAATTCCTTATTAGATCTACGATATATTTCTACGAAAAATCTTGATTTATTTGGTAAAATGTACTAGCTTCATATTCAACTTTGAAGGGAGTAAAACGAAGATTGTTTCCGACTGTCGATTTTCTCTCTATGCCGTTTCAGTGTAAATAGAAGATTTATGTCCTTTTGTAGTTCTAAACTAGTAATACGTCTTCAGTATTCGTGAAGTTTCCCATGGAATAAACAACCCGGATAAAAGTAGAGTAAACGTATGTACTTTTGCGGCAAAAAATATGAGGGACGAACTATTCTTAGTCGATAAATAAATCAAAAGGAAATAAAAGTTCCAAGTGTTTTTCAGTTGAATGTTAAGGAATAAGTATTTAGAAGTAACGAAAGAAGTATTTAGAAGTAACTGTATCCTTTTTGGTTATTTGTGTAATAAAATGTACCTTTTCGTTTAGACGTACAGTAGTCCCCCGTTATCCACTGGATCTGTATCCGCGATTGATCTCTCGCTGTGATCGCATCGTTTCCGGTATCGTAGTGTTAGTTTTTAAATAACCCTTATTTACTGTATGGAAATAACAAATCTTCAATGTATAAAAACTCAAGAAACAGAAAGAAATGTTTGCTAGTTTTGTTGTTCCACCTCAAACCGCAAAAGTTAATGAATATCAATATAGCGTGAGAAAAGTTTGGTTATTTAGTCGAGGTTCGTTATTTTCCGCGAATTTTGCCATCCGTAGGGGCTTAAATCCTATCTTCCGCGGAAGACGGGGGACCATTCTATAAGCGTTTTTTTTAATATGTTTCACATGTCATGAGAGAAGAGTAGTCCAATTTATATATTATTTTTACTTCATTATTTTTTTTTCTCCTTCGCCACAATCTGACGACCACCGTGGACTAATAGGATAGACGCCTTTTTTACAACCCTGGGGTCGCGGTTCGATTCCTGTTGGTATCCATTTTTTCAAAGGCCCAGGTCCAGCTTGCTTTTCTGTATAACCGCTAAAATGTTTTGTTGGAGATTACTACTTTCAGATAATTTTACCAGATATATTTTAATGAGGATTTACGTTAAAATCATGGATTTAAAAAATGGTTACTAACGGCATGCAAACCCACCACTTCCCTGTTAAAAGACAGTTGTCTTACTTATAATACCATGTAGATCATGTTTCATCTGGTAATAAATGCTGTTGTATTACTTATCATTCTAAGTACGAGTATGTTAGTATTTTCTTACTAAGCCAATGCCATTTACAAACATTTTAAAGATTCTTTGTTTTCCTTGTTTATAACTTTTGATTTACATTTAAATAGAATTAATTTCCAATAAATATTTACAAATTCTCTTTAACGTAACTATTATAAAAAAGTTATAAGTGTTTTTTTTAATCTTTTTCAGGAATAAGTTTCATGCAACATTTTATGCAAAATCTGGGTTTGTAAAATAAAGTATATTACCAAAAGTCATCACCGTTTTATTAAACCTCAAATAATACTCATATGTACATAGGTTTAGACGTAAAAATATTTCCCAAAAGATGTGCTTAAGAGCAAAAGGGTGGGATTTGCGAGTGTGATAAGGAACTACCAATTTCCTGAAGAATTAATCGAGTTCACCAGCTGATAAATATTCGGATCAAATGGAATTAGAGACATCAATCCGTGGATGGAAATTGAAAATAAGTCATTTTCAGGAGGAAATAGACCATTTCCCATCTCCGATTGGTCGGCTGACGTAGGCGGAGCAGTGGTCTTCTTTGGTAATTAAAGGGCAATGATGAATAAGTAAGCGTTTAGTCTTATATTAAACTCAAGTTAACTTCTAAGTTCTTATTTTTTGTGATTCTGATTAATAAAAAATGATTTAGTTTTTTTAAAGTTCTCTGGTTTTGGAAAACAATGAATTCAGAAATTTAAACAAATGGATTAAAAGATCTCTTCAAAACCAATAGCTAAATATTTTTTCAATAAACATATTTTTTAGTAATAATATTTTGTTTATTGTTCTTAGTTCTACGCTTTCTTTTCGTGTCAAAGGCACATCTTACTTCTACGCAGAATTCTGCCACCTGGATAAAAGTGGCGTTCCATGAATCAACTCCTCTTTACATCAGGCAGCTGGTGTCCCAATGACTGCTCATTACCTCAGATACAGAAAGTTGAGTCTAATATATTACATTTTGACTTGTCCTAGATTCTCCCATTTCCTGTTCGGAGCCTGTTAAGAGATTTCCAGATTCTCAATGGCAGTTCAGAGCTAAGTGGCAATGTTTCTACAAATCCACCCACTGGGGCTTTATGTTTTTCTTCACTCGTTCATTCTATCAATGGTTGTTCCAGAGACTTATTAATCCTAATGAAACCGTGCTTGGATTTTAACCTAGGATTTGGGGGCTGGCGATTATGCAAAGGATGCCATGGATCACTTAATCGGTTGGATCTCTCAGCACGACGTCCAATCTTTCTCGTGATTTTTGGGAAAGGAATTTCAACGAGGACGTGTACCTTATTTAGAGTGGTCGATTAAAGGGAACACGTGAACAGGAGGCTTGTCTCGTTTATTTAGTTTCAGTGGAAAAGATGCACCTTAAATTACATTTAAAAGTGAATAAAAATTTCAACGTTCAACATGTTTTTGGATTTTTTTGTTAAACCATTTTTCAATATAAATTAATTCGTTTTTTTATGTTTAACGATTACATAGTTCAAAATCAAGTATGCCAATATTTTGTTTATTTCGAGTGAAGCTTAAATAATTTTAAGTAAAATAAAAATTTGTTTTACCTTAAATGCACCTTCGTTGAAAATATATTATATGAAATCATTCAATCATTACGAGAAATGCTAACCACAACTATTTCATTTTCTTTTATTTTAACCTGGTATAAAAAATGTGACTGTTTTCTTTCCTTGAAAAATGTTTGTGAATTGATACATTTTTTCAGGATCTCGTATATTATTTTGGTAGCTATTTTAATTTTTCTCGGAATATAAATGCATTTAATCAATTGATATATTTAATACTATATTGCTATCAATAGATTCAATGCAAATTTGTTTAATTATTTTTCGTATCTCAATGCATATAATATCCCTATTGTGGTTTTTAATCACTAGTTAATATTTTTTTTATTTACTTCTGTATTGTATATAATTTTTCTTCTTATTTTATGTATTCTTATTTAGTTGTAAATTTAAAACCCACACCGTGGATTAGAAAATAAATAAGTAAAAACTAAGTCCAAGAATGTTGGTTGTATTAAAATGAAATACAAGCTATAAATATTTAGTCCACCATCAATTGAATATCATTCTGCCTACAACAGATCCTACACGACGTCAGTCATAGAGATCAAAAAGGTCCCGAACATACCCGAAAACCGTTTTTGCTCAACATCGTGTCTAGTTAGAGAAGAACGGAGTGCTCATTGCTGAGGCGATATAGCGAACTTTACGTAAAGAATGTGGTAATATTTCACTAACAGCATTCAAAAAGGTTTTAGATATAACTGAATAAAGAAATTTGATCTTGATAATGAGTAAACAAGAAAAAGTTTTCGTCTACTATCTCCCAATATTTCCTGCAAAATGTAACGAAAGAGTAAAGCTCACGAATGCTAAGTGTTGCCAATTGTGTATTCTTCAGCAAGTATGTCTGCGCCGACTCAATTTTAAATTAAAGAACCTTGCTTCCCAAAACGTATGATGATAGTTCCGTACCTTCGGATCCGTGACTTGCAAAGAATTGGCTCGCTTAACTCCACGGCAAGAGGATAATTTGCATTCGTTTATCAGAATCGTGTCTCCACATAAAATTTTCATAGGAAACATATTCACCAGGCAAGACAAGACTTTGTAACTAGTTTTGATGCTGAAAATATAAATGCAACTTGACATTTCTTGAATATAAAGATCTGTATACGAGTATCTATTTTTGTACAATTTAGAATGACAAAAACAAAAAAGTTGTATTCACCAAGATATTGTAGATCTTACCAAACAAAGAATGAATTTTTATATCAATAATAAAGGTTTTTGTTTCGTTAATGTGAAAATAAAGTCACATTGGTGTGTACTTTTTTAAATTAATGCAAATTGAAAAAAAACATGATGAATACTTAGAACTAAATTTAATTATCAAATGATTATGTCATATTTTACACTATTACCTGATATATTCATTATCAAGCCTCCACGAACATTTCACTTGTCAAGGACAGAAGGACTTCATTCCATCTTTATAATTATAATTTAACATTTTTTTCATATCTAATATTATAGTAGGCTGTCGTTGATTTTCTTTTGCTGTTAAATATTCTCAAGGTTCAAGTTATGAAGACCAACGTAGAAAATAAAATGGGAGTAAATATATATTTGAATAATAAATCTAGTTTATAATTTAGTCAATATACGTATTTCACCATTTACACTTAAATAGGCTGATAGGAATAAATAATTCCATTTTGATTTTATGAAGAATCCTAATATTTTTTTTTATATACGCATTCATAATATGCAAATATTAGTTTGATATTATAACGATATATGGAAGTGTGAGAACATACAGAAAGTGTGAGAACATACAGAAACAACTGTAGTATATTATTATAATTAAACAAGTTGTATATAACATAAGTGTTCATCTTTCGCGGTTCACTCAATTTTTTTTTCAATCAGATATTTAACCGTTTGACTGCTGAACATTTTTTTCAATGCTATAAAACATCTATATATAAACTCTCAGCACTCTAATGGTTAAGAATAAAATTAAGAAATATTATTTGTCTCAAAATATTTTTCGTCTTAACGCCCATACAAATTCCACTCTAATTCATATTATCTTTAAAAGTTAGCTTTTATTTAATTTTTTTTTATTTTTTCTCAAATATAAAATTGAAAGACACTGTTTAAATTTTACATTTCAGAAAAACTTAAAGATACCAATAATAATTATAAAAATATAGTTGCTTGATTATAAGAAATTGCTTTAAAGCAATTTATCCATCAGACGTATTTGCAAGAAAGTATCAAATAGATAATAAATATACTCGTAAATGAATTTTGAAAATTTCATTTCTTTTCGTAAACATGTACATATTTTATTTCCAAAAATGCATTTGTAAATTTCATGATGATTTAACAGTAATATTAATCTTAAGCAAAATAATAACCGTTTTAATTTCGAAAACGTTTAATAACAAGTATCGTTTTACTTAAATTAATGTTTATCTTCACCAAATGAATGATTTAAATATTATATATTCATACTTGAAATTTGATATCAATTTAATAGCACCATTGTTGTTGAAGTATTTTGTGATAAATTTCAATAAAAGCAACATCTCTAAATTCAAGTGTTCCAATTCTACAGAAGGATTTAGAAGAAGCGACTAGTGACGGCCGAAGTGTGATTTATGAGGTCGGGGAACTTGGAAACTTTAGTCGTGGCAGCTTAGCGATGGCAACTCAATATTGCTTTTATGGGGGGCCAAGTCCGCGTTGCGTGAGTGCAAGGGTATGGAAAGAGAATCCCATAAGAATGGAATCAATAGGATGGAGGTGAATTGATCTATTCTTATCTGAACTAATTCTAAATGGAAATATTGTACGGGTAATACACTTTTACTGTATACTATAGAATCTGATGATGATGATCTGACTTATGTTCATAATGCTATTTTTTTCAAACCAACCAGAAATATCTGTAACATGCAAAGTACAAATATTAAAGTTGAGAAATTTATGTTGCGAAAAATTATTTATCACTGGGATAATAAGCTGGATAACAGTTTAATTGAGATCAGGATTATTATAATAATGATAACTTCATGCTTGGGTTGGTTAATATTTTTAATGAAGGTGTTGTTGAGTTTAGGAAAGACTTTCCTTTTCCAACATTTTCTCAATCCTAGGTCAGGCCTGGGAGAGTGGTTATTCAATTTTCATTTTGTGTTAAATATATTTGCATTATTTATTTACTTATTTATTTATTATTACACATGACAAGAAATATACACAATTTGCGAAAAAACAACAGGTAATTTTATTTGGATATACACTTTTAATGGATCTGGGTTTGTTGCCTTTCATTTGTCGTATCTCCAGTAAACTAGGCTTTTGCCTGTATCTCACTGAGGATATTTAGCATGATAAATAAATCGATACTTCTTTCCGATTTTTGATTACACAAAAACAAAACCCCGTTGTACGTTCTCATCAACCTGACAAATAGTGACACTCAATTACAACTGAAAACATCATGTGAAATTAAAAATTCATAAACATAAACTCCTCACACATCATCACTCCAGAAAGACCAAAAATATTCATTCCACAATATACCGCACACAATCATAAGAATAAAAATTAAAACAAAAATATACAGAAACACAAATACAAAAACAACCAAAATTAAAACAACAAGAAGGAACCCACATTCACGAGCCCACACAAATCTTTCATCCTGAAAGCCCAATTACTCAAAATCCTGTCGCAATAACAACCACGCTCCGATCGACTGTCTAAATGTTTTTCCTACCTTTACCTATATTGAATTCGGCACGCCATTATATGTCATGGGAGCCAATAAACATATTGCCTTTGGGAAAAAGAGGTTTTAACTCTAGGGATAGTGAACATTTCATTAGTTGCCATGCGTGTCATGTGTGTCTGCTGAGTCTGTATCTTCCCTTCCTCTCGATGGTAGTGCCAGAGAATGGATTTGAGATGTAAATTGGCTATGTTCAGGACCTGATACTCTCTGAAAAGCTCCGCCGTGGGATACCGACCAGGAATTTTATCGTTTGATTGATTACGTGTTTTCCTTAATTGTTTATGAATAGCTTTTTTTGTTTCAGTGTAGTAATACCATTTTCTGAATTGTGTAGATTTTTGAAATTGGTAATATTTCATATTTTGTTTAGTAAATTATTTGACGAGTAAGTGTCATATATATTTTAAATAAATAAACAATGAGTAACAGAAGTACTCTAAAGCCACTTTGAAACGTATATCATTACGTCATCTTCAAAATATTTAAAACATATATTTAACAGAAATTTTCACAGTTAATCTCGTTATGATAATTAAAATACATTTGCTAAGCAGCAGTTAAAAGGTATGGAATGTATTACCCTGAATCGAAACGGAACATTGGATTGTGGGGTGTGACTGTTTCGATTCACGAATTATTTTGAAATTAAATTCTAGTAAATAAATGAAAATCGTGCTTGTAATGCTCACGTGAAACCTCATTTCTTACAAGCTCCTAGTATTTAGAAACATGGTGTATTATAAGTAATGTCCTAACAATCTGAAAGAGTCAAGTTTAAAAAATGTTATAAATTGATTCTTAATAGGTTCTTATTGTAAATACAATACCTTTGACCAAAATACTCAAAAAGCGTTATGCAGTAAAAAAATACATCTTAAGACATTCAGGTGGAAGGATCTATGAAAGAAAATTTTAAACGATTCAAGAGAATATCGGCCTCCGACACTTGTTTGATTTATTGAAAAAAATAAATACGTCATAAGTCCTTTACATATCACTGTAACATTTATACAACAAAAGATAAAATATCTCAACACATTCCATCACTCCATTTTCCTATTGAGGTAGGCAGAGAGGAAAGAGCGCCAAATTTTCCTTTCGCAATATACTCGTACATACTTCCTTCGCCTCTACTATTTTTATTCTCATAGAGGTCTTTCTGTTTGTTTTACTCTGTACCTTTGTTCTTAAAAAAAATTAATGGCTCCAACCATACTTGGCACCGTCTTTCTCTATTATGATTCTCACTTATGTTTAGATTATAACTTTGTTTAGTTAATCTTTTGGTACCCATACATTAAACATGTCCAAAACACATAACCGTGCTTCTTTCACCATACTTAACACACAAGTTTTAGCTTACATTCATCCTTAATACTGTCATACATCGACATATAAAATATTAACGTCTGTGCAACTGTTATACATCGATACAACAAATATTAATATCTATGCACCCATTTCCACCACATTTATTCGGCTCCTTTCATTCATTTTCCACGTTCATATTTCACTCGCATACATCAAAGTTTGCACTAATTCGCTGTGAAATACCAACATTGCAAAAAAACATAATTAAAAATACACGTATCTCTTAAAATATAATGCATGTCGATGTATAGTATAAAACACAGAACGAAAAAAATAATGAAACACGAGGAACAAAACAAGACTAAGTAGAACAAAAACCAAAATCTCTCTCAAGGACAACGAGAACACAAAATTATAGAACAAATAAAAAATACATCAAATAAAGTGTAATTGGAATAACCAGTCTCAGTCAAGACCTAATGTTGAAGAAATGCCGGCGAAATACCCTTTTAAGCTTAACAATATTTAAAGAGATATTAAGATTTTTCAAATCAAATATTTACGAAACGGATAACACATTCAAACCAATTGGGATTATTAGAAAACTGTGAAGTACTTTTTTATAGCCTCTGCCTGTTATTAAGCAAAATGAAGTTATATTATATACGTATGTCCTATGGCACATGAAGAAATTACTAAATGGCAATAATCCCGCCAGGTTGTACTGTGAAGAAAGTGTAATACAGTACAATACAATACAATACTATATAGTATGTCGTGATAGACAACTTGGCGGTCTATAGTATTCGTACATATCAACCCCTACAGAGAAATGTAAAAGAATATTTAAAAATAAATTAATTTGTTTCTCCACTAATAAATAAAGTTATTTATTATGTACCATCACGCCGTTTCCTTAATGGCATAGATAGAGAGAACAGAGTGCCAGAATTTCCTATCTCGATACACCTATTTCGCCTCTTCTACATATATACATCTTCTCATACAGCTCCCACAATTTCTCTCTTTTATTATTGTATATAAATTGCTTTCAAATTAACTTGCACCAACCACACTTTCTTTGATCTTCCGCTACCACGCCTTCCACTCATACTCACTGTACATTGTGAAATATTATAAATTGAAAAATAATTTATTATATGATAAAATAAAAAAATATATTTAATTATTTTTTTCATAAAATAATATATTTTTTAAATAATTTAAATTTTACAAAATTTTTATATTAATATTTTTATAAAATTATTCCATATTTTATGTTTATTGTAACTTAATTGTATGTGATCCTTGAAAGGTTCTTTCTCGGCATACAGGTTTATATATTAAATATGTTAATATATAGCTCTAGAAAGTAAAACCCGATACCTTTTTTTAATTACAAAATGGTGTGTTATCATGGTGAATTTAATACGAAAAGAGTATTTCTATCACATGTTTTTCGAAGGTTAATATTCGATTTTTGCTTTTATTAATTGATATATTTCGTTTTTGCATCTTGAACTATAGAGTTAAATACGTTAGGACCAACACTATCCTTTAACCTTTAATATAGTGAAAGTTTTTTTATTCAACATTATTGCTGTCTTCATCTATCTTCTGGGCTTTCTTCAACATTTAACAGCCCTTCGCTCTCCATCTCGAATGGGTTTTAGGATCTCAGCCGGCCTGCTGGATATGAGATTACGAAGAAATGAAGAGGAATAGCTTCATTTTGAATGGGCTTTATATATTCTCCTTGTGTCGCGATCTCATGTTTAATACATGACAGATGCCAATGAATGTGCGAGAACGCTGGAATAAAAAGTAAAATAATACATTATAACCCCATTTTTTGAGATAAGAAATCAGATCAAACATTATTATTGCACAAGGACGTGCATTTAAAAAGTATATTTCTTGCAAAGTGTTTTTTTTTCAATAAGTGAAATATGCCTAGTTTTTCTACTTTCCCTAATTTTTACACCATTCACAATTCTAAAATTACCATTTACATTGTTTCAATGGAAAGGCGACTCGTCGAGTACAAGTATATAAAAATGCAAAAAACTTTCACTTCATGGATATAAAGAATCCCTTCACTAGGCAAGGCCTATGACGAAGTGGTATTATATCATAATCACAAATTTCGTAGATTTACTTTAAATATTTGAATCCCAAGCTATCACAAACATAATTCCAACAGCTTCATAATCTCAACAACCACATTAAAATCAAGTTCAACTCTTCATTACATATTAGCGTCAGTATTTTATTCATATACCTAAATATATAAGTCTTATCTTTAATGGCCATTATAATGTAAATTTATTATTTATAATTTATTAACACGAAATTAAGGATGCCTGAGGAAAACGTTTTAGCTTTTGAAACAAGAAAGAGCCAACGGCCTAGTTAACAAGTTAGTGCCAACTTTGTGACGAGCTGGTAAAACCTCTTACTTTCAACCTAGTGGTGGCAGGTTCTAATCCCATTAATACCATTTAAAAACATGATTCCAATCTGGATTTCTCTCAAGGGTTTTTAAGTATCTTTCAAGTCAGTAAGAATTGATATCCACATGGCAATAAGACCTAAACCGGTAGTACTGTATACAACGATTGTGTAATACATAATAGCTCCGTGACTCGGTTGATAGACATTTTGATAATATGGTTTCAAGTTCGATTCCTAGGGAACCTGTGAAGAATGGGCCGCAGTTTGGTTTGTCATATATTGTCTGTCTGGTTGGTTGATAGAATTTACCAGATTGCGCTGTATACAACAGGAGTGTAATACAACAATATAGACGAATTTAACGTATGAAAAATGGTACATGATACATGCAAACACCTATGATAGTTTAGTAGCTAAAGCAAAAAATGTACTATAAGGTTGAATAAGTTCCAGATACTCATATTTTCTCGTTGTCAACCTCGACAAAGATATAACGTGTTGGAGAAATGATAGTTATAATACAAAATTAATATTAAGCTCATGAGTTACATATGAAGTTCGATAATATTAAACCCGAAATCTTTGATTTTTTTCTAAATTCGTCTAGAGGGCTCTTATAAGCGAGTAAATAATAACCATTCAATTAAAAAATACTGTGAAATTCGTTAATTAAAATATGTTCAACCGGAATCATGAAAAAAAGTGTGCTATATCAATTAAGTTCATAGGAGAGTTTGTGTAAGAAAATGTTATTCAATAATACCAAGAAAATGTTCTTTAATAATACCAAGAAAATGTTATTCAATAATATAAGTAGCTACTTAGTGCCAGATTAAAAATTATTTCAAATATGTATACATATATATGTCTGATAAAAAATTGTCCATTATCGAATCTGGGATATCATACCATCCACGACCTCCGTGGCCTAGTTGGTGATACGACTATTTCCCAATGTAGAGGTTGTGTGTTCGATTCCCACTAGTACCCGATTTTTTATTTATGAAAATAATATTAATGTCTGGTTTTCATTCTATGCCTCTTTCACATATTTTTGGATGGTTGGAAGAGATTGCCCTATGGCAATACACCCGTCAGGTAGTACTGTATACGACGAAAGTGTAATAAAATTTTATACATAATGTATGGCGTACATGCTAAACATTGAATTTTTGGTCCCTGCATCTATTTTGGTAACCGTCTAACCTTCTCTAGTCCAGTGCTACTCAAACTTGCAAGTGTAGTGGACTGGTATATATATTTCAGTGTTATTTAAAGACCTGTTTTACTCTTTTGGAGTGAGTATTGAAAAATGTATTTTTAATAAAGTTTTATTGATTTTAAATAAATACATAATGTAAATACTTCGACCTTACTAAGGTGACGGTCTACGGCTACTATGGCTACCCGCATCCTGCGGACTACCATTTGAGTAGCATTGCTCTAAGCCTATTGATGTCGTTTCTGCGCCATAATCACAAATTATCATAAGAAGTTTCATTGACAACTTGGCTGAAACAATAAAACTGTTGCAAACGTGTCGCAATAACGACTTAGTCGATGCTATTTTCATTTTAGTTCCTTGTTCAGAGTGAAAAATAGAAAACGACGATTGTCAAAGGAACTTTGCCATTCAGTGATACTCATTCTGGTTACGTAAACGAGTTAAAAAGCTGTGCTTTGAAAATACTCGCTTTTATTGTAGGAATAAGAATAGATTATCTGATCCTATAAAACGTGATATATCATGGGGTTACTTCAATGGTGTTACAAGTAACGAAATAATCTATAAAGCTTTAACCAATAGTTGATTTGAAACTAAGGTAGACTTAGATCTGATAACCTAAATTTGATTATTGTAAAATGAGCCTTTATAAGGCTGGAATCCAGTCTGTTGGGCAATAATCGAAATGGGTTTATTCACCCTCTAGCCTTGGCGTCAAGAAATTTAAAAACGAGCCCAGGTTGCAAAGAAAAAGAAACAAAGGAATAAAATTTAATTTTAACTTATTTGCATTTATTACACCTCACTTCCATCCTGTGGCACTGTATGTTTAAATATACAAACTTTTTTAAAACGCCTCCACCCTTAACATTATACGAAGATCGGCGGTCCCGTCTAAATACCACGTATCAAATATCTCCTAACTCCCCCGTTTAACCATGCATCAGTCAGATACACAATGTCATAATTATTACCTAGAACTTCCTGACGATAAGATTCTGTTTTGGATCTCAGATCATGAGCATTCTGACAGTAAATTCTGAGTTCCGTATACGTTCTATTGTAGATATGTTACAATAGTCAACTAAATAAAATACAGTAGTTTAAAATGAATATTAATTCAGGGTATAGATGAAAGTTAATTTGGGTAAATAATATATCAGTTTAGGTTAACAAATCGTGTGATCAAAAATTTTTTTTTACAATTTTATGAACTTTGGGCTAGAGTATATTCCTGCTTACTATACTTAATATGATGCTGATATCGCTTTGTTTAAAACTAAGTCCATTTACTTGAAATACCCATGGGTTTAAAAATACCTCCAATTAAATGCATGCCTTTCTTATAGACTTTAGATAAAAAAAGGTATTTATGTGCTATTTACGCACTTAAGCTCTATTCTGAAGCTTACTGGTTCTTTGATTTTTGTGCTAGATTCTGTTTTTTTTTGTATAAAATATTAATTTTTAACACTACGCTTTCAAAAAGTTTTAAATTTTTTTATGTGAAGAAAAATGAAAATATGTCACATTAGCATGAACATCTTTAGATTTTATTGCTTTGTCAATCATATACATACGTGTATGTATGTTAAAATTTCATGGTTTATCTTTCTAGAATATAATCTCTGTCCTCATCTTAAAAATAAATTGCCGTTTAAGAAGCAAACGTCAATTGTTAAATTTGTTTCTAAACACATAATAAATTGCAACCAATTCGTTAAACAATATTTTATTTTAAAAGCGGTTTTTTTTCCTTATTTGGACTATTGTTATAGTTACAGAAGTTGACTGCAATATCTTCTCAATGTGATTATTGTTCTATTGTCATTGCTGAAATGTACAGTCATATAACACTTTTGTTTAGATATGATTAGAATGTACTTTGTAGGGTAGAATTTTGAAAGGGTAGAATGTACTTTGTAATAAATTATTTATAAAGTTTTGCTGTGTAGCTCAACATGATAATTAGAAAAACGTCATAAAATTGTATGCGTTTGATTCAGAGTTTAAAAAGTATCATGTATAATAAAACATAAACGCTGTTTACTTTCAATAGACGGGAAAGGGAAAATTATTGAGTAAGAAAATCAGGGATAAAAATTGAGAAGAACATACTAAGTTATTGGATTGAAACATAATGTATTTTAAGTAAGCTAACGAGGGTGCGAGTCTTCTGGACAGTTGATTCCAGAGTCTGATAGCATAGACAGTTGCAAGACCAACGTAAAAAATAACGAACAGTGGACAGAAAAACCCAGTCCGTGATCAGACAGGAGCTAAAAATTATGGTGAGATATCATATCATATTGCGTCTTCTGATACCCACGCGTATAACATACTTGTTATAAAAGTCTGTTAGATGATACAAGATTAAACAAAATTCTATATAAAAGTGTATTACAATAAGACACGCTCCTCTTGTTCGATCATAAATGAAGAAAGGATACTTTTGTATTGACACAGAGAGATATATCCTCGAGGAGGAACAAGTTTTAATGTATTATTGTTGTGATGTATTCTGGGACCAGATGGGGTCAAGTCTCTCATATAATCGATACCGAAATAAGTATTTCGCACAATGCGGGGTGGAACGGCACCCTATTGAAGGAATTTCTAATCATTGATCTTATTCGTTTATTTGGTGAGAATTTTTAGTTCAATGGTTTTGAGAGAACTTCGTATTTTTGAAACATTATTTTTATATCGTACATAAAAAATACTTACGAGTAAATACATACTTTTACACCATATCCCTGCTGATGTAGGCAGAAAGGACATGGCGCTAGACTTTTGTATCTCAACACACATATTTCACGTTTTCCACATCCGTAGACCTTGTCATGCAGCTCCTACGATTCTCTTGCTTTTCAATTTTTTTTTTCAAAATAGAATTGAACGTATCCAACCACACTTTCCTTGGTTTTCCTCTATCACGTCTTCCACTCACATTTGCACATTTATAAAAAATGTAATGATGCCTGAAAGTGAGATATAAAAATCAGTATATCATTTGTAACACTAGAACATTTGCCCCGGTAATGCTACTATTAAAGTTTGTAAAATATTAAGATCGTGACAATCAAATTTTAAATTTGTTCAAATTATTTTGTTGAAATTGTTTAATGCCGAAATCGATGGTAAATTAATAAATAAACCAATATTTAAGAATGACGCAAGATGCTAAATCTAATCGGGTTCGTTGAAGAAACCTCGAAATATTGTTAAGATCCCCTAAATATGTTTAATGGCTAGTATGATAACACATATTGGTGATCCTTTGACCTGGTTGGTTGTAAAATTGTTAACTACCCAGGAATTTCGGATTCGATTACCGATAGTGCCATATAAAGTTTTGAACAAAATTTATCCAAATAAAGGGTCCCAATGGTTAATAAGTACGCCTGGTAACAACACACGCACTAGATGTCTGCGAGAGTTGTTATCTCTCCATGAGCGGTAGAATTTCTAAAACGTACGATGACGAACTGTGAATAGTAACATACGTGCCTGCTCAAATGGTTCGTATATCCAAAGGCTTGATTATTGAGGCCGAAAATATGATGTCTCCTGGCTTCACTCTTCAACATATTCGCTTCCCCAATTCAGATATATAGCGAGGTACCATACAAATTAATATTGGAATAACAAAGTTGTAAAAAAAACAATGGTTTTGAAATAAAAGTGAAAATTTCTTTGAAAAATAAAAATCAAGAATAAATCTTGTTTATTTTCAGCTCAATACACTTTTACAAATTGAAATAACCGAGTTTATTCAAGTGTTCGGTCTAAGGATACAGATCCTTTCTTTGGTTATTTAATTGACAATTCTAGATATGTCCGTCCCTAAAGAGAAAAATTCCACGAATTAAGCCGTTGGGAGGAATGGCGATAGATACATCGTTATTGTTTCACAGAAGTGGATCCTTTAGTGGAAAAATTAGAACTGCGTGAAATTCGAAGAAGAAAAATTCAGAGAATTCCATTCTTTGTACGGAAAATGTGTGGCATTTTTCGTTAAATTGGTTCATATACGTATAAGCACAGCAATAATATAATTTTTTTAAGTTAAGGAAAAGGTTTTACTTAATAGAGGTAAAAGTTTATATAACGTTTAATATGAATAGAAAAATATATTTTTACGAATATCATTTTTTGTTACTTTGATTTGTTTTTATATGCATTCACGCTTAATGTAATAATTTTATTCCAGTCAGTGTGCAGAATGATACAATGCAATACTTTCTAGTTGGTTGAAAGAGATTGTCACATTGCACATTGAGAAAAAAATAATAGCGGGATCTTATTTTTTGTGCATGGGTTGTTGCATTAAAATGCAGAATTATTAGTATTTGTGCATCATATATCAATTTAAGTGTGGTTATTTTTTGTGGTATCTTGCACTTGTTTTTTTTTTTTTAGTTTTGTTTCTTGAACTATAAAAATGCTAATCTCACCTACATACTGTCTATCTAGATATTGTTTTCAACATTTATTTCAATGACGAGAGTATTTAATTGACACCTGTAAAAACTGATCGATTTAAAACAGGAATTCCTTGTTAGTCAGCCAGCAGGTCTATGGTACGATAGGGGAAGGGGAATATGTTTTTAATGATAATTGAAAAGCATACTTCTAAATTTCTGCTATGTAATTATTGTATCTTTCCTTTCCTTGTTATCATAAGAATAATTATATAAAATGTATTAAAGATAGTATGACAAAATAAGATATGAAACATTTAAACATACATGTAACATACTCGTATATACAACCACCGAGTACCAGATTTTCCTATCTCGATAGATATATTTCGCTCCTTCAATATCCATACACCTTCTCATGAAGCTCCTACGATTCATCTTATTTCTTACATTTCCTACTTTGAAAATATAATTTACAAGATCCAATCATACCTTCTTTGGTCTTTCTGTGCAACACCTTTCATTTACATTTGCACTGTTAATTTGTTATGTTAGTCTTTTTCCATTCATTCGTTCTACTTGCCCAAGCCATTATAGGGCTCTTCTTTATCTTACTCAAAATGTCAGTTTTAAGTTCACGTAACATATATCCCTATCACTTAATTCCGTATTCTATCATAAATTGTCCCCTCTTACATTTTTCTGTACACACATTTCTACAATTATTATTCATATCTTTTCAGTATTAGTTGTTTTACACGTGTAATATATATACGCACTTAAGCATCTGAACATTAAATAATTTATAATATTTACATAAAAAATATGTTTTTAAAAAAATTTAAAAAAATTATAAATCGGCAAAATATTGGTTTCCTTCTGTTTTCTTCGTTCTTGTTGAATGTAATACTCGTAGTTTAATTTAATAATCTACACCAATTTCCAATAATTAGAGACGCGATCAAACAAGATATATATTTAATAATTTCATTTTAGGATTCAGTAATGCGGGACCACAATCATGCGATGTGATGACGTGTATAAAGGGCTCAAAATAATGAAAATGTTCAACAAACACTTCGTTTGCACTACAGAAAAGGAGTTTGTTGAAAAGCTGACGGAATACGTTATTGTATACTGCCCGCATCTTCGTCTACTGGGCCCATTGTATAATTGTACAACATTTCTGATGATAAATGTTTAAACATATAGTAATGTATTTTACTTTACATTACTGACAACATCGGTTAACAGATATTGATTTTTATCTTTTTACATTTTAATTTCTAATACGAGAAATAAAAACTTCAACCAGTGTCAGTTTTGAGTTTTAGTTTATAACTGTAAAAATAATTTTTAAATGTATAATATACAAATACCATCACACCGTTTCCTTCTCGAGGAGGGCAGATATGACAGAGCGCCAGACTTTTCTATTGCGACACACATCCCCTTCTTTCACATTCTGTCATACAACTTCCTTTTTTTCATGCAGTTAACAGACATTCATATTTTTCTAGACTAATTTTATTCACATTTTCCATGCGCTCATTCTTCTCAACTGTACCAGACTCACCGTTATATTTTACTGTTATGAATCCTCTCGTATATTTTTTCGAAATATTTCTTCCATCTCCAACGAACCATATCTTCTTTTGAAAAAAACCTTAAATTCTTATTTTTTATTCCTTTCATACCATTTGCATTATTTTTCTCACATTTTACTTACTTCCTTACAAAACATTTTACATTTCATACTCAACTTTTAACCTTCTTGATCCATTATTTAATGTTATTTCCTCAATATTTTTTTTTGTTTTATTCTCCATGCTTTACACTCTTTCTTTCATTTCATTGATTCATTACTTTTTCCTGTTCTTGTTTCAACAAATACTTTTCATGCTCTATTCTCTTTCAAGCAGTTCATTCCTGCCTAACCTATCATGCACCCCTTTTTTATACCCGATTTTTGCAAAGCTACACACTTCCTTTGCTATATCTACCAATATATTTTTCAAACTCACCCAGTTTTATTCAATATTTAGCCACCACTTAAAATTCTCATTTTTCCTTTCACACACTTTCTAAATTCCTCTTTTTTTGCTTCATCTTGTAGTACATATTGCACCGTGGCGTAGGGACAATCACAATAATATTTCGACAGATTGAGTTTGATTTAAATGTGTATATTCAAAGAAATTTTCCAAATATCTTTTTTGCTGAGAGTTGTCAAACCTCACGAGCGTCTGGAGCTCGGACTTGTTGAATTGTTAATGTATGAATTTTGTACATGTAAGTCATAAGTCTGAGAACAGGCAATGAACCTAGTAAAGCAGTTTAGATAGGTTGTTTGTGCCATATTGAATTTTGATTAATAAGTTTAATTATATTTTATAATAAAGTTTTATGCTTTAAGTTATTGTAAAAAAATCAATACAGAGTTTTTTTAACGTAAACTCTATTATCTGATATACTGTGTAGGTACATTTTAAATTTAAACATCGGTATACAAGTCTACTACATATCCAAATTGATGGTGTTTCTATATAATTAAAAAAAAATATCTACATAGTTAAACATGATACATCTGGTGGGTTTAATGCTATACAGCAATTTTTCCTAACAAAACCAGCTCATATTGTTACAGTTTTAAATCATTACAGATTTTGTAAAACATGGTTTCAATTTAAGTAAAAAAACAAATGACTGACTTAAATTTATCAAAAGTGGTAGAACTAGAAAAAAGGAATTATTTCAAGGATAATGAAGAAAAACGAAGGAAAATTTGGAGGAAAGGATATTTTGAAAAATTGAAAATATTTTTTTCAATGCTCTTCTAAACGTTAATAAAAATTATAACTTCTTGATCAAAATAAAACCTCTATTGAAATAATGTGACTTTAGGTAGAACATTTTAAATATTTCTTATGAAATACGCCAAATTTACGTCGAAAACATGTTTTTATTAGGCAGTTGACGACGATACGTGTGTGTTCCTTTATGCTAAGCAAAGGAATCCCCTTAGTAAGGTGGCTTGGTAGCTATTTAATATTCAAAAGCCAACCCGCGTGAAGTTGCTTCTCTGGTAATATGGAGCTGCAGCGCTGTTAGCCTCTCATAGCTCGGCCTGATCTCTGTTTTAATCCTTAGAAAACTCTTATGGTTACTTTTGTCGGTAACGTGAAAGAAAACGAGTTTTATTCAAAACTGTTTTCGATAAACTCTTAAAGTATAATGAAGTAAATTTTATATACTTCCTAAAAATATTTATACCATATAAAAGAGATCTTGACATAGTATGATCAAAACGCGCTAAAGTAATACACTGTGCCTGAAAGAACAGTGAGAATGTGCAAAACTTTATTTTTATTTTTTCCTACATGCTTTGGTACTTTTACGAGCGAATGTAACCGCTTGAGCTTTATAGTAAAATGTGATCAAATAAAAACATGTGATCCGACACATACTGTATACGTCTTTAAATGTTAAATCGTATAAATAATGGATTACACACATTGAATTAAGTCATATGCCTTGTAACGCTTTTCTGCTAGTGAAGCTACGCCTGATGTTGTCCACTTGTGCAATGATTCGGGATATTTATGAAGTAGCATCCAACAGTAGTTTCCAAGCATATTTCAAACACTTTCCACGGATCTTGGTTTCCATCCTTTTAATGGCTTGACTTGAAGGTGAACACATATTTTATGAAAAAAATAACATATTTGCATTCAAGAGGTGAATATTTATGCTAATAAAGCATCCGAAGACTTTGAATTTATTGAATTCTATGACGATAAGGGCCATTGTTGTTTTAATTAATAGAAGCAAAAAATAGACAGTTAATAAAAAAATCGTTTGCTCATTAAGAAAGTTTTTTTTTAATGCGTATAACACTCTGAGATTTGAAGTTGAAAAACAAATAAGATATCACAAAAAAATATTCAAGTTAAATCATTGCAGAACTGTGAAATAAGGTAGAGTTTTCAGTTTTTTTTATCATGGTACCCTCAATACTTCCGAATTAGTTTTCCAGACACATTGAAAACCGTGGCCGGAAGATAGTATTTTCTTTGACCCCAGTAAGCGAGTCTTAGGGTTAAGAGCCTCTGGAGTAGACACGGAACTCGCGACTCGTCATTTAACGTTTTGGCAGTACTGCCGCTTGGATTGTTACGTGCAAGGATTGTTACGAGACATACTCATTTTACCAGACTGGTACCCTTTTTTTTGGGTACCATTGGGAATAGAACCCGAAACTCCCGTGTGGAAGTCAAGAATGTTACCACTGGACTACGGAAGTCATCGAATTATGAAAGAAGAGTTAAAAAGGATAAATTGCATTCTAGATTAGTGCACAAGAAAATTGCGATACAAAGTATTAACATCAAGTGCACAAGAAAATTCCGATACAAAGTATTAAATTCGATACTGAGAAAATGTTCTCCATTATATTTCTAGCCATAAATTTTCAATCTGTAAAGAATGCGGTGCATTTTTATTCATATCTCTGTAAAAATATTGCAACTTTTGTAAAGAATTGATGTATTGTACCAGATGTCTCTATTATTATCTGTACAAAGTATTAAAGGAAATGCGAACCGAAGCTTTCAGTTGTATTCTTTACGCATGGATCACCCCATTCATACTTCTCATTTCTTATTACAAGAAGGCGAAGTTTTATTTGGCTAAGGTCGCTCATGGTGAGGCCATTCTTTGCCATTTCATTGTTCATGTTACATCTTTCATCTTTATAAAATATTACATTTACCTTCATTTTTCTATTGTTTTAAAGGTAAACAAAAGTCTTGAATGTCAGAATGGAGACATTTTTTTTGCCAAATTTTCGTTGTTTTATTTTTATACTGATATTTCGAGTAAAGTTAGCTATTAAAATTTCTTTAAAAAAATATCCATCCAAAATGCGAAATAAAGACCTGAAATTATTGCATAGGTATTATGGGTACTAAGGCGTATCGGCAATGCTTAATACGTATTGGCAATGCTTAGAGTTGCAGTATTAATGGAAAATTCCAAAATTATTCAAGTCTTGGTTTTAAAAAAATAAGTTTTATATTATATCGAATACGATTCTTAAGCCAATTATAACTAAACCTCCCTTAAGCCAATTACATTACTTAACAATTAATACTAAATATTTTCAATAATATATATTGTAAATTTGAATTTTAAAAGTGAAATCGGCTATACCGGGTAGGTCGCCTAACCAGATAACAAATTTATTATTTTAAAGTGTTGTTATTTTATTTCTTTACTATTTGCAACATAACATTAATTGTTTAGACAAACCGTAGAGTGCAAGTTCATAATAATGTAAAAACCCACCATTTTCTGGATATAAAAGGCCTTTATTTCGCAATTTAATGTATTTGTTCCTCAAAAAGCTACTCACTCCTCCCTTCTTGCTCTCCACCTGTCAGAGTACCTTATAAACGAGCCACCTTGTAAACGAGCCACATTTCTTTTACATTTGAATGAACCACATTACAAAAAATACTTATTTTTCTCAGGAATGTGTTATAAATATCCTTTCTTTAAAGTCCCTTGCATTATTTTATCTATTTGTTAAACTTATATCAAAAAAGTAATTAAATATTGAGATCGCTGTCTTTTTTTAAAACTTTAAATACTTTTCGACCCTTTTTTTTGGTTCTCGTTACTTTGTACATGGAATAAAAAATATTTTTTGATATGGTAAATATATGGAGAGAAACTATAAAAATAAAAAAAAATCGGTGAAATGATTAAGGGAAGTTTTTTACCATCATGTTGATTGAGAAAGTTTCTTTATGAAAAAGCAATGCGTTTATTCATTTTTTCACTATTTAAGAATAATAGAAGCATAAGAGTTAGCTGTTAAGTATATATTGGATATTTGCATTCCTGAAAAACTAAGATTAGCATAAAATAACATACGAGTAGTTGGGTAATAAAAGTATCAGAAGTACTGACAATATTTTTGTAACCGTCACACCAACTAAAAAAGCAACCAGGAACGACAAAATCCTAATATTGTTTTATATTTTCCGTTAAATTGTATGATATTTTAATATATTTTACGCAATGGGACATGTTGTATTTGATGAAATATATTAATTTGTTCATAAACATGACACAACTAGTACAAAGAGCTTTCTTCGACCATCCGAGATCAGATTATTACGAGCCTTCGTAATACCACAGGTAAATGTGCAACACAAAGAAATGCATCAGATGAAGTAGGAAAAAAACATAACAGATCAAAAAACGAATATGTTGAAAGTAGTTTCATATTTCTCTGATAGATGTCGTTATGAAAAAAGTTTTGTTATTTACTTCATCCCAAACGTGCTGAATGTAAATTTTTATGATATGTATTAATTAAGCACATTTTTTCGACCATTGTTTACCCAAATTGCTTGATTTTTTTTTGAGTCATTTTGAATATTGAACCAAATACGTTGATTTTTCGGTGCTTGATGTTTTTTACTACTGTAAACGAAAAAATCGCAACATAAACCAAAAAAGAAGATATGTCGAGTGTATGGTGACAATGCAGTAAGCTATCGTGTGTATCAAATGAGGTTTAAAAAATCCGTAATGGTGATACGACATTCGAAGATGGTGGCCACTCTGGAAGACTAAATACCAGTGATAATTACCATATCAAGGAGTTTGATCGAGAAAAACCAGCGTTTTACGTCATGTAAAAGTTTGTTGAGATAATGCAAATATCGAAAACCACTGCCTTGGTACAATTTTGGGTTCGAATTTGACCAAAAATACTTTCCAGACAGCCTAATACATCAAAAAGATAAACAGGTCTTAGAAATTTATTTGTGCTATATTGTTGTTTGCGGTTTCAAGTATGAATCGATCTTCAAAAGTTATTTAAGTCTTGGTTAATGGAACTCAATATTTCACTCGAGAGCTGTCATATTATTTAAGCATTCACTCAATATATCACCTTGAGTTCCATATCGATAGTATTATATATCTTAATCAACCAATAAAGTTATGGGATTTGTAATAAGAGTCTTTAGGGAATTTGGTAGTGGCGCTGTTATGAGGTCACTTAATAATTCACTAGTTCGCAGTAGATTGGAGTGCGACTCAATAGTGTGTAATCCAAGAGGAATCCAGAACTCCCAAACGAGTTCAAAAGAGGTTTTTGTGACATTTTTATTCCAGGGAATATGAGTTTAACCCATTGCTCTGTCCCAGAATATTTTTAATGGGTAGGCTTTGCTTTTACCCCTTAAGCGCTAGAATTAGAATAGATCTTCGTTCCTTTTTGTTTACATACAAATTATTTGCAGGAAAAATAGCGAGCTCTTGTTGATTGACAATTTTTCGTTCAACGTACTTGACAATTATTCTTGTCATTGTGAATTAAATGGTTTTGCGGTGCCATTTTCACGTAATGAGTAATTAAGAGCGTTACCAATCGCACATGAAATGACCTTGTTAAATGAATTTTCACATATCAATTTCTTCTATATTTCAGTTCTTCAAGTGATGGATAGCTTGTTCGGAGTTTCGGTCCGATGGTAGGACACCTTACTCCTTCATCGGATAAGTTCTGACTGTTAAGATATTTATTGGAAATTTTTGGATCTTTTTGGGAATCGGGAAAGGATAGGTTTGTGGTAATTGTTTTGATTTTATGAATGATTATGAGAAATTATAAACGATTAAATACATATATAAATATGATGATATATACATAATATTAAATACAAATATACATAAATTTGTGTCGTCACACACTGTTTTATATTGAATGGGTGAAAAAAAAAAAAAAAAAAAAAAAAAAAAAAAATGAAAAAATGAATTGTGAATAAATTATAAGAATGAATATAGTATATGTAGATAAGTAAATGAGTGGGGAAATGTGTGTGACTTTTATAAATATATTAAGGTGTAGAAAATGTTTATTGAAGGTGAGAAATGCGGTTGCCTATGGGGGTAAACTGTCTGCCGGAGGAATTATCGATGATGGGGTGTTCAGAGTGACAATCGGGGGGTCATTTGGGGGGATGATTAGAGTTAAAGAGGGGGGGGGTCGGGGGGATGTTTCGCAATATTGATTTCGGACGAGTGTGTCTGTAACTGGTGTTCGCGTTGTAGTTATCTAAGGCTTTTATGACTGGGTTGGGATGACGGGATATAGAGCTGTAGAACCTTTCGGCCAGAGCGCGCATATGTTCGGGGATAGTATGTAGTTTGGTATCTGCGTGGAGTCTTGAATTACGGACGATGTAGGGTGCTTTTAAAATTATGCGGAGGGCTTTGTTTTGAATGATCTGAATGTGATGTAGCGTTGTTTTCTTCGCGTGGCCCCAGACCGGAAGGGCGTATGTCAGTTGCGGTCTGACGATCGCTTTATATAGGTGGAGTTTAGTGCGCGTGCTAAGTTTGCTGTATTTACTGATCAAGGGAAATAATGATTTGAGTGTTCCGTGAGCTTTTGATTTGATATTGAGGGCGTGTTTATGCCACGAGAGTCTACTGTCTAATGTGAGGCCTAGGTATTTTACGTGTTTTGACCATGGGACGCTCTGGCCGAAGAGTTTAAGAGTTCTGATGGGTTTGATGTATTTGCGTGAGAAGCGGACTGCTGTGCTTTTGGTGGGATTTATTTTGATCTTCCATTTGGTGCACCAGTGCTCCAGAATGGGAATGAAGTCTTGCAGTCTGTTGTGGGATACGGACTCATATTTCGATGAAGAGAGAAAGGCTGTGTCGTCAGCGTATTGCGCGGTGATACAATGTGTACGTGAAAATTGGGGCATATCGCTCGTGTATATGTTATACAGGATAGGGGACAACAGTGCACCTTGGGGCACACCTGCCAGAATGGGGCGAGGGGATGAGTTTATACCGTCTATTTTGACGGAGAAGGAGCGATTTTCAAGGAATGATGCGATGATTTGCACTAGTCTGAGGGGAATACCTGACTTGTGCAGTTTGAATATGAGTCCGTTGAGCCAGACTGTGTCGAAGGCTTTCGCCACGTCTAGTGAAAGGAGGGTCGTGAGGCCTTTGGAGCTGAAGTATTTGATGATGTGTTCTACAACGCGAAGAAGCTGATGGTTGGTAGAGTGTAATGGCCTAAATCCGTGTTGCGAATCTGGGATGATGTTACGTGAGTAAGTTTCTAACGAGAGACGTTCTAGGATTAATTTTTCGAGCACTTTACCTAGAGTCGGGAGCAGACTGATCGGTCTGTAATTTTCAGGGATAACGTGGCTTTTACCCGGTTTAGGGAACATGATGACGTCGGCGTTTTTGAATGGGGTTGGAAAGAATTTATGTCGAAGGCAGGCATTGTAAATGGCGGTAAGGGCGTAAATGACTTTTTTCGGAAGTTTTTTCAAGGTGAGATTATTGATTTTATCGGGGCCGGGGGCTTTTTTGTTGATGAGATTTTTTTATGATAGATTGAATTTCTAACGGTGAGAAGAAGTCTGTGGTGGGGGGGGTTTGCTCATTTAATATGTCGGCAACTGCGTTGTCGACCATTATTGAGTGAGAGGGGTTAGAGAAGTCTGCATTTGGCGAGAAGATATTAGCTAGAGAGTCAGCAAAGGTCTCTGCGCGGTCGCGAGCAGAAAAAACGGGGCCATTTGGTCCTTGAAGAGAGCTGGGTCGGGAGGGCGTATTTCTATGGCTACGCGTTAGTTTCCATTTGAGTCCATCATTGTATTCGAGAGACTCGACGAAGTCTGACCATTTGTCATTGCGGAGTTGCTGTAGGAGGTGTTTGATTTTTTTGACTAATCTGTTGTAGTCGGTTTTGTAAGAGGGGACAGCTGTGTTTTGCCACAACTTTCTGGTTTTGTTTTTTTCCATAATCAGTATTTTGATATGTGGAGGAAGGGGAAGTTCGGGTTTATCGGCTGGTCTCTCTTTTGAAGAGGATGTGAGAGCGGATTTGATGGTGGTTGTGAAGTCATTTATAGCGGCGTCTATGGAGTTCGTGTCGGGGAAGGTTGTCGGTATTTTGATGCTGCTGTCAACGTTAATAGCGAAATCGCTCCACGAGGTGGTGTGTCGCGGAGGGGCTGAGGGCGAGAAGGGTGGTAAGCCATCCGTCAATTGAAGTAATACCGGGTAGTGATCGGATTGAAGCTGGTGAACAGTCGTGAGATCTGTTTGATAGAGAATGTCGTTATGGATAATGATGTCGATGACATCAGGGCGATGATTGTCTATTAGTGGATAGAGGGTGGGAGACGTGGGTCCTTCCACGAAGTATCTTTTCCGGGAGGAGATTTCGTCAAGTTTATTACCGTGAGTGTTGGAAGTGCGGCTGTGCCAGAAGGGGTGTTTAGCATTTAGATCTCCCGCCATGATGGTGAGGATATTATCTGCGAGGAATGAGTCCAATTCAGACTCGACAAGTGGGGAGGTAGGTGGAAGATAAGTCGCGCAAAGTTTAAGAGGGCCGTGATTGGCGGTGTTCACCACTACGCATGTGGATTCTATGTTGACGGTGGAAGGGGAGGGGATGTGGCAGTGGTCTATTGTGCTTTTGATGAGAGTTGCGGTGCCGCCTTTTCTGCCGATGAGGCGGTCGTCTCTGTAGCAGTAGTAGTTACGGATGCTGTAACGGTAGCTCGGTTTGAGATGCGTTTCCGTTATCAGCAACACGTCCAGGTTGTGCTCGAGAAGGAAATCCTCGACCTCTTGTTTATGTGTTCTGAGGGAACCGTTTGCATTCCAGAACGCGGCGGATATATGGGATGGTTTATAGGTGCGAGCCATGTTCTTGGATGTAGTTGAGGAGGTTCATGGCTTCGGTGATGGCTGATTTTAAGTTATTCAAAATGAGATTGCGATTTGGGTATATTTCAGTGAATACATTGATCTTCTTAATCAACTTTGTAGACAAGAAAGCATGTGTTATAATTTGTCCTATTGTAATTTTTTTTCAAATTTTATCTACTTTTATATTTTAATTCATGTGATTGGCTTTAATCTGTATCAAATATAAAATAAATATATATTAACTATGCTTCAATAATTAAAAAAAATCCAGCGTTGAATGAATGTAAAATAAAGGAAATAAAATGTTATATCACACATTTTCAAACAACGTGGAGTTTCTTTGGACATTTTTGTGATAATTCCATGAGTATTCTCCTAAATGCCCTTAAACGGAAGATTTATGACCAATGTTTAGTTAAACGAATGATCTATGACCAGTTAAGCTCTAAGCGCTAATATATCACCTCAAAACCTGGAGTTGTAGACAAGCTACACATACCACAATGAGGTATAGAAGAGATATATGCTTGGAAATTATAATAATAATTATTAAATCTTTCGGAGCGCTCTGAAGTTCAACCTAAATGAAAGGAAAATATAAAATCTAAAAACAGATGTCGCACAAATAGCACATAATTGTTGATAGTTCTGATTTGTTATAAAAGATGTCTTTTGAAAATAAAATGAGGCACTTGTTTTAATAATTCAGTTACGAATATGAAATATATTTTGTATCCATATCATGGTGTATTGATGAGTACATAATAGTAACGAGTGATATAGTGCTGACTTTCAGTTGTCAGTAAATGTGTTGGGGTGGTATGGTTGCATTTAAAGTGATCTTTTATTTAGGAAATTGAGTAGTAGTTAACTTTCTGAATACTTGTTATAATATTGTGTTATATATTGTAGTGCGTAGCGCACGTAGTAGTGTTTGTGTATAAATAACGTATTGGCATTTCAAATGAATAAAACAAAATAACGCATACACAAAACAAGCATCAATTTGCAAACTAACAGAAATAATTTGTTTTTTCTTAGCAAAATATAATCTTGAAATATTTACTACAAAGTTAATTATAAAAACAAATATGTTTTAATGGGAAACTTTAATTTGTTTGTTGCTGTTTAGTAAATCAAAACGAGGTTCGATTGAGGATGGACTTAAAAGTAACTCATTTATAAGTCTACGAGTATATCTTTGTTCTGTTTTAATAACATTGTATATTATATAATAACTTAATAAACATAAAAATGAAGCTGCAAATGGGTTCAGTTTTATAATGACTTGCTTCGACAATTTTTCATATTCACTTTCCATTTCTATCCGAAACATATCTACATATTTTGTTATAAACTTTTTATCATACGGTAGTTCAATAATCTTATCTATAAAATTGACTTAATTTTTGCAGCCTCAACAGCAGATACAAAATCCGTATCTTTGTAAAAACAATTTTCTTTCGAAATAAATTTTTCTTTTTACTGCAACTACAACCTTTCTAAGTATTCTGCTATTTTCTTAGTATATTATCACAAATTTAAAAAGGTTATATAGCCCCCCATTTTGTCAATCATATGTAGTGTTGGGAATATTTACACATTTTGGTATTTAATATTCTTCAAATACTTCAAATACAATATTACGTTGTTTCTCAACATATGACATAATTAATAATTTCAGTAACAGTGAGTGGCATAGATGGAGGGGGTTGGATTATAATAATTTCAGTAACAGTGAGTGGCATAGATGGAGGGGGTTGGATTATAAACCAACTTTATTTACTAAAATGACAGTGTTTATAAAATATTTGTATTCTTATCTATATTGACAGCCTTCTTGAATTAGTTGGCAATTTTCCATCCTGAGGTTTCGTTTCGATTCCTATTGGTATCAAAATGTATTTAAGAGTTCGTCTGGTAACAATACAATCACGTGCTAGACGTGTGCCAGTATTGTCCCTTTATGTGCGGTAGTATTGCCAAAACGTATGATGTACTGAGAGTTACAAGCCTATTCGACTGGTTTTAATTGGGTTCTAGTCGGGCACCCAATTAAAAAAAAATGGCACCAAGAGGAATCAAACCCATAACCCCCGGACCATAAAACATGTGGCTTACCAACAACGTTTTCATTAAAATGTCCACATTACCAACTCTGATACGTTGAGGGGTATCATTCCATTGAATAATGAATACCTATCTTAACATACGTGCCGACCCTGAATATTAAGTAGACTTATTCAGTTAAATCCATCCCAAACTTTACATGCTTCTAGATAGTCTAATTATTGAGAGTTCTCCAAAATTCCTTGAAAATGTAACCAATTTTGATTTCTTTCAGACATAAAGAGAGCGCTTAATTAGGACAAAGGGTGATGGAGTAGAAATAGTCAAATAAGTAATTTATGAGAATTTATGTTTACTATACTCGTAATGGATCACGTATGAAATGCAAGAAAACAATCAAATGGAAAATAAATAAATCAGACCATCGAATCTTAGAAATAAGAATAGGTTTGAAAGTTGTTTACTATCAATAATAGACGTTCATATTTGTTGATGTTCTTGATGTTAAATGTTATTTTAATTCTATCATCTCTTTTGGTATAGTCTTTCTAATTCAATTCCATTCCATTCGTGTCGGTAACGCTAAATATATATCCTATCTGCCCAGAAAGACGCCACTGTGATGGCATTGGGTCTTCTTTCTGCAGGTGTTCTTCCGAACACAGAGGGTGAATCATCAGGTGCGGCATTGATTGACTATCACCACACACATTGTGGTAGGTTCTCTGCGTCAATATTTTACCTCTGGAGATTTTGAAACTCACGTGGGTGCGTAGGGGATTAAAATACTTCCACATATCTCAAGTAAGGTGGTGATATTCTGACGGCTTTGTAGCTCTCCAGGAATCGACTCTCATCGAACCTTCAAGGGGGTGTTATAAAACTCCTGTATGACGCCAAAAGATCACATTCGTTATAAGGATGTCTGTTAAAGAACATTGGTTATTAGGAAGATTACGTCAAATATAGACATCTGTGGCGCTAAGTACTTCGTCGAGGTAGGGAGGTAAATGATGAACATGGCTTGAGAATCTAAAATTCAAGTGAGAAATGGCAAAACGTAGAGTACTCCCGGACTAGGAATCGATGCGGCTTTACTAGTGTGGCCGTGTCATTGGATTGAAAACTGTTATTCTCAGTCATCGGAAAAGATGCCGCTTGTCCCAAGTTTCCTTTCAGTAATATTGAATTATATGTGTATTTTAGTCACTGTATATCCATTGTCTTTCAAGATGGCCAGAAGCCAATAATTTTGCCGTATACACGATATTTGGGATCATTATATTATTCATTTCCTATTCCTGCACGCAATATTAGTTAATATATTTATTATTAACATAAGTTACAGTAATATTTTTATTTATTAATCCTCAATATATGCCAATCTCTAAATATTTAATATAAATAAAATTATCAAAGAAAAAAAAATTAAGATGCTACACATCAATTTGTATATTTAAAAAACTAAAATAAAAAAAATAGCAATATGAACAGGAATTGGATATTTGTACAGTGACAGTATCAAGCAAAGCACAGTGGACACATAATCCCAAGAATTTTAGTATTAGTTTTATAATCGAATCCCTAATCCGAATATTAGTTTTATTATATGTAATATTATACTTTTAATATAGTAATAATATTAATTTTAAATATCCGGTGTTTTTATGGGTAACATGTATTGTATGAAGTAACCTTCCCGACAGTTTTAAAATTTTATAAATTTTAAGTTTGGTTACCGTCGAATTCGGTTTTGGAGACATTTTGGTTATCATACAGCTCTAAAAAATAAAAGGGTTTCTATACATTTGCCTGCACTTAAAATATCAAATTAATTGTTTTCACGCAAAAGTATGAAATTTCAAATTTTATTTTGAAGTGCAATGCCTTCCTTATGTAAAAAAAATATACACTTAATTCAGATTAATTGAAAAAAAAGTATTGAAGATTCATAGACACCCGTATTCCTAGAATGGCCCTTCCATATGTCGGACCAATATCACCATCAAGATGTTTTTGAAATACAAATACTAGGGTATCCTGCGTATTCTCTTGGTAAAATCAAAATAATAAACCTTAAAATTAACGGGAAATATAACTCACGTTAATGGATATCCCAGTCGCCTATACAAAAGAGAAAGTGGCGTACTCTGGAGCCAGTAGGGTTGTAAAGTTTTTGTTTTTAATGAAGTATTAGGTTTACTTTAATAGAATTTACTTTCCATGAGCAAGAGATATTCTTTCATTAAGATTTTCAAAACAATGAAGAAAATTTATGAGAATTTCATAAAAAAAATATTGCGTCGACATTATTTTTGTCAATCACGTGAAAAATATTTTACTTGATACCAAATTTATTACGTTATAAAATACGACCATTTCAAAATTTCATTATTCTTTTAATTATTTTTTTAAATTTTAATTCTTTACCCTTTTGTTAGTCATAATTTGACAAATAAAAGTGACCGTAAGATAAGAATTCTACTATTTAACATCTGAGATTGTTGACCTTACAGTTGATGAAACGTTTTGACATACTTATGTGAAAAAATGTTTTCAAGATGTGATGTTGGATGCGCATGCTTCGTATACCATGGACCGCAAGGCAACGTCTCTATCATCCAAGAATTAGAGATTACCGAAAGACTTTCGACAATTGGCAGGACAAGGATCCTAACATACTTTGAGCATGTTTGTTGCCAAAATAATAACGGAAGCCTTGAGAAGCTGATGATCACGGGGACAGTTGAGGGAAAATGAGCGAGAGTAAGGTCTTCTACAAGATAGACATACCAAATAAATAAGTTAACACGGTCCTCTTCAAACGTTGCATTCAACGTAGAAGGAAGTATGGAGGTGGATGGGGCTCCAAATTCCAGATATAGCGGAGGACTACGTCGTTCAGTGCTGAGCACGCGATGAAAGGAGATACGAAAAAATATATGTCCTAACAAAATGTTAAAAGACGAGCTACTGACTATCTTTCAGGAAACGTAATCCTAAATGGATCAGTACAATTTTTCTTTTTATATTTTTTGTTATTCTGGTGTTAAAAGACTACATAATAAAAGGGTGTATTTGTGCATTTGTCACATTTCCATATGCGAATATAACTAACTACACTGAGATCGTCTGTCTGGCGAGTGTTAACCACCTGATTGAGGTAGATCAAAGGAGTGTACCAGGTTATCTTTGCATTTCTTACTTTTGTGGTGTAAGCTAACTGAAAGGATGTTTAACTTCAAAACCCTTCTGGTTCAAATTTTTCAGAAATGTTACATATAACATAGGCGCTTTAATAATGATATTTGATCACAGAATGTCGCTATAGATATAACGTAAATTAAATATAAAATTTATTTTCATGTTTCATCCTTCGGGACAGTATTCTTTTTATTTTATTTATACTGCAGACAAAGTACAAGCTACGGTATCGCTAGTATTGAGTAATTAATGCTGGGAATCAGGTGCGAAACGTTCCTGCATCCAGCTCTCTCAATAAACTCGTTACTTGCGGAGAGTCTGCTTGCACACGATAAGTCTAATCATTACAAGATTTGAATATCGTTTACTTATTTATTTAAACCCTTTATTATACAATGTACAATTTGGGGTGGGCTTATTGCTAAAGGACAATATTTACTAACTAACTAGAAGAATGTTTGATAATTTCGTTTCAAGTGTTGAGTGAAAAATTGAGATTAGATTTTAATGTATAAAAAAAGTATGAAAAACAGCATTCTATGATAAAAAGAAAACAAGAATAAATCATTTGACGATTTAAACATAATACAATATAACAATTTCATCTGAGGGTAAAGGATGTGAAGGATAATGGGAGAACCAGGAAACACGCTACGACACCGAAGGGAAATACGAGTATATATGTAATGCTTGTTGAGTCGTTGTTTGAAGCAAGCCAAAGACGGAGCAAGTCTTATGTTAATAATTAATAATAATGAATTATAAAAACTTAATATTAGAAATTTAAAAATAATTAAAAATATCTGTAAAATTATTTGTGGTTGATTTAGGTGACAAAGCAGGTTTTGTTCGATATGTGGAAATGTGCAATGATTCGAATTTCTTAAGTTGTAAAATGATATTTTGACTTGTGGGGAGTTGCCGGTGACCAGCAATGTGAACATGGGTAAATTTGATATAAAAAATAGTGTTTATGACATATAGCGCATACACTCAACCTAGTAACACAGTTGATATTACATTTTAAAAATAATAAATTTGAATAAAGAATATATTCAAAATAATTAATTGGATTAAGAACTCTGTACGAATTTAGATCAAATTTATAATAAATCATTTTTCCTTGCAACGTGGATCATTTAATAACATGGATTATGAAAATAGTATAACAGACTTTACCATTATTTTTTTTTTCTATATGGTGGTTTTGAACCCGAATTGATGATTTGGACTTATTGAAGAGCGTCTCTGACCTTTATAATTGAGCTTTTGGGCTAAGAGCCACTGAATTAGACACGTATCTCACGGCTCGTCATTGTACATATTGAATGAACTATCACACTTGAAGATTAAAAAATAATCGTACACGTACTCGGCGCGTACGAGTATTGTTACATGACAAAATCTTCATCAGACTGGGGCTCTTGTTTATTTTTTAGTACCATCGGGAACTGAATCCAAAAACCCGGGGATTGATATCATCTTGCTAGCTCGGCTATGGAAGTACTGTGTCTTTGATAAATACAAAACAAACCTTCAAAAATTACTTTTAGAGCATGCCCTATATTTTCTTTCTTCTCAGTATTCATTGTACTTGGGATTCTTTGTAAAAAATCACTTTACTTCTTTCATTTCAAATAAATAATATTTTCCCGTTTAATGTGCATATCGATGCATTGAATTGTACGTTATTATGGTATAGTATCAAGTTTCTTCTCCAATGTCAATAGAAATAGATTAGCTGGGGAATAAGTTGACAGAACTTCCATTTTAGTCTCCGTATTTTATATTATGAGGAACATTTTAATCGGAACGTTTTTGAGCAGACTTTCATTTCTAATCAAAGATTTTTATTGACAGAATAAAACAAATAAAATAATGGTATTAATGTATAATTTTCTTTGTTATTTTTGTTGTTGTTTTTATTTTCATTGACAGAATAAAATAAATAAAATAACGGTAATAATATATGATTTAAAACGGAGAATTTTCTTTAATATGCCAGAAAAATCTAAGGGAACTTAATTTAACTAAGGAAATATCCTATATATCAATGAAAGAAAAAGAAACCTAACATCATCAATAAAAACACGGAAAAAAGTAAGAATATTAAATAACGTAATAGATTTATTATGTGTATAAAATGAATAAAGAATATTCACTGAGTAAATTTATTCATAAAGTCGTTAGTATTTGTTGCATGTGAAAAAGGATGATTGAAAGCACAAGATGACGATACTATATATCTTCGTCTTTTCGTGTCAAAATCACTGTACTACTTGCGTCCAGAATTCTGCCACCTGCACAGCTTTAGGTGTCCTACACATCTTCAATCCATGATACCAGACTTCTCAGATGCTGCAACAAGTATCGCATGGACCGCTCCTCACCGCAGATACCGTGATGTCCTTCATTCTCCCAATTCATGTTTGGAGTCTGTTAAGAGGTTTCCTGGTCCTCTACGGCAGTTTACTCGTAATACCGGTTGGTTATGCCATAATAGGCAAAATCCACCCAGTACTTCATCTAACATTGAGGCTAGATACTTACTGTAAAGTTCTGAAGATACATCAAAACCAGATCAAAAGGAAAACTGGAATAAAAGAAAATAAATAACAAAGTGTCGTCAAAAATATTATTTAATGATAATAAACTAAATAAGTAAATACATAAGTCACTAAACTTTTCTTAAATAATGCAATTGAAATCAAAACCTTCGTTAAAAGTTTTGGATCCTCTATCACAAACAAAAAGCAGTTTTAAATCTTTCATTAGATCCATCTTTTACAAAACTTTGTGAGATACGCAGCCTCATTAAAATATATTTATGTCTTGGGAGCGATAATTGGTTTAAAAGTTTCCGCTTGAAATAATTCTTTAAAATTTATCTTATAATTATAGCACTAAACGCCGATGACATCAAATACCAAACAAACTTCATCATGACTATCTTGAACCTTGAGGCAGCAGTTTTGAACAAAGATATGGTATCAAAAACATACCATTTCCATAAGTTCTTCAGCCAGGAGATTCACATTTTTCTAACACTTTTTGTCTTAAATTTTCCCCTGTTGTAAGTACCAGTTGAAAGATCTAATATTTTTCTTCTCGCATTGTATGTCCAAAGTTATGAAACTTCCTTCTTTTGATATTAGATTTCTCGGATTTTTCTATCTTTATTCATCTGTTTCAAGAAGTCATCATTACGGACTTTGTCAACCAATGAGATTCTCATTTTGAGGAGAATATAAAGTCCAGCGTCAGAATATAAAGGTGGCAAATTTCCAGAAATAAGGTGCAAGGTTGAAATTTTACACATAAAGTATAATACGTATGTGCAAAAATCAAGAAAATTTAGATGAGATGGACACATAGCAATAGAGAAAAGTTACAAATATATAAAAACGCCAGGCTGCCTGCCAGAATGCCTTAGATTACGATGGCTTGTCGTTGTTAATGACATACAGTGCGTGAGTTCAACCCACTCCAATTATTTTACATTCGAAGGCTTGATTACTAAGATCGACGATAATATTGTCTCCAGGCACGCTCTTCAATGTGTCCGAATCGCCAACTCGGATATGTTGAAGGCTATAGAAAAAGAAATTTAAACTAAGTTATTTTTTAACACCATGGAGGCGCGATTAAGTAACATTTTATTGTACCTTAACTTTCAAAAATCAAACTCTCATAAAATTATGTCGCAACCTTATAAAATGCCATATTCCACCAAGTCACTGCAAATTAAAGTAATTGTTTGAAAACATTTTTTTTCAAAATAATCAGAATTTAACCGTTTCGGCAATTAGAAGTTACTGGCGTTTAGAAAGGGGTGCAGGTATGGACCCTTGTCTGATCCGCCATGTTTGTACTGTGACATCACATCCTGAGCGCTATTGGCTAACCAGTTTAGATGGACAATTAATCGGGTTAGAGCGCGGGGCCTGTCGGACATCGGGTTAGAGCGCGGGGCCTGTCGGACATCGTAACGAATTTCAAACAGCATTATAAGTACGATACAAATCGTTCAACGCGAAAACGATTTACCGTGAAACGTAAATACGAGTTTGTTTTACAACTGGATTACACAAAACTTTTCTGTTTTCTGAAGACACTAAAAACGTTTTGGTAAAAAGTATTTTATTCTTTTCATTCAGCCTTTAGATATTCTGTAAAGATAATTGTTTTTATCGAAAATTAGTTATTACAATTTTCAAAATCTATAATATGTGTACTATAATATTAATATTAGATAATTATGGTGCCGCATTAAAATTATTTGTCAAGTTTTATTTTTCTGAGCAGTGTACGTACTCGTAATATTAATATTAAATAATTATGGTGCCGCATTAAAATTATTTGTGAAGTTTTATTTTTCTGAGCAGTGTACTTAGTCAATTAAGGTTATTTTTAATTGTGCCGAATAAAAGCAAAAGGATTTAAAAAAAATATGTAATGACACTGGAGTTAATGATATTCTTTGTTAATTACATTGGATATGTGCACGTAAAACAATCTATAAATATCCTCAGTCTATATTTTTTGTAACAGAAGGTTCATAATTGTCCCACGAGTAATCGCACAGACTGTCCACTTACAAAAATTAAAATGATAAAAAGTTGAAAAATATGTACGAGTATACATACCACAGATCGTCGTTGGACGTATGAAGTAATCCAGTGGCACCCAATAGGTATAAAAAGGCCTGTAAGAAGACCTAAGTCGCGTTGGGTGGACGAAATACGTAAGCATGCAGGTATTATGTGGCAGCAATGTGCAAAGGACAGGATTTTGTGGAGACAACTTGGAGAGGCCTACATCCTGCAGTGGATAGATACAGGCTGATGATGATAATGATGATGATGACATACCACAAAGGTTTCAATATTTTTAACGAAATGTTAGAAAGTACCAAAGAATCCGAGAACATTCGTACTTTTCATTGTCAATGTGTTTTATATGTTAATGGTAGGTTTAAGTATTGTTGAAGTAAAAAAAAAAACAAGTGTACGAGTACGTGAAAGATCTCAGATACGTGGAAATACTTTAGGTTAAAAATAGTTTATTTGTAAACTAAATAAGTAAACAAAAAAATAAAGCTATTGTACCATATTTCAAGGGTTTGACTCTACATTATATCTACATACTTTAGAAAAAAAAATACTTTCTAATAAAGTCATTAATACCCCTCAAAGGAAAAAAATCTAAATATAAAATTTATATGATGGTTGTTGAAATTTGTACAGTAAAAATAAAACGGTCTAGTATTAAAGCTAAAATGATCCTGTTTGCGCTTTGTAAGACGGTGTGAGAAATCTTCGAGTACAAGATCTAATCAAATGAAGTCTTTACTTTTCTATACCAATCGTCTTCATCCAGTTCTTTAGCAGCTTTTTTTCTTTTTCCATTGATTTGGGGATGATCAGGCTTAAGTGGGAATTCAGAGAAGTAGCACTTTTTTGAGTACTACTGCCGAAACATTGTTAGGACGAAATCAAGTTTACTTTCAACGATTTCAAAACTTTATCAACACTGTCATGAGTTAATACAAAGTAATCAATTTATCTGTTGACGATGGTATCCACAACAGATAAATTGATTAAATTTTGATCAACGAAAATATTTTCAACTTAATATATCTTTATTGATCAACGAAAATATCTTCTGTTTCCTGGGATTGGAAGTCCGTTGTCCATTAAGCAGATTGCGCATTTAACAATATAATAGTTGGTTTACTCATTGTTAAATAATTTTTTTATTGACATAACTAAGAAATTGTAGCTTTCCATCTACTTTTATACCTTATTAATTTAATGACCTTAATTTCCGTAGCGTCAAAATGTTGTAATAGTTGTTTTTGTTCATGTATCCTTGTGGAAGTCCCGTCTGTCTGGAGTCCTTGTAGGAGTTCCACCCCTTTCTCTTTAATTTGATAAGATGTAAAAAGGTATATCGTTTTTTGGTCAAAGAAAACAGTTATAGCTTTTTGTATATGTGCGTAATTGTTAATGTTTATCATTCAAAAACTTAAGAGTTTGGTAAAATAAAATTTGACCCAAAAAACTATTTACTAACTAAACATTTTTGAATCTATTAATTAACTCCTGATTCTTTTACGCACCATATAACTTATGTCTGGTTTACAGTATTTCTACAATATATGTCATAAATACCTCATTTTAAAAATATGTTTAAATAAAATAGAATTTTTATTAACAAATTAAAATTTTCAATTTGGTCTCTCTCCAACATTTTTATCGTATTGGCTGCAGGCTTTAGAGTGTTTTCCAGAGATTAGAAGATTATACAATACATATTGGAGAATTGACCTTACCCAATCTCAGTTGAAAAGAGTTGTTTTCTAGTTGATAAACATTTTGCAGTCACAGCATGTCGAGGTCTTGAATGCAATTTTTATTTCTTGCTTTATTTAACACTATTTTTGTATTCTACGATTTTTTCTAATTAATTAGTAAATCTATCCATCGTTTTATTGATAATTGACACATTTTTATCCAACATCTTTTTTGTTTCAATCCTAGTTTTTTTTAATAATACATCAGTCTGGTTTTCACTTCAAACCTTTTTAATACAATTCTGGTTGTTGTTTTCACATGGCAATACTCCCGCTAGGTGGTACCGAATACAAGAAGACCGTAATATATTAAACCAATAAAAAAGCTTGATAGTTAGTTCTTTAACATTAAAATATTTGCAATTATTTCACTCTTTCCTGATTCACAATTTCCTTAAGTTTTGAGCAAAAATATTCCCCAAACTTTTAATTGTAATTTTTGGTTATATTACCTTTCATTTTCGTTGTATACAACACTTTCGTTGTATACAACTACTTGAGTTTATGACTACGTGGCAATCTCTTTCATCTAACTAGAAATATGTCAAAGGGGCATTGAGAGAAAACCAGACTGAAACTCTTTTTTAAAATAATCGGGTAGTAATGGAAATCAAACCCGCAACTCTCGGGTCAATAGAATGGTTTCTTACTAATTTGGCTATTGATTACGTTTGAAAAAATATATCATAGTATTGCGTCTTACATTTTAATTTACTTTTAAACTTGTCTGGTTTAAACTATCGCCAATTGCTGTAGTTGACAATAAACCACTTGTTGTAGTTAACAATAAACACGATATTGTTATAAGGTTAAAACTAATATGGTTTTCTTTTCAGGATGAGAATTACGAATTAATTATTTCAAAAATAATCTATGCGAGCAATATATAAGGAACGAAAAGGTTGAAAATATTTAAAAAAACATAGCACGACCAACGGAATTAGTTTTACTATTAAGGATAGTATGTATGATAGGACGCATGGACGCAAAGTGGAGATCTGTTATTTTTATCAATATACCTACCCAATAGGAGCATGGTGTGATGGTGTTGATGAGATTTATGAAGTAATACAAAGTGGCGTGATATATAAGCACATATTTTTAATATTGTTGCGTTTGAATAAATAAGCAAATGGATTTGACAGGTGTAAAAATAAAACCATTCGTCTGTCAAGTGCATGAAGTCTCCCGAGTATAAAGAATGAACCAATTTGGTACGCAAATGGCGCAGAGAAAAACTTTTTTCTCGTTAACATAACCACACTTGCACTCGCCTGCCGTATTAAGTGAAATTAGTTCCGTACGTGCGCAGTGCGATTAAAAGCGAAACTCTCTTTGCCGTCAAGTGCATACTGCACCTGAGTTTGTCTCTGAAATGAGGTTAACCCAGTTTGCTCTACGTTGCACAATTGCAAGTTCTCGTTCTATTCTCACCTCATCATTAAGCTCTCATCAAAAGCTTTGACTTTCAGATGGTGTCTCTCTTGAAGAGGTGCTTAAAAATATAGGTTTAATTTACAATTCTGATTTGAAAAAAAATTGTTTTTTTTTCACGAATTCTTATTGTTGGATGATTAAACCAGTGCGTGAGAAGAGAGTTTTGGACTTAAGTTTCATACTAAGTTATCGTTTGAAATCGAGTAAAATCAGCGCTTAGTTCCAGTGGTAAATAACCTTGCGTAGTATGCAATCGTTTCGCGTTTGATTGTCTTCAGGTTTCGGACTGGTTATGAATGGAGGCCTTGAAATCTGATTTTGTTATTTTTTATGAATAAAGGAAAAGAATTTGTAAAGCACATTAATAATTTTCTTTTAATTCATACCATATATGAGAAGTTCTTTCACGGGAGTAAAAATAAAATATTATCAAAAACTGTTTTTCAATAAATATAAGTGAGTTTTATCTGATAAATTCAATAAGCATTAGGGAATTTGACACGTGTCAATTTGTCATACAAAATTTATGGGTTGGACACGGTTTATGAGCTGTTTATAGTCAAGAAACCACAATCTGGTACAGATTCAAACTTTTATGTGTTTTAGGAGCTAGTCCTTGAGGGAAGAGATGATGATGATTTGTTGATAAATAAAACTCGTTAGATCGCAATGCGGAATGAGAGAGTGATTTATTTGCTAGACGTAGGTATTTATATCATTTTAGAATGTGAGCGGGAATGCGCTCGCGATATGCCTACGTCTCGTTCCTGCGAATGCAAAAACGATTAATGTTGTATGTAGGTATCATTCAAATACGGAACTGGCGAGACAAGCGTGGTGCGTTCTTGCTCTAGTATGGAATGCGGTCCGCTCCGGGCTATGGGTTGAATGGCCGGCGTGTGAACTTTGGACTTGTTTATTTAGATTTGTCGAGGAATGCAAAGGTCACTTCATCGGTCATTGACCGTGTGTATGGATGCCCGCAGTTTTCTGAGTGTGCGACCGCCACAGTGTGATTAAATTTTTCACTTTATTTGTATTTTATCATTTGTCTGTATAAATAGAAATTCAAGATGTTAAACCATAAATACTGATACTTAATGTTTAGTATTTATCGAAACTGTGGTGTTAAAAACGATGAAACTGGTTAAAACTTTATTTCAGAAAAATAACAAATTTAGAAAAATTCTACAGTGTGTTGCAAAACTGAAGGTTACGTAGAAGGTCAAGCTTCTAGACAAACAAGGAAGGTCAAGCTTTTTGTTTGCGTAGGCAAGATGGAGTCTCGTGGGATTTATCTGTGGCTTACATATATTGCTGTTGGAATTAATACTAAAATTACACATGTCTCGAGAGATGTTGTGATAGTTTTAATAGGCATCAGGAATATTTGTAAGTATAAAAAATATTATTGGTTAATAATTAATATTTCTTATTTATAATACTGTTATCATTAAAACAAATATATACTGCAAAGATGTGTGAAGGACGTTGAAGAAGAAAACCAAAGAAAGTAGGCTTGGATCAAGTGAATGTTATTATGAAAGAAAGAAACGTAGAAAATCAGAGCAATTGTGGAAGTTCTATGAATGTAGAAGAGGCCAAGTATTTAGATAGAAAATTCTAGCACTCAGTCCTCTCTGCTTACCTCGACAAGGAAATGACATGATTGTATTATGTGTGTTTTATTAAAATATAACTCTGTTGCTACAAACCACATACATACAAGTTTAATTAATGTTCATTTTGCCGTTACAAGAAGTGATATACTCGTACAATACAATTATTCAATACCTATTAATAATTTAGAGAATAATATTACTATTTGACTAACTTCAGTAAAGTATAAGTTTTGATATTAAACACCTTACTAACTTTGTTATTTTAATATCAATATACTAGAATTATTCCGTGCCAACTCATCACACTCTCCCCTTTAGATTTTCTTGAAATTTAGTTTACTGTTTTTACCTACATGGAATACATCTTTCTTTTTAAGTACGTTAAGTAGTTATTTTTTTATAAGTGAAGTAGTAAAGTAAGTTAAATAATTTTTTTTTATTTTTGAAACACGCTTTGAAGGAGTGGACTACTAACGGAAAGGCATACTAACTGATATTTCTTAAAAATATGTGATAAAGAAATCATGTAAGGAAGCCATAACTTTCCAATGATGTTACTTGATAGGAGTGAGTGAAAAAAATTCAAGACCAAATATTTCATTCTAGATTATATAAAAAATTTTTTTTTTAATTTTTGGAAAAAAAATAAAAGTTCATTTAAACAGTTTGGTCATGGGATTAACATTTTTTTTTTGAAAAATCCACTATCAAGATACACATAATTTAAAAGCCCGTTTAAAGTCTTAAAATTATATATTTCCCTTACATACTCGTATATACGAGTTCGAAGCGAAAGGTCTAAAACCAGTGTATTCTCCCAGTACTTACGTATGACTGTAAGACATGGACGCTCACAGTAAGCAACACACAAAAGCTCCAGACTGCACAAAGAAGCAAGGAAAGATGTATGTTGGGATATACTAAAAGAGACCGTAAACAAAACTCCTGGATTCGCAACATAACAAAGGTAGAAGACGTAAGAAAGGTATGCAAGGAAATTAAGTGGCAATAGGTAGGACACGTAGCCAGAATGTCAGACTCCTGATGGACGTCCAATGGTACCCAAGAGGCATAAAAAGGCCCAGAAGAAGACCAAAGGTACGCTGGATAGGTGAAATCAGGAAGCATGGCAGCATCACATGGCACCAACGAGCAAAAAACCGAACTATTTGGCGTCAACTTGGGGAGACCTTCATCCAGCAGTGAATCGACCCTGGTTGACAATGATGAAGATGATGATATACGAGTATCATTTATCTATCTCATTTATGAAGTATTAGCCAAAATACGAGGATTTTAACATTTTGGGTAAATATTTATAAAAAAACTAATTGCTTAAAAAATCCGTGTACTTTATAGGTACAATATGTGAACTTAAAATGAAGAAAAGCTAAAGGGTTTAATTTACTTTCTTAAAAGTTTTGGCGTTAACTTTGTTGAACTTCTTATTACAATATTTAAAAATTAATTAATTTGTTATCCTGCTTATTACGTTAATTTAAACTAAACGTGTTTCTGCCTTCTATCCTGAAGCTCTCTTCAGGCCTCCGCCTGGCTCGAAATTAGAGGTGTTTGGAGAGCCTCGTGCTAGGAGGTATTCCACCTCAAGAAGTAGAAACCAGGAAGTAGAAACACGTGTAGCGGAGAATAATGTGATTAGTGGGTTTATTTAAATTCTGACGATTTCATTTGGAATGTCCCGTAAGACTTAGTCTCGTTCTTAGAATTTCCTAATTAAACGTTCGAGAAACAGATGAACATGATAGGTTCATGGTGTTATCGCATAGCAGCGGAACCTTGAGGAACTTGTAAATGTTATTGAGACACTTATGCAAACTCGATCAAAACTTGTCTTTCTCGAGGTTGATCACAACTTGTCACTATAAACTTGCTACTTATTTATAACCCTTGATATGTACCCTTTTACGAGTATGTTTATCTGATTTCACTAATTCCTGTTGTATTTAGCGTATGCATGTATAATTTAAGCGGGAGCGAAATCAAATATAATGTTATTGTTATTGCCTAAATTTGTATAATGTATTTTACAAACAACGAGATAGCGCAATGTAAAATATCCTTGTATCAGAGAAAGTATATTTGCATAATATGTGTTACATTGGATGGTATTGATTCTATTTTAAAAAAAAATACTACTATTTATTTAAAATCTTTCTGTTTTTTTAAAGTGTTTAAGCAAGAAATTAAAACAAACTCCTAATTCCATCTTTCATTCACCCATCCTCCATGCAAGTCATTGTATTTTAACTAAGGAATTAAAACATAAAATGTCCGTAGCCTAGTTGATAGAACCATTCAACCCGAGAGCTTCGAAACTGGATTTTTTAAATAAGGATTCCTTTCTAGTTTTCACTTAAGACCTCTTAAACATATTTCTAGTTGGTTGTTAGAGATTCCCACATGAATCTAGGCTCAGTAGGTTGTACCGAATACAGCTGAAGTGAAATATACGAGTAATACAACACAGTAATTATGATAACATTTGGTTGACCAAGTTGACTTATTATTTATAAATGGAAATCACTCAGTAAATTTTACTATAAGGCCGAGGCCACACCGAAGTGCTAAGCTAGGCGCTACATGACTAATAGACTATGTGACTATAAAAGTCACGTAGCGTGGCGCGAAGCATGCGGTGTGGCCATTGCGATAGTATAGGGTGCGTTGATTCGCTAGGATATGTCACCTAGCTCGCAGCGTAGCTCTAAGCATCAAGCGAGGCTCTTACCTGTGTGGCCGAGGCCTAATAGTTTAATATTTTAATCAACTCCTTAGGTACATCAACAAATAATTTAACTTAAATAAGTTTCAACAATGACATCTATTTTAGTTCATTTAATAAATTATTTACATATCGCAATTGGGTAAAAATATATGTTTTTTAAATTACTGCATTTAAAGAAGGGATAACGAAGTTGAAAATAAATCACGATAATGAGAACTAATATATTGCTTAATATTACGTTTGATTTTTATACAATAACAACTTTAAAATCGATTTCATACTCACATACAACTTTACATTTTAAGCTTAAAGTTTTCATTCTATCAAATTAGTGACTTTAAGTTAACGTCCTTTACCCGGAATGTACAATATCATAGAATAAATTATATTAGAACACGTTGTTAGATCATCTAAGAAATATTCTTTGAATTTCTCTTCTTTTATGCTTTAAATTTAAATCTTATTAGGAAATAGAAAATGAGACCTCAATCGTGTTAATAGACACATTTCGTCTTGCTAAGCGTTATTTATTCAAACTCATTCCAAATATTTTATCTCAAAATACTTTTTAACGGTGTCGTTAATGTTTCTTTATTTATTTTTTAACAGCCTTAGTCTTAGCAAATCAATCTTAATGAATAATAACAATTGTACAAAAAAAAGGAAATAATAAAAAAGCAATTGAATAAATGTATAAAATGCACTTATAAACTTCAAAAATGGCACACAAAAAAAAATTAGTAATATTTAAAAAAAAAGTTAAAAGCAAATTCAAATAGAAAAAAACTTATGTATAAAATGAAAAAAAAAAATAAAAACTCAAATCAGTATAAATACTGAAATGACAAGAGAAATAATTAAACCCAAAATTATGAAATAAACAAACATACAGAACGCTGAAATAATGAACAACTGAAATAAAAACAAGCAGGATTACACCTTTAAAACAACGACGTTCTAGAATTTAGAACGCTACCACATTAAATTCGAGAACTCGATGGACTTGAGCTTTCCTTTGGAATAACTGAAATGTCTCAAAATGAAAATAAAATGTTATATTACGTTATTAACTTTTGTATAAAACATTACAAAAACGTTGCCTTTGTCCAGTTGATTTACATTTTACACGACGATTTGAGTGTTGAAATATTTTTTTTTACATTGGTAGAATTTTATATCAATTATTTGATCAACTATATTATTAGTGTTACTTCAACAATGAATTCTTATTATTTCGATCTTTGTGTTTAAATATGGCCTTAAATCGTCTTTAAAGATATTCCTTACTTTAAAATATACATAAAAAATTTGAAATATCTAAAAAAAAAAACAGTCCAAAAATGAATTCATCTGAAATCGAACCTTCGTCGTGTGGGTGTACTATATATTTTTTGATAAAAATATATTTTCGATTGTGTGCTTACATAGGAAATTCATCATTAATTTACGAAAATTGTGACTGATGTTTTTCAAAAAAATAATTTTAATATTTTAATGGTTTGATGAATGTTGGGAAAGGATATAAACTGAAAACAATGGAAATTCAGAAAACGAGTTAAATCATTTGGACCACAAAAAGTTTTTTTTATGATTTGAATACCATTGTATTTAAAATGGAATTTTCGTTAGGAATTTTTCAACAAAAAATTAGTTGCAACTTTTCAGATTTTTCACAAATCATTTGTTCGTCCCGATTCAAAGCGTTGAGGAGTAGTGAAAAGAAAATAAATTTCATTTGTAATTAAAATATATTTGGAAGTCAAGTTATTGTATTTTTTTACTGAAAGTTGAGGGTTTTTTTTTTTAAGTAACATTAATTATGGCAGACCTTGGATAATAAATTTAAGGGTTTAATAAGATTCTGTTTAATTTTCTAAGGACCCTCGTTAAATTTTTTTTACATTTGGATTATTTAAAATTTAATCTTGATTTCCTTCAGTGGAGAAAATAGATTTTACAAGAACCGTTAAGGAGTAAATTAGTAGTTTATACAAGTTGATTTTGAGATAAGTAGGTTTATTTATTTCAGATTATATACAAATTTTATTTTAAAAACCTTTACTTAAGTCAAAGTTTTAATGAACAACAGTACAAGTTAACTATTTATTTATGTTACCAAAAAGAGTGAATTCAATGGTCAAATATAATAAATATTAGAAGTATGAATTAAAGCTTTTTTATATTGTAACATTGTATTATATTTTTGTTAAAAACAGTAATATCTTGCAGGTTCATCGCCATATAGTAATCACTTTTAACCAACTAGATAGGTACTTAAGATGCCGTAAGTGGAAACCAGACAGGAACCCTTTTTAATGAAGGCTTATGGGATGAATACAACCTGTGAATTCGGGACGAAATATAAATATCGTACTATTGTAAACCACGGAGATTTAAATAGTATTTCCATTAAATACATATTTGAGTCATTTATTTAAATAAATAATCTGAATTATATAAAGAAAATAATCACCTAATAATTCTGATGCGAAGTTTGAAACTAAAACATTCAGTTCAAATCCCGCTTAATATATTTTGACATAGAACCGAATTCATAGTCATGTTTATACCTTTTTATTAGTTATATTAAGTACAAGCTGATCATTAGCGGTTGCGAGTGGAAACATCGTAAATGAACGGAGCCATGTTATCTTGTTGTTATGTGATACGAGCCTGAAGTTACTCGAAACTGCCAAGACACAGACAATGGAAGAACCAAACAGGTGCGGGTTCGGAAATCAAAATGCAATAATATCCACAGATTAACGTTTAACTAGATAGGTAGGTCTGAAAACCATAGTAAGCGAACAGAAAGTGTGAGTAGCTGAATCTTGGAGAGCTTTCACAACATGAGATAGATGTAAAAATGTTGAGAGCTTTTTTTTCAGTGATATTTGTTATTCGTGATTCGTTATCTTTAGAAATGCTTCAAAAATAAGCAATATTAAAACCTGCTTACAAATCAGATGAGCAATGGCGCATTTGTACCAACAGTTATATAGGGAAGTGAAACGTGGAGTGGAAAACAAATGAAATGAACCGAATTAATGCCCTGGAAATGGTGGCAAGTCTTTAATAAAATACGAAATGTAATAGCAAAGAATAAACATGAGCTAAAAACTGATTTGTTAATTATGATGAAAAAGAGCTTATATAGGTAGTTTGTAACAAATAAGAAACGATGACTGATTTTGAGTTGAAATATATAATAACATAGAAAAGTATAATTGGACCCAGTGGATGAAATTTTGAAAGAATAAGAGATAAGGAGTAAGAGAATAAGAAATAACTATTGTATACGTATGTATAATATAAGGTGAAGGAAGCTTGTCGTTTCAGAAAAATTTGGCACGGTGTCCTATCTGCCTACTCCAACAGGGAAATGGCGTGATGGTATGTATGTATGCACTTTATAAATTGACATAACAATGAATTTTTTAGTAATTTTGAATTCTTATGTTATGTTATGGTTATGGAATGTTTTATGGTCGATATATTTGTATATTTTTTTTATCAAAGTAATATATGGTACAAATATTTGTCAAGGCTATACCTATTTACAAATTTATTACTTAACTAATCTTATTTATATACTCGTATTATAATTCATGAACTTACATAATCTTATTTTCCTACATGTCATTTTATTTTTATTTTTATAATCTTAATATTTCTTAATATTTTTTATAATCTTAATATTCTTAGAAATAATTAACACCTACTTATTACTTATAAATAGATAACAATTCTTACAACTAATTATTAAGCAAGAACAAGCCCACTTGCACAGGCTACTTATTTTCCATCTCATTCACTCAGAAGAGTTGTATGTATAAGTGTTATAAAATACATATAATTAAAATTTTATATTTTTTGACAAATATGTTCGTTTCTTAAAGAATGTATTGGGTGTTAACGTGTTAACATAAGTTGTACCCGTTTTTATTTCAAATGAAGACAACAAGAGGACACAATAAAAAAAATTACAACAAATTAGTCAATAATGTATTCTCCTTCATTATTTACAACTTCTTGCCAACGTTCGTACTTGTTGGCAAGAACGTTGGCAACTTCTTGCCAACGTTCTTGCCAACAAGTATTTCAATGCCTGTGCAATAAAAACCATCCGGTCTTAATTCGAGGAATTCGTCCAATTATGTCCGTAATTCGACGTCATAATTGAAAGAAACGCCGCGCAAATTGTTCAAAAGCGACCGGAAAAGGTGGAAATTCGACGACGCGAGCTCTGAAGAATATGGAGGGTGTGGCATGGCTTCCCAACCAAGCGCTTGAGTGGCATTTTTCGTAATGTTGACGATATGAGGGCGGGCGTTATCGTGTTGCAGAATAACGCCATATTGCCGATCCGGCCTTTTTTGTTGAATTGCAGTGTTGAGCCGCTGCATTTGCAGAATGTATAGCTCCGCGTTTACTGTCTGATTGCGTTCAAGTATCTCGTAGTGGATGACGCCTTGCCAATCCCACCAGATGCAAATCATCGTCTTGCGCGGATGCTTGTTTTGCTCTGGGCGTTGCTTGTTGACCATAACTCCCAATTCTTTCCGTTTCTTCATATTCCCATAAAGGCATTATTTATCATCACCAGTAATGACGCGGTTAAGGAACCTTTGCTTGTGGCCATGCGTAGCTCGATGACGCGCGAGCAAACCAGCAGAAATTGTCGAACGTTGATTTTTATTGTTTTCACTCAAAACATGTGGAACCCGAGCGCTAAACTTCTGAACTTCATTGATTTAAGATGGCGGTATACAGTCATGTGACTACAATTCATCTGCTCAGCCAATTCTACGGTGGTTTGAAGGGGATCTTCATGAATAATATGGTTTAAGCGATCCTCATCGAAGTCCACTGGTCGTCCGGAACACTCCATGTCTTTCAGGCCGAAATTACCATCTTTAAAACGAAAAAACCATCGACGAGCTGTCCTTTCATTCATAGCATATTCACCGTACACTTCGCAAATATCGCGAACAGCTTTAGCAGTTTTATTCCCTCGATTGAACGCGAACAGAAGGAGGTGTCGAAAATGGTCACTTTCGTCTACTTGACATTCCATTTTGAAGGCTTGTAATCAAATAAAATAATATATGTAACTTAAAAGCAAACACAATATCTTGTAGAACAGAAAATTTTCTTTCGAATGACGTATAACCTTAACCATATTGTTTTACTTTTGGTGCTCATTTTTAAATTTGGAAAAAAACGGACACAACTTATGTTAACACCTAATATTTTCGAAAATCATTTACTTAACCTTTTTAATAATACCACCTCGGTTATAAGCATTTAAATATCTGTAAAAATATATTTAACGTTACAATGTTAAGAGTAAATTGTAACCAGTAATAGTATGAATTATTGATTGTTAAGACAGGATAATTACTTGCTGGGAATATTCACCAGAAACATCTATTCTGTCATTTCATCCACGTTCCCTATTCTTTATACATGTTTTTGATAAATTTATGCAGGAGATTGCGAGATAGGCTGGTAATTTCTTTGAATTGGTGTAGCGTGATAAGGATTGACTTACGTGGCACGTACTCGTCTTATGATAGATCTCACAACTGATCAAGTTATGTAATAAAGATTTTTCATAAAGGAATAAAATAATAATCAACAATAGGTAAAAAGTATCCACCTATTTTTTTATGTTCATACTCGTATGTCCTCAGTAAGATACAAACAAAAGCTATTTAACTGGGGTCCCGACAAATGACAGGTAACAAACCCTGATCCATATTCTTTGAAAGGGTTCACTTGAAATAACTTATTTTGTCTGTCTTTTTATATTATGTATACATAACATATTATAAATTTATCATATAACAAATAAATAAATGAATAAATTAAGTCATTATTTTCGTACCGCAATATTCTAATTGACGATTCGTGAAGTGTTTATTGTATAAATTAACTTTCTTTAAATTTTAATTGGTACTTCGAATGAAGATTTCATATTAATATTTTCGTTGGAAAATGAACCTACAGATCGACATCATTAAAAAATAAATTGTCGTTTTTGTGATATTTGTTTTAAAAAATGTCTTATTTTCGTGATGGTTTTTAGCCGGTACGTTTTTTTTTCAAGTAGTAACAAATTTACAATGACAACAAGATAAATAATGATTTTCCCAATCATCATAACATTTTACAACAAAAAAAACTTTATTGTTTCGATTCCATTCTTTTGTGTGGTACTCTTCAATACATCCGAATTGGTTATTCGGATTTAATGAAGAGCGGGTGTTCCCGAGAGGTAATATTATCTTCGGCCCCAATCGTTCTCCGTGAATACTTCCGTAGCTTAGACAGTAAGTTATCTGTCTTCTAGCCCGAGGGTTGTGGGTTTAATTACCGTTGAAACCCAGCTATTTAAAATAAGCAATCTAACTGGTTTTAATTTAAAATCACTTTAAACATCACTCTTGTTGCTCGTAAGAGATTGACAATAAACCCGTCAAATTGAGCTATATGCAGTGAAAATGTAATACAGTACAATAATCGAGCCTTCGGGTTTATAATCATTGGAGGGAGGGTGCATAGATTTCGCGGTTCGCGTTACACGTGTTCGGTTCGTAACACCACCGCACGTAAAGAGAACTGAACAACAAAATTCGCACATGCTCTCGGTGCGTGCGAGTGTTGTTACCTGACCAACTCTTTTACTAGACGTTTTTTGGGTATCATCCTGAGTCAAACCCTAAATCACCGGATTTATGTCAATCGTCTTACTAACTAGGTCATGGAGGTTATCCAATGGGACATATTAAAATCTCTTGAAACATCTACAGTTACATAAAAAAAATACATCGCAAGGTTATTTACAAATATGGATTAAACTGAACCTCAATATAACAACTTCAAGCATAAACAACACCAAATCGACGGTAGCGAAGATTAATTTGCTTATCGAATGGCAGTAAAGTAAAAAAAAAAGATTTTATGTAAACGGGATTTTCTTATAATTATTTTCCTTAGAATCGGAAAAAAAACATTCCTTCCAAAACATAATACATTAAAGCCAAGTAGATTTATTTTTCTCCTCTATAATAAATGTTATATTCACGTTGTTTGTTAACTTGTTTTCCCTAATCAAACTATATGGGCACTCCTTTTCCTGATTCCGCCTGCTCATCCATCCCATTAGCCCGTGAATATTGTTTGTAGTTATTGCGTGTGTATTTTGCATTCTCTCATGGAAATGTTGAGCCCGAATCTTTGAAAGCTCGTTGATAGAGTTATGTTTCATTGGAAGATAAAATTATATTATACAAATCATGGACATAATTGATTGAACTATAAAATAAGTCGTTAATAATTTTCATCGTATTGGCCATTCGTAGGTATTAATTAACATAATACTATCATTTTATACAGTACAACCTGACAATTTTACAGCCATTTGACATCTTTTTCAACCAGTCAGAATGATTTTAAACGAGTCTTAAGTGAAAACCAGATTACAACCTTATTTACAAAAAACCGGGTACCAACGGGAATCGAATGGGTAATCTCAAGCTGGAAAATAAGATTCTTACCTCTTAGGTGTTGGAGTTTTATGTTAGGCATTAGTATAGTGGATGAGAAGAAGGTGAAAAGGCAATAAATACTAGCTTAAAAATGAATATACTCGTAATATGGTGATAACATAAAAATTCAACCTCTTCATACTATATTCCTATCTTTACACTCAAACTACACATATCTATATATTTTTAATCTGTCAATAATACTAGATTTCAATTTCAATTTAAAACGTCCTTAAGGAGGGTCTGATCTGTAAACTGTGATATAAAAATTGGGTTTTTATTATAATTATGTTGACAAAATCTGAACAGAACTTCATATTGGTCTGTTATATCCCTGACCGGTGACTCCAGTCTCGTCTTCTGGCTGTTATATTGCTTGGTAAGTAATGTATAATATTTGCATTGTATACAGTAAATTCAAGTGGGATTATTACCATTAAGAAATGTTTTTCAACTAACCAAAAATATGTTTCAGAAGTGAAAACTACTCGTAGATATTTAAAAAAATCTGTGATGAATGGGAATCAAATGCGCAGCCCCCTGCTAGTAATATTTACTAATTCGTTTTCCAATTATTTCTATTTAAGTGCAATTATACCGAATATAAATTAACTGAAAAATATTCGCCTTTTTCATGAGGTGTGGAGGTATATTAATTACTTTATTTAGCACTGAAATAAATTAAACATTTTTTTGTACATCAAGCTATACGATAATATTATAGTTTTGTTCAAATTGTCGCCTTCTCAGATCTACAGTATGTCATACCTAGAAACTACAATGCCGTTAAATTTATTTTGAATTTTCTGAATTAATGTTTCACTCATACAATCCAACGAGCTTATCGAAGTGAAATCTTTAGAACCTAATTTTGAGTCAAATTGATGGTTATATAGCATAGAATAAGACATTGCTTTTATTTCTTGGTAACGTAATATTAATTAAATTAGAGCAGATAAATAAATAAAATTGTTCATGTTTCCAAGGATCGATACTTCTCTCGATTTTTATGAATGTATTATTCTACGACAATCGCTTATACTCCAGTTCCAATACAATTGAAGGCCTCTGGAGTAATTTTAGCATCATTTCAGAATTAATACTGAATTAATATTATTATCTCGATCTTTTGCCGAATGTAAGGATTACATTGAGTGTGATTTAAATCTAAAACAACCATTTATATTCCCTTTGTTCTCCTAATTTGCGATTTCGATAGGGTTCTGGAACTTCTGGTCCAAAGCGGAAGAGAATTTTTCCATCATTTTTGGGAAAATATTTTTTAGAATGGTTTTCAAATAAAGAGGATGATTCTTTAGGGGGGATTTATGGCCATATAGAGCAGCCGCTGTGTTCAGTTTTTGCGTACTTCCTCGTTCCTGGTTCACACGTACAGATCGTTACGATAAATGGCAGAATCTAGATAACGTCGCCAAACACAATATTTGTATTTGATCATATCTAAACACTGGGAGTCTTTTTTGAAAGGCTGAATATTAAAATTGTTACTTAAAATATTGCATGCGTATTTGTTTTTCTAGATGAGTAGGGCTCGGGGTAAAAATACGAGTAGTAGCTATGTTTTGTAAGGTTAGATTTGATAGTAAAACTTTCATGTGTCTTCCAATAATACCTCATCGAGGATAAGGATCGAGGATAAGATTATAAATAAAGATTATAAATTGGATAGCATAAAAACTTATTCATTTTTTATATAAACGTTTTATTCTTAAAAATACATTTCACAAAAGGATACCGCTTTTTTCGTTCCATCGGAAACAAAAATTCATATTGGTCCGCAGTCCCCGAAACAGATTTATAATTTATATTTTCAATTTTATTATAACTTGAACATTTTTATCAGATATTTAACGATGTTTTTATTGTATGGTATTATATTAAAATTTATTTGCATACAGTACAACCTAGTTGGCTTATTGTCATGTGGAAATCATTTCCATCCAAGAATATGGTAAATAGGTCTTAAATGAAAAGAACACTGAAAACCTTTTTTAAAAAAATGGGTTCCAACGGGAATCGAAGCCGCAAGCCGAATTGAAGAAAAACGTCGTACCAACTAAGCTACGGAGGATTGACATCAATTTTTATATATACCTCACTGTTAGATTTATCTTTAGATTCAAGACTCAGTTCTTAACAAATAGTGTATTTTATTAAATGTGTAATGTATCAAATCGGATAATTTCCCCTTTCGACGGTTTTTTTTTCAATTCTCTTAAAATTCTCTGAAACTTTGACAATACTGAAAATATAATGAATGTTTATTCTCGTGACCATAAATATGACAAAATGTACGCCAGAGGCAAATATTAAATTGATTAGGTAAGACTTACTGCACGTGTTTTTACCGGTTGAAATTCCTGTAAGTTATACCAATTAAAAACATTGGAAAACCAAAAAGAAATCCCATTCTGCCATGTTTATTATATCTATAAAGAGCACGTATTTTGTTAAATTATTGTATAGCACTTTCATTGTGTGTAGGACTACATGGTGGATTAATTGCAATGCTGCAATATTTTCCAATCAACTAGAAAGTTGTTAAAGCAGCCTACATGAAAATTAATTGTTAAAAGCTTTTATCCAATTATCTTTTGAACTTATAAATAAAGGTCAGTCCTAATTTGTCGGAAGATTTAGATTTTAGATTCTCTCACTTTGTAAGTTTGAGATAAAATTAAAATGTAACGGAAAGTAGTATCGATAGTATAACGCAAGAATGAGCTGTATTGAGCTTTAAATTGTGTGTGGATAGTGTTTTAAAATTTCATGTTAATTAAAAATTACCATTTTTGTCTAAAATTTAGGAATGATGTTACAAGGAGAATTACGAAAGCATTTTTAGGACAGTTCAGCTACTTTGAGAGAACGGGTTGATAACAATTTACGAAACAAGTATATATGTCTGAAATAAACGAAGAGCTAGAAAAAGGAAGACGCAGAAAAAGTGAAAGGAATTAGTTGTAAAAATTTCAATTGAGAGAAATATAAAAAGTATGGAGACCTATGGGCATATGAGCTATCTGCTTACTCTAAAAGGGACATGGCATAATGGTTTTTATCTATGTTCATAAATTGCTACGTGGACGTTTTTTTTAAACATGCGATGAGTCACATTTTGAACATTATTTCATGGAAATAACTGTTTAGTTTAGATATATCTCAGCTTCTTCTTTCTCTTGCTGAAAGCTTTGAGGTTGAAAATCTAAAAATAAAGATCTTTTAACTATTCCAAACTTCCTAGTATTGCAGGTGTAACACTGAAAAATTATTAACAATTTTATTTTCTTGAATAAAGGAGTAATATGGAGGACTTGTCCTATCAAATAGTCAAAGTTTGAAATAAGGATCAGCCTAATTAATAAACATAGATTAATCGTTGCGCCATCAGCTTTTTGTATCTAAATCCTCATCATCACCATACGCCACGCCTGTATTGAGGTGAGCAGAGCGAACAGATCTCCACTTCATACATCTCTCGTTTTTACCACATCCATATACTTTGACATGTATATTATAAACTTTTCAGTCTTCCTCTTTTCAGAATTTTATTATTTTTGTCATACAACGTGTTCCTTGTCTATCGAAATATTCTCTTACCTTCGATATATACTAATATAGATTATTTTTGGAAATATTCTATTCTTCCTTTTTTACGTCTAAAGGATCCTTTATTCATCCGTAGTACTGTATCTTCTTTAAATCAACATAATTTCCTAATATATTAATTGCATATACTGTGTCCTTACTTAAGATTGAGAAAAAGCTGGAGGAGGACCCTCCTAAACTCAACAACAGGAACATAAAAACATATCTACCAAACTAGAGATGGGGCTAAATTATTTTGTGCAACTGGTGTTAGCAAATTGTTAACACATTTGAATTTGGAAAAGTTCTATGTGTTTCTAGCAATAGTATGGAAACCAATTTGAGTCAATATATCGGATCTATCAACGATATTTTGAGTATATACTGTATACAATATAATATAAAATATAATGTATCCATTTTCCTTAAACACGTCAGCCTAAGTGCAAACATGCACTCCAGGAATATTATGAGACCGCGTCAGCTGTCAAAGATTCCCTTGCCTTTTTATATTCCGTACCAGAAGACAATTTAATCGGATTGCTCTTCATGCGTAAAACAAAACGGAATTAGTCGAGCTTTTTACCCTTGTAAAAGATGAACTAAATAAATATTTGATTTTATTAATACCATCTTGGTCGAAATACGTCTAAAGCCAATCCCGAGATTTGATTTAGTCAAAAGGACATTTCGGTCGGGGCTTGTAATAAATGTATTAGCATTTATTATCTTGACATTCAGCAAGGGCAGAAATCGTTTCAATTTACTGAGTTCCATGAGACATTGTTTAATCCAATACTGATAAGATAGCCTTCGCTGCAAAAGAAAACAAATTTACATTACTCCCTTTACATTGTTTGACTTTAGCTCATGATTTGTTAACTTAATACCATTGAATTCATTTTTGGCTCTATTGTTTTATTTGAAAACTAAACGAACCGAATGAATGCACTGAGAAGAATACAAGGAGTGATATTGTATGATTCAATACGGAATTCATTGATAAGGGATGAATATTAACTTAAGGCTGATATGTTGAGTAAGAAAAAGAAGAGTACATTGAGATGGTTTGAGCATGTATAGGAAATTAATGAAGAAATACTAACAAAACAAATATATTGTGCGAATGGGAGTGGAGTGTGGTAGGCCACCAAGGAAAGTATGGTTACAAAGTCGGAGAAATTGTAAAAGGTGTATGGATACACAAAATGCTAAGAATGTGTGTTGAGATAGGAAAATCTGGCGCTCTGTCCTCTCTGCCTTCCCCGACAGAAAAATGTCGAGTTAATATGTATATATTTTATATTTTAACTGAAACTGAAACATTATTATCGAGGTAAGTATAAAAAATGTATTGCCATTTGATATAATCTACTGAAATTAATAAGAAGCCGAGTAAAGCGGTGGAAATCCATCTACGAGTATATTATATTGAGTGTCAATGTATGACAGAATAAGAAATGTCATAATCGAGGATAAAAGAATAGGCTGTCTCTCGTGGTCGAGTATAATTGTCAGTCATATTGTGAATAGAAGATGCCTGTGCGTTACGTTTCAGCAAGCACACAGTCTTATAGATCAAAACCATAGTTCCAATGACAAGGAGTTTATAGTTCTTCGACTATCGTCAGATTTTCTCTGAAATCTGATTCAGCCTTTACTAGACTTAGTTTATAAAGTGCTATTACCCGGTTGCTTAAGAGCTAACATATGTAAGAATGTTTATTGAACAATATATAAACAAGAGTAAAAACATACTTTCTGGTGTAAAACGGTCTAAGAGTAAAACCAGTTCGAAAGTGAATTGGTAAGGAATGGAACCTGGATCGTACACTTGCTTAACGTGAATATTAATCGCTTGATCACGGCCGCCAACGCTTTGGTGAATGTGTTGACAACAGGTGTGTTAAGTAGGGTGGAAAACACCACGTTGAGATGGTTTCGACATGGTGACAAGAGATTGGTTGTTTTACACAAATTTACAGTGCAAGCCTAAGTGGGAGTCGTGGTTAAGGACGAGTGAGATAAGTATCGTTGGACCAAGTGAATGAAATTTTGAAAAAAAAACAGGTAAGAGAAGTAAAAGAAACTGTGTTAGAAGATGTATAGATGTGAAACAAGTATTTCGTAATAAGAAAGTTTAGAGTCTCCTCTAGCTACCCCAACCGTTTAATGGCGTAATGGTATGTATGTACGAGTATGTAATTAATTAGTAATTTGTTGTGTAAATTTTAATGAAGCGCTGTTTCGTAACTCAATTTTATCTTAAGTTTTCTTTGTTTCTGAATGTGCTCGTAAAATTCTCATTTATAAGCGCAACTAAATAAATTAAGACATACCCAAGTTTATTAGATAAAAAAAATAGAAAGACAGCAAAGGAAAATAATGACTTAGTTCATAATATACAACAGGATATTTACTCCAGCATCACTGCATAAGTTTTAACTGAATATTTATTTATTGCGCTTATTCTTCATAACGAGACAAAGAAAAGAAGAGATGGTGGAAAACATAAAAACTTAACCCTGTTTTTGCATTATCTACTTCAATTAATCATAAAACATGTTGTGAAAGAGAAATTATAGCCTTAAAAATATATTGTTCAAAGGTAATTACAATCGAATATATCGTCGTTGTTCTGCAAAAAGCATTTAAGTCCAAATATTGAGTTTTGAGATAAATGCAATTTAAGTTTCGGAAGGCGATATAAAATCAAGTTTTTTAAAAATAAAATACAAACAGATGTTATTTAAAGACAGTTTATTTAATTATAAGAATTACTACAAAAAAATGAGTACCTTAAAACATATTACCTAAAAATTAAAAATACTGACACCTGTTTTGGACTTAATCCTTTCTTGGTGAAAATTTTCATAACCATATAACTTTTGGACGTAAATGTTTTTTCCATGTGTAGCTATTTTTATTTTAAGTAAAATGGCATCAAAAAGTCATTTTAAGCCAAAATGGACTTAAATGCTTTTCGCAGAACAACGACGATATATACTTATTAAATGTATTCTTTGTAATTTGTTTAGTCAAACACTGTTTTTTCCACTTTATATAACGGTGTAACTCTACCGGTTTCAAGGTTTTCCCCTCATCATTAGGGGAGTACAAACGACTGAATTTTGTTCAAACTGGTACCGACATACGAGTATACGCTACTAACCTCATCGCTGCTTGCTGAAGTTGTATCCTGCCTTCCTCCACTTACAATCCCCAGCCCGAATGTTTACAGTTAGATGTGTGTATATCGGTACCAGTTCGAACAAAATTCAGTTTTGTTTGTGTTACCTGATGATGAGGTGAAAACCTTGAAACCGGTAGGGGCATACCGATATATAAAGTGGAATAAACAGTGTTGGACTAAATAAATCACCATTTATTTAAACCTCCACAGCGTTAAAACCTTAACTATAAATAACATAAATGTATGGGTGGGGTGAGCAATGAAAGATTAGAATAAGTTAAGGATGTTTGCTATTTGGGGAGCATGTCTTAGAAAAATGGTTAGAGAAAATATTAAAAAGCTTGTTTCTGCATGAAACAAGGTCAAAGACTCACTTCATACTGTTTTATAAATGAATCAATCGCTAAATCCTCACATATATTGTGGGCTAGTGTTAACCTTGATGAATGAAAACAAAATCGGGGTTTTGAAAGGAAGTGAAAATCGGAGCTTTGAAAGCAGAATATATTAGGTCCTTACATATGAAATTGGCGTTTTGTTTGGGAGGAACATAAAGTTGATTTTTTTTTAATATAATATATTTATTTAATCAAAGTATGTACCATTGCTATCTATGCACTTTTGCCATCTCATAGGTAGTTCATCGATCCCTTTACTAAAAAAACCATTCGGACGGGAATCAATAAAATCTTTGAAGTCGGTTTGGACTGCCCCATCGGAGTTGAATTTTTTCCCTTGCAAGAAGTTATCCAAATTTCGAAAAAAATAGTAATCTGTTGGGGCAAGGTCCGGAGAGTACGGTGGATGTCTTAGACATTCCAATTGAAGCTCTTCTAATTTGGTAGCCGTCTGTTGTGCAGTGTGTGGTCTAGCGTTATCATGAAGCAGCAGTGGCCTAGAGCGATTAACCAGCCTCGGTTGTTTAGCAGCTAGCTTTTCCATCATGGTTTGCAGTTGCTGACAATAGACATCTGCCGTAATCGTCTGGCCAGATTTAAGAAAGCTGTAGTGAACGACACCAGCACTAGTCCACCAAACGCTCACAAGTAACTTTTTTGGAGTCAATTTTCGCTTGGGGCATGGTTTGGCTGGTTTGGCAGGGTTCAGCCATTGCGATGAGCGCTTCCGATTATCATACAGGATCCACTTTTCATCACAGGTAATGATTCGATTCAAAATCCCTTCATTATTGTGCCGGTTGAGTAATGCAACGCAGCAGTCAACGCGCGTTTGTTGATTTGCTTCACTCAATTCGTGAGGTACCCACCTTTCAAGCTTTTTCACCTTCCCAATTTGCTTCAAGTGGATTAAAACAGTTTTATCACTAACACCGCAGCCTGCAGCTAACTCGGACGTGGTTTGCGATGGATCCGCTTCCACAATAGCCTTCAATTCTTCATTATCAACTTTGGTCTCCGGCCGTCCACGGGGCTTCTTCTGCAGGTCGAAATTTCCAGAACGAAAACGTTGGAACCAAAAACGCACTGTGTTTTCTTTTGCGGCACCGTCGCCATACACATCATTAATCCTTCGAGCCGTTTCTGCAGCACTGGTGCCACGGTGGAACTCGTACTCGTAAATAACGCGATATTTCAAGTTTTCCATTTTGTAAACTGAGTGACGCAAAGAAAAAAAACAATTGAGGAAAAAACAAATGAATTATAATTTTCGAAACACAAATACTTGAGTAAATAGCTGTATAAATTTGAATTTGGAATTCCTAACCAAAGAGAAGATATTTGAGATCAAAGTTGCCAGTACGGCAAAACGCCAATTTCATATGTAAGGACCTAATATTAGGTAAAAAGTCGTACCATGTGTAAATTTACTGGTATAACGATGTTTGATAGAGTAAAAAACGTTGAGCTAAAGTTTGTTAGAGATACATTATATAAGTAGAATTAAGAAAATACTCTTCAGAAGGTTTGGCCGCATTGAGAGAAACAGTTATGAAATACTTACGAAACAATTATTATATATCTGAAATAAATGGAGAGAATATTTGATGAGGTGTAACATATATGGTAGATGTGGACGAGACGAGAGCTATGTGCTTCAAATAAAGACGTGGAGATCTATTATATTTGTCCACGCCAAAAGGGACATGGAATGGTTTTTAGTATGTATGTACACTATTAAAATACCCTACCCTAAAAAACCATACCTTAAATTTTATGAAAACGTAATCTCATAGTGACGTGTCCATTTTTTTAGTGATATGGAAGGACATTTTGTATGATATATTAAAAAAGTAACTTTATAAATCGCAATCAATTACCCCGATATCATCGCAGATTTCCTAACGAAAGTATACCATGTTCTCTTATTGTTGGCAACAAACTTTGATAAACCCTTCACCCTTCTTTCTAATATGATAAGGAATTTCCTTGAGAGAACCCTTGTCTTAAGGCCCTGGTGTCTCCCCTTCAAGACGGTTAGTCGAGATAAAATGGGAAATTTGCTTCGGAACATGTTTTAAAATAATGATGTATCGGGGAAACTTCGCATCTTGGGACGGCGTGTGAAAAATGTTTCTAACAAAATGCGCATGTTACCGAGATAAGGAGTAATTTTTCATTTTTATTTTTCGTAAGGGATCACATTTTTGGTGACTGTACATTATTTTCCGCTCGAAAAAACTGGCCTTAGATTAGGTGCCCATTTAATATTTCATCATTTAACATTGTTAGATTTATGGGAAGCTTAGATTTTTCTTCGAACTTTTTATTCTTAAACGCGACATAAATGCGAGGGGAAAGTCATAATAAATGTTTTTTTTTTATCAAAGTAGCTCAAAAATCCACTCTCTCGTATAGCTCACGACTGAGCATTGTGACTCCCATGATAGTCTCAGACGACTCCTCTCCATCCATCCCTGCACTTCACTGCTCGTAGGGCAGTTGTTATGGGTAGTCCAGATGCATTTCTCACTTGGTAAGTTCAACGCATTGGGATTCTTCCTCTAGTGCTTCGTTCTATCACGTTTCCAGTACCCACAAACCTCTCCAAACTGCCTCCTTGGCTAGGAGCAATGTGTCCAAATAATCGGAGGATTTGCCGAAGGCATATTGTTGACAAACTGACGATAATTCTCAATTCTTCGAGAATGGAGGTGTAAGGCAAACTTTACTGTCCATGGATTTCGTAACATCTCTATTATGCACCACATTTCAAATGCATCTGTAGGAACCATGGTCGTCGCTGAATATTGCCAACACACACGGTCAACGACCGACGAAACGACCTTTGGATATGTCCAAAGGTCGCATACCAAAACATTGAAATTGTTTACCCACAAATACTATTTACGATACATTCCACAGTAGAAAGAGACCGCATCACGCTGTCTCGCCGTTTTCGCAAACAAATTGTCTACCCACAATACTATTTGCGATGTCTGCAATATTTCAATCGACCATTTCTGCACGCACAGAAGCGAGATAAAAATATATTGCGGGCGCACTCCCGCGCCCATTCTGAAATGTATAAATACCCACTTACCGATAAATAAAGCATCATTAATTATTAATTATTATTCATTGATTCATTCACTCTCTCTTTCCGCATTGCTAATTGACGTATTTTATTTATTTACCAACAACTACTATCATCATCTCTTCAGACAAGAAGCATTCTGCTAAACATCTATTATACGTATCTTGCTTGCTCTGAGTACAAGTCTCCACGCCATTAATGAAATTGCGAAGACGAGAAACTTAACTAGGCACATTTTCGTCGTGATGGTGATAGCTCTGCTCTTCCATATATTTTCCAGTTTTGACAACTTAGCTCAATCACTTTATATATTTTTTCCTTTGTAATATTTATAGTAAAAATGATCTTTGTTGGAAACAGACAATTGTTATTAAAAAATATCGATTTATTTAAAAAAATTGAATCGTGAAATAATAATTTTATGTTTCCGTACAAATGTGTCATGTAATGAAATGAGTTCTTATTTTTAAAGCTCAATTGTGGATTTGCACGTAGCACTTCCATTTTGAAGATTTGTTATATTTTATGATACTCGTACTTGGATTTATTTACATTCTAGATTCATACTGATAAAAATGATGTGAAGAAAAATCGTATGAGAATAATGATTTGTTGTTACAAATCTAAATATCCATTTAAATATAGCTAAGGTGTATTTATTTAATTTCCAAGTCATTAATTATTCCCTTAATATTGTGTATGAGAAACATTGATCATTATTTAACTTGTCCACTTCATTATTTTAAGTTGTTTGACCGTACAAAGGTTGGATAATTAGTTTTCTGTTTATTCCACGTATTTAATTTTTTTGTGGAATCAATAATTTCTTACGTAATTCGTACTCAGACGAATTTCAAGAGTTGTATTACGCTTTTTATATATTTGATTTATTTTTGATAGCTTAAGTTGCTTTAGGAATTATAAAACAAAACTTTCAATAAATCAAACGATACATGGTTAAAATCAATGTTTTTTTATTAAATTATTTTAAGTAATTTCTTGAGCAAATATGACTGAAATGAATGAAAATAAATTTTTCATAAATTTTTTTTCAAATCCTTGCGTTGAAAATCATTTCGAATGATTAAGTAAGAAGTTGAAAAATTGAATTTATTTGTCAAAAAACTGTTAGGGAGGTTGTAGATATTCCCTCTAGGGAGCAAAGGTTCGACCTTCCCGTTTCAGGAAGTTTAATGGTGGTGTCGGTGTGAGTAACCGAGGAGCCTCCAGCGCTATGAGATTGAAATACTCCTGCGCTTTGCTTTGTACAAAAGTTTCTTCTGAAATATGGTCAAGCAATACTTTAAAGCCTGTATATACGAGAACTTAAAATAAGGTTAGTTCAGTTCAGATCGATACGGAAGTTATTAATGACCAATTAATCTTATAATCTATGCTTTTTCTCATTATATATTACGTTAAGTTATTTGAATCTGTGGACTCAGTCTCGTAGAAAATCATTATTTTTCCGAAAAAATGAGAATTAATATTGTCGAAGGAGTCATTATTTGAGAAGCGAAACAGGGATAGAAATACCGTTGGTAATTATTATAGGATAACTTTTATAAAACGATTTGCTTATCTCAAATGTGAAGTGGAAAACAGGAGGATTATAATGAGAATTCTATAATAGTAGGTGTGAATTTAGAGTCAGAGCGCCCTTTAGGACAGTATGCATTATTAATTATTAGCTGGAAAGCCCTTCCAGCTAGTAATTAATCAGCCAAACCCAAGAATGCGTATAAAAAATATGTATTATACAATTAATACTTATTAATTAATACTTGTTAAATGTTATGTTTACCAAATTAACAATCTGTAATGAAAATATTTCTTTGCATACCACATTTTTGGTAAAAATCGTATCGGATTCTACCAGTAATTTAGTCTTATTGAGTCCAGGATTGATTTTAATTTTAACATCAGCTCATTTTCAAATTCTTGAGAAAATTGCACGTATCCATGGCAAATGCTTTTTTACATGGAATAACACTAGCTTTCTCCAAAATCTGTCATTAGGACTAGTTAATTGTCATTGTTAAAGTCTATTTAAAAAAATACAACAGATCCATGTTCATCGTGTTTTGTAAATCTGCTCGGGGAAGATAAATAATTTCAATATAGCAAGTGCTTAATTATGCAACAAAGGTGTAATACGATACAATAATTTACACTCGTTATCAAACCTAAAACATCTGAATTTAAAAAAAAAGTGTATCTTTCATAGTTAGTTTTAACTTAAAATAATGCATTTTTTCATATATTTTTGATATAAACAATTGATACAATTGTTTTGAATTAAATTAAAATCCTAGATCCTTGTATATTCAAGTCTAAAATTACCTCGATAGTTTAACAACCATCCTAAAATTACCTCAATAGTTTAACAACCATCCTAATAACTTTTTATTTTTTTTATCTAAGGATTATCCTTCACCTACCTTCAAGTCTATTATCAGTACCGTATTTTAATTAAGATAAAGAGATATTTGAAAATATTCTACAGCTTGTTTCTTTTATCTCAACAAAAAGAATATTACGGGGAGACTCTTAAGGCCAGAAACAAAAGAAGTTTCTTATGTATTTTTTATTTTTCACAGCTGTATTTTAGTGTTGAAACGTAACTGGATAAGAAAAGTGATTACCGTAGGTCAATTTGACATTATTTTTAAATGTTAATTAAACTTAAGAAAATGTATCTTAAACAGTTTTAATTATTTACTTATTAAGTCATTGTTAAACAATATATTATGGTGTTAGAAAATCAATACCATGGTCGATTTTTAACTAGAACGTTTGATTTTTAATATGTACAAAATACTACATGGATATTGCCGTTGTGGCTGTGCCTCGTAGTCGAGAATCCCCTCTCTATTCCAAGGTCAAGTCAGTTGAAAAGCAAAGTTGTGTAATTGTTTTTTTTAAGTAAGTGTGTCGTTGCACACCAGCAAACTCACTGACCACACCGCTGTACTGGATCCGATGGTACACCAATGTGATACGATCGGAGTACACCGGTATGTTTTCCCTTTTTTGAAATAATTATAAGTATACTTATACTCTCCGAATAGTCGGCGGAAAAATACCCGTGTCATTTGAGGGGAATAGCACAGCGCGAGGTTCGAACCGGTTACCTTCTGTACGAAAGTCCAGCTCGTTACCCCGCGGCCATGCACCTCATGATACGATATACAATGTGGATATTGTTTATTGTATTACACTTTCGTTATACAGGATATAACTAAGCGGGCTTCTTTTTATGTGACAATCTATCCCAACTAGAAAGATGTTAAAAATACATTAAGTGAAAATCAGACAGTATACATCCTTTTTTTTAAATTTAGTTTACAGCAAAAATTGAACCCGCTACCTTTGGGCTTAAATACTGGCATCTTTCCAACGCTGTTACGAGGCTTATGGATAGTTTTGAATAGTTTTTTTTTACTTATTAATGCACTTTTATGGTTGGTTGGAAGATATTGTGACATAAAAACAAGTTCGCCAATTTCTACGATACTCGTTTATAGCGTAATTGTAAAACAATTGAAAACATTAACAAGAATAAAGCAGATTTTACGTTAGATAATTTCAAAATCTTGAAGTAAGTTTGATAAAACGTATAATTGACAAAATTTAGTAATAATTTTTTTAAATTTCTTTTAAAAATAATCATCTCACTTTTTCGTTGATATATCGAGTGAAAATAATCCAGTGGTACAATTGTTTGTCCCCGATAGATATTTGGGAGTCTAGGCTCCTTCAATCAGGATATCGTGCTTATATGATATTATATATAGTAATATCGAAATATAACAATAACAAAAAAGGTATAAAATATGACAATTGAAAAAAGAAGTTGATCATAAAACACGTGTTTATTTTAAATATATTTAGAAAAAATGACAATTTCAAACTGTTACAAAAAATGTAAATTTTTTTTTCCTCTATTTTTTGCCTTTCATTTCTTAAGCCAAGTGTCTGAAAATTAGTGACCAGGGCCAGTTAGATAAAGTTTTAATTATTACAACAGTGGAACCAATGTTCTACAATGTCGCATTATTGTTTCAAATCAATACAATCTATGATCAACACATATTTTGCTCTACCGATGAAATTGCATCGTGACTCTTCTTTTTTTTTTTCATATGTCATCCTTCAATATACCCAAATCGGTGATTCAGAAATATTTTAGAGCGTGACCGGGAGATGGTAGGCAAGCAACTCGAAGTTCGTTATGGTACGTGTTGGAAATACTACAGACAGGGCAACAACACTAATAGTATAGTTACCAAACGAACCTTTAAACAGACTTCTTTGAGGAATTCGCCGTTTGCCTTCGTTCGTGTGCTAACATAGTTGCCTCTTAAATACTACAGTAAGTGAAGAGGCAACAGCATTAGCACACGAACTCGACGCGTGCGAGTATTATTATTATATATACAAGACGAACTTTTTTTACCAGAGTGACCCTTTTTTTTTTGGATACCATCGGGAATCGAACCCGAACCTAGAGTTCTGATTCCAGTATTCTTAAAAAAATAAATGTAATCCGGATAATTGATAAAATAGATCTTCGGACTTGTTTACCATATACGTACTCGTACATAAATGGCTTACACAAAAAATAGGGAACACTTTGTTGATTGACCATCTTTCGTTTATTGTAATATACATGACTAGTATTTACGTCATCGAGAAATAAGTTCGTTTTCAGTGCCGTATTAACATACTAATCTGTTAAGAGCGTCACCATTTGGATACGGAATGATTTTGTTGAACGACTTTCCCGATTTCGCTATTTACCATATCTCATCGGATAAATTTATCTTTGAAATTTTTAATATGCTTTGTAGGCATAATTAAGTCACTTCACTAGATAACATAAGTATTATTGTTCCTGTTGTCTTAATGTTACATATTTTGTATTTTATTCATTTATTATTTTTTAGTTATATATTTTAATTGGGTTAAACCTGTATCAAATGTAAAATGAATAAACAAATAAAAAAAATAAGATTTTGGATATTGTGATGTTCGATACAAAAATTTGGTTATAAATTTTCAAATACGATACAATTCTCTCCCAGATAATGTAATGCAAACATTAATATTTAAAGAGTTACGAGAAATGAATGACAAATAGAAAAAAAAATCTTCCTCGCGTGATAACACATATGTTGGGAAAATGCCGTTTCATGTGAATATTGGATCCACATTTAAGCTCGAAATATAAAAATATTTCTTAGAATATTTCTGTTTCATGATTTGTTCAATTCAGAAAGTCAAAATATTTTTCATATAATATCTACATTAAAAAAAATAACAAAAGGATAATTTCAATATTTTGCAACTATTGAATTTACTCGTATGTAATACCTACTGTAAGTTTGATCCAGCTTATACATTAATCAAATATGTTAAACTACGATATTACTTAATTGCAAATATTTATTCGAATCGAACAGTATAATAACTGCTAAGATGAAAGTAGACACCATTTTTTTAATTACCAACTTTGGTCTATGGAAGAGAAACGTTAACATGGATTAATTCTAAAAGTGGTCGAAAAAATGCTGCAGAAATGTGTGGACTGAGAAGAATACACGGGGGGACGTGCTAAAGAAAAACCAAAGAATTTATGGTTGGATCAAGGGAAATTAAAAGTTAGATACATTTAAGGTGTTGCATGAGAAGATATATATGCATAAAAAGGAGAAAAAAAAATGCGTGTGACGATAGGAATGTTTGACCCTCTGTCGTTTCTGCCTGACACGACTAGGAAACGGCGTGATAGAATGTATGTATAAAAAAATATTTTTAGGAAATGAACTAATTTTTCTTCGTCTCGCTCGAATTGCTAACCATGTTAATGTTACATCTAGAGTTTGATCTGTAGCAGTTACAATACTAGTTTTACTGTCATACCTTTTTTTACATTTTTTCGGGATTTGAGTGACCTATGTAATTTTACTGTCACCTGAAGTGTAACATAAAATTCAAAATTATTTTTAATTTTAGGACTCTTGGTTGGCATATCGGTATATACGCTCGATTAAATTATTTTAATTCAACCTTCAGCGACCTCCATAACTCAGTTGGTAAGACGCTGGCTTTTCACGCATGTGTATTGGGTTCGATTCCCGGTGGAATCGAAAAAAATTAATAAAACAAAGTCTCAGTCTGATTAAAGAGTTCATTTGGATACAATACTAAGACGTATTAGATGTGTGTAATTGTTGTTGCCTATTCCCGTGCGGTAGTATTTACATAAGTACGATGGTGAACTGTGTTTCATAACCCAAAGCCTCAATAATTGCTGGAGTCGAAGATAATGTTGTCTCTCGACAACGCTCTTCAACTTGTCTGCATCATCAATACTGAGGGGTACCTACCATACGAATGAATGAAAAAAATGTTTAAATTCCTTTTTTGATGATAGTTTTACTAGTTTGCGTATTGATTTACGGATATGTTGATGGATACCTTACAAATTAATGAAAAAAATGTTTAAACTCCTTTTTTGGTGATAGTTTTTTCTAGTGTTTGTATTGATATCTGCCTATGTTGAGGGGTAACATATGAATAAATGGAAAAAATAAATTTCAATTATTTTTTTTATGATAGTTTTACTAGTCTTCTTATTGATATAAGGAAACGTTGAGGGGTACCATAGAAATGAATGAAGGAATACTTTAAATTTCTTTTTTGGTGAGAATGTTTGTAGTCTTCGTATTGATATATGCATATGATGAGGAATATCAATAGAAAGAATGAAAAAAAAATTAAATTCCTTTTTTGATGATAATTTTTCTAGTGTTCGTATTGATATACGCATATGTTGAGGAGAACCATATGAATGAATGAAAAAAAAAAGTTCAAATTCCTTTTTTGATGACAGTTTCACTAGCCTTCAGATTGCTACATGAAAATGTTGAGGAGTACCCTAGGAATGAATGAATGAATAGTTTGAATTCCCTATTTGATAATAGTTTTTCAGCCTTCATATTGATATATGGATATGTTGAGGGATAGCTCATGAATGAACGAACAAAATGTTCACATTATATTTTTGATAATAGTTACTAGTCCTTGTCTTTTTCCACTTTACAGCTGATCATAATCTCTAAAAAAGTTTGAATGTTCTATGAAAAAAATATAATTTTTCATATTGAATACACACTAGGTTGTTTCCAACTGCAAATAAATTATTTAAATTAATATTTTCAGCTGTCAACAAAACAGTATTCATAACTATGAGAGGAACATGTTCCTTCAAAGTTGATTATTTATAACTCGTCTGCTCTAAAATAAAGAACAAAATGATCGAATAAAATATATGATCTCATACGAATTAATAATATATGCAAAATTTAAGCCATGCAAAATGCTGACCCGCCGGTTCATCGAACCGAACGTCTTCGGTTGCTCACGTGAGTGCACCTAGGGTTATCGATTGCTCATCGTCACGAGATTCTGTAAGGATTGGAGTGGTTCAATTTAATTGTTTATTTATATAACATTAAATACATATTGGTTATAAATTGATTGTTAAATACAAAGTAGTCATGAGTGGTAAATAAAAGAGGATAGATAATTTTCAACCCAGGGTGTTCACACGATTACAATTAACTTGGAAATAAAATAGAATAGCCTGATAGCAAACTATAAATTCAAAATTGATATACGAGTACAATGTCTGTATTAAAATTCTAACTATCATTTTTGTGGTTCTCCAAATTAGAAGGTTTGTAAAAATATAATGGATCAACAAAAATATCAGGCCCGACCCTTTATTCGTGCGTGCATAATATATAAAATGTTTTGTCTATCTCTATCAATTATAGCTCTAGACTCTTCTTAATTTGGGAAAGTGATAAGTGATGGGTTACAAAGCAGCATGGAATATTTTTTGTTGTGTTTAAAAAATATTATTCCTTTTGATGGTGTCTTCTCGTTTCTGACATTCACGCTTACCTCATATTTTATATATCAACATTCTTGTTTGTTTGTGCTCCCTGATGATGAGGTGAAAGCCTCGAAACCGGTAAGGTTATACCGTTACAAAAAGTAGAATAAACAGTGTTTGATAAAACAAATTACAATGTCTTTAAACCGCCACAATGTTAATGCCTTAACTATAAACAATATATAAAAAATAAAAATAAAAACAAAACGTTTATACTCAAAAGGAGATAGTAACTGAAACAATAAATAGTAAGTCAAATATTCAGTAACAATAAGTATGTAAAAATATCGTTTCAATATCAATATCGACCGAGAACATTTAAGGTTTGTAACATAAGGAGAGCCACAGGATAAATTATATCGTGAGGGATCACCCAGTGAAAAATATGTGGCAAACGGGGCAGAGGAAGGCGCAGTATTTCTTGGCTTTAGAACTAGCGGGAGTGGTTTGGGTGCAGTTCTACTGCGTTGTTGCTGGCTGCAGTGAACGAAAGAAAAAATTCCATGACGGTGACTAACTTCATATAAGAGACGGCACCTCTAGAAGACTAATAATTTGAGGTACAAAAGAGAAGAAATGTTTTGCATGACGCTATTGAAGGCATTTATTTCAATTTAGAAAATTTGTTCCTAAGATTTTGTAGTCATTAAACTTGACGCCAAGTTAATTTGACTCCTTGTAACAATATTTCGTTATTTTAAATATGAATGGCGATAATTATTTTGAGACTTGAACGAGAGTTTAAACTTTCAGTTCTTTCAAGTAACTAAATGTATATTTTAAGGTAATTCTACACGTTGCTTAAACAAAAGTTTCATGTTCGTTGTAAAATTATCGACGGCAGTATCCATTATTTTATGCCTATCCATAGAACTTATTCTTTAAAATAAGACTGAATCTAAATTCACGTATTGTCATTTACTAGTTTTCTTCAAATAATTCAGTCGGTGTCTAAAATGAGAATGAAATGTAAATTGTCTGATTAATTTTGTTAAGCAATTGATCAGGCATCTTTGATGTTTTAGGAGATGTCAAGTAAATATATTAGATGTCTCCTCTAAAATGATTCTCTTTTATTCTTATCTACACAGTTGATAGATACGAGTATATAAGATTAAGGGTAAAACAATACTTCTTCGGTCCCTTTAAGCAACCCTTCGAACTCATAACCACTGGAGTAAGCACGTCCTTAGGGGTTCGTATGTATTTAACATTATGTTGTTTATAGTTAAGGCATTAACGTTGTGGAGGTTTAAAGATCTGTTGAATAGTTATTTCCCCAAAATCTCCCCGCTCCTGGCCGAAATCATACCTAGCCTTCCCCTCACTCCTCCCGCCTCCAACCGTTGAAGTGTCTATGTCGGTGCCAATTCGAACAGCATTTAGTCTTGTTTGTACTCCCATGAAGATGAGGTGAAAGCCTTGAAACCGGTAGGGTTATACCGTCATAAAAAAGTGGAATAAACAGTGTTTGTTAAAAATAAATTACAATATATTTAACATTAATTTCATCGGAGGTAATAACCGTGCACTACAAACCCACAAACCCGTGCCGTTTAGCTAGATGCAAACACTTTTAATCAGTTTGGTGGTTTTGTTTGGAACTTCGAGGATGAATATCATTCGCTTTTAAAGTTGTCAAGTACATATGTACATATAATTTAAGTAATTTAGATTTTTAAGATATATTTTCCAACTTTTCCAGAAAAATCCAGAATAAATAGACAGCCCTGTTTATGCAAACGACTATAGGCTGCCACTAATGTGGCCGGGCAGCCTCATTCCAGATTTATAAGCAATTAATGGTGCCATTTGTAAACCTAATTGAGAAAAACAAACACATTAGCGGTGCACTCGCTATTATCTCCCTCAATACATTCGCTTAATGTCATTTTTACAATCTGGATGCTGTATACAGTAGATGTGGAGAAAAGTTCTAAACAAAAGATTAGCATCGTAACAGCCAGTTCGTTTGCCAGAGAATCAAATACATTTTTTATCACGTTTTTCGGTGTACACAGTATGTTATAACTTAGTGGGATTATTTTTAAGTCGTAAACTTTTCGAATCAACCAGAAATTTGTAAAATTTAAACCCTTCTTAAAAAATCTGGGTACCAACGGGAATCGAATCGGCAATCCCCGGGCTGGACGTCAGGTTTCATATCAACTAGATCACATAGATCGTTGGAGGTTGTATTGATTCAATGGATTTAATTTAACTATCATTTGTTCAATAAGTGAACCACTTTAAATTATAAAATTTATGTAATTTGTCGGATATATGAATTCATTTAAATTTGTTCCCTTGGTTCGAAATGACTTAAGCCCCTTGCTTGGTCGGTCCAACGCATTGAAAATCTTCTTGTTGTGTTTGTCTTTCCTCGCCTCCAGTTACTACAAGTCTTTACTGTCTTTTACATGGTGGGCGAAATGTCTGGAACATAAGGGGATTGTTTGAAAGCTTGCTATTGACGATCTATCTTCGACGTTGGTAGATCAAGCCTGCATTCATCAGCATATAGTTTTAAGCTTACACGACATACTATTAAAACATTCATATTATTAGTAAAAAAACAATGTTTTTAATTCCATATTTTAGATAGTGAATATCAATTTAATCACATTTAATTTGTAAATTGTAAATCAAATACTTGCATCACTTATTTTGTTATAAATTAATTATTTTAATCTTGTCTCCATTACCTAGTAGGTAAGAAGATTGTCTTTTATTTTATGGGATTCGGATTTAATTCTCGTGTGTACCTACGATTCGATTGTCGTGGATAACACCTATAAAAGGGTTACGGTCTTGTAACAGGGTTTAACTGTTAACAATACTCCCATTTGTTAGACTTGTGCGGGTGTTGTTGCCTTTTTACGTGATGTAGTATTGCTAACATCTAATAAATTAATTATTCTTATCTTGTCTACATAACCTAGCAGGTAAGAAAATTGTCTTATATTTTATGGGATTCGGATTCGATTCTCGTGGGTAACACCTATAAAAGGGTTACGGTCTTGTAACAGGATTTAACTGGTAACAATATTCCCACTCACTAGACGTGTGCGGATGTTGTTGCCTTTTTACGTGATGTAGTATTGCTAACACGAATAAAAACGATCGGTAATTGAATTAATTGGGCTTATTAATTAAATTAAATATTACTGAATATTTTCAAAAACGATGTTTTTGAAAATATTCAGTAATATTTAGTAAATTTTTGATAATGTATCAAAAGTTTGCTAAAATGCGTGCTGTAATATTTTATTAAATTGTAATTTTTGTTTCATATTTGAATCCTGTGTAATTACATTATATTTATATGCAAATTTCTGTTTTGCATATTTTCAATCTGGAATAATAGCGCGAATGTTTTGTATTTAAATTTCAAGTAAATTAATTTGATTATACCATAAATGGATTCGGAGTGCACTTAAATCTGTTTTAATTAAACATTAAAAGAAAGGTTGATTAAATAAATATTTTGATGTTCTATTTTTATATTAATTTCATTATATTTTACTCACTTGTATGTTTGTTTACGTGTAGCGGATTTATAGCATACCAGAAATTAATAATAATAAATCCATTAGATATTTGTAGAAGAGAAATATAATAAAATAAAAACAGAAAAACAGTATTTAAAAATAAGGTTCAATTTTCATTTAATACGGATTGTGTAGTACAACAGTTTGTGTAGTACAACACTGTAGTATAACAGTTTGTGCAGTACAGCACTGTATAAAGGATTGGGAAGTTATATCATGAACTGTTATCAAAAATGTTGTTCTTACCTCATAAATGTTTCGGTAACCATCCCATCCCTTCTCTAGATATCACCAATTGATCTTAGATGGTTGACTAACCCGGATGTTAAACAATATAAGTTTTCGTACACAAGAAAAATTGAACCATAGCAATAAAAATACTCCTCGAAAACATTTATGTTAATTGATGCATTAAATGAAAAGAAAATCTGTGTTTGGCATATTCTTAATTGAATATTTTACAATTTTATTTACATTTCGGATATTTATCATAAATAATAACTACGAGAGTTTAATGGCAAAGCGAAAAATCCTGAATATGCGATCCGCATATAAAGTTTGTTTTAAAGCTTTTTAAAATGTCTCCCGCCTCCATCCAAATGAACTTAATAATGAGAGACTGAATGAAAATCGCTTTTTAAAGTTTAATCTCTAAATTAAGGCCATATATTATGACTTTAATATGGACTTTATCATTTATTTTATTTAGCTTTTGTACATTTTTGTACTTTGAATTTTTAATGAACGGCAATATCCGTCTGTGGCAAGTGTTTAGTAACTTACCAGGTTAGTTGTTTTTTTAAGTAGTTAGTGTATTTTTATATTTAAACTTATTTCTTTCCCTTTAATTAGGTTAGCAGGACAAAAATATTATCAATTTTCTTCTCACTCATTCTAGTATTTTAGTTTTTTTCAACTCTTTTAAGTAACTTTTTCAGGTATCACCTAAATCTTTATGGTTTAAAACATCAACATATGTATAGTGTGAACCATTCTTTTTTTTAAATCTTCAAGTAAAAGTATTGATATTAATCGAGAAAATATTGTTTCGAATGATAACATCTAGAAAAAAAATATGTGTATATTTTAAGACACAGATCATGGAAATACGCCTTGAATTAGGTGTCAAAACCCTTAACATATTAATTGAAAAATCTTAGTTACTTGAGATATATATTGAGAAATTTAATAACCGTATAACAAATGAAGAATCCAGAAGAAAACCTCTAGCGGTTAATCCTAGAAGGATGTTGAACTCGAATATTACAGACTTCATCTAAACTTAAGAGTTCATTACCAGGTTAGCCCAGATTGCACTCGGATCCTTAATAAGGAGTATTGTGACAGTATTACTACGGTAATCGTTAAGGAAAAAAGAGTAAAACTAAAGAAGTCGTTTTGTATTATGCACAGAACGCCAGTACACGAGACAAGAAACCAGAAGTCTTAGCAAGCATGTAAATCATTAGCTTAATGACGACTTCCGTTGCCTAGTTGGTAAAACGCTTGACTTCCACCTGACTAAAAAAAACGGGTACAAGTTTTGTAAAACAGTTTTTCTGGCAACAATGCGCTAGACGTATGCGATTCTTATTATCATTTCACTTGCGGGTAGCAAATATGCTGAGTAACGAGCCGCGAGTTCCATACCTGTTCCAGTGGTCCTTAACCTGAAGGTTCGATTAGTGGGGCTGAAGACAATTTTGACTATCAGACAAGCTACTCAATATATTCGAAATACCAATTCAGATATGTTGAAAGTTAGCATACAAATGCATGAAAGTAGTCTAAAATAGCCGACAAACGTCAAAGTTAAAAATGCTTATTGATTGAATGTGATGAATAATTTATTTATGAGCATAGATGTTGAAAAGTTAGCATACAAATACATGAAAGTAGTCTATAATAGCCGAAAAATGTCAAAGTTAAAAATGCTAATTGATGAATTATTTATGTATGAACATTGATTGAATATCTTGTTTGTAAGAATGTGGTGATGAATACGTGGGGGAATAATGTATGACACAATATGGAATGAAGTGATTAGAGATAGATGTGAACTTAATGCTTATGTATTAAGTAAGATCAAGAAGAGCACTCCGAGATGGCTTAGACATATAGAACGAATGAAGAAAGACTAATTAAACAAAAAAAAAACAGGGCAAATGTGAGTGGAAAACATGGTAGAGGAAAACCAAGGAAAGTGTGGTTGGATAGTGTATGATATTTTGAAAGAATGAAATACAAAAAAAAGTCACAAGAAATCAGAAAAAAAGTCAGAAGGAGCTGTTTGAGAAGGTATGGATGTAGAAGGGGTGAAAGATGTGTGCCGCGATTGGAAAGTATGGCGCTCTCTCTTCTTTGCCTGTCCCGACAGGAAAACGGCGTGATGGTATGTTTGTCAAAATGGTGTACCTAAAAATTGTTATTTTAAATTATCGCCTGTTACACTTATACCTATATTTACTAAATTAAGAGAGAGCGTTGCCTCCATGCAACAATAAAGCAATAGTTTAAACACTTCTGACACTAATTTTCTCTCAATAAAACTTACCCGGGTCTCAGCGGCATATGAAGAAAATACAGAACAAGTACTCTTTCGTCTCAGATCGCGATGGGTTCAATAATCAGATGTACTAGGCCTCCAAGATATTATCCGCCGGACAAGGGGAACAACAAAGGAAAGACATAAATTTGTGATAATACTTAGTTTAATCCAATGAGATTTCAATAAAAAAAACTCCGCAATAATGCCGAGAAAAAAAATTATATATATTACAAAAGTACCAGAGTAGGCAGACTAATAGTTTGGGCTTGCATTAAAGACTGATTCCCGCTCAATATTCATCACAAACAAAGGTTATGAGGTAAAGAGAAACCAACAATGATAGGTTACAATACAAAGGACTCACTCACCCCACAATACCATGAAGATCGATAAGGAATGTTATGCGTAGTGTCTATTCTCTCGGAACGGCGGAGGAACCTGAAGATTTCTCCCCGAAAACAAAACCGGAACGATGCCTCTGATGACGATGATACCGCAAGCGTCCTTTGGAGCTTGGCGCTGCGCCGATACAAAATTCTTCCCTAGCCCTCGGCCTGGGAGAACGATTTCAGACCCGCAGTTATTTAAAGAACCGCTTATCTTAGTTTCTCGAACTTTACTTGCTTCACGCCTGATGGCGTCAATAATGATCCAAGATTATTTCTTTGGAAATACTATTCCGCAGATAAATCCCCGCGTCAAGTCTAGACTGAAGTGCGGGAAGAACTTTCACAAAAAAAACTAATTATTAATTCGTACGCTCCCAACAGGAGATTATAACTCGGAACACAAGGTAACTGACCGATAACTTGAAATGAATCAATTAATTATTAATTCGTATTCTACCCGACCGGGACCGGTCTTAATAACTGAACTAGTAGTCGTGACGGTATCGCCCGTAATGCCCAGCTAACCTTCTTCCCTCGCACCTGTACAACGCGCGCGTGCTGCAGTCTATGCCCATGGCGTTTTGTAAGCGATCTCTTGATTGGTCAAATCTTTGGTCGGGCCGTAACTCGACCAATCACGACATTGCATCCGATTATTTCTTATAAGTGACGCAATTCCCCTGCGATAGAAGTAATTCTTTATACCGCGCGTTTTGGAATAGAATCTTCTAGAACCAGAGAATGATTGCATCATTCCTTGTCCTAATTACAACTGCGTCACGCTCGGACTCGTTATTATGCGTCATTATCTATCCCTCGTAATCAGAACAAAGGGAAAGTACGTTTCAATTCCGCTCGTATCGACAACCAATTTCGCGCGTTATTTTTCCTTTGGATAAATTCCAAACTTCTCACCCGCCTTTTATGAAAAAATAAATATACTCCTAACACTCCATCTTATGTTATAAAAGAAAACAAAAAAAACAACAAAAAAAAATTATCCTTCCTAGAGTATAGACACATCAGCTGTAGGCAATTATAAGGAGCAAGGGGTGTATGTCCCCCCTACTGGATACGGTCTCGTGGCCGATTTACCGGTTGTCAGCATTTGCCTGCAGGACACCCCTAATTGGTGTAAGGGAACCTAGCCGCAAGGAAACCACGGAAACCTTACGATGACAACACACTACTGAATCTACTATAGCCCATAACCTTATACTAAGGAGCACGGAACAATCCTCCGGTAACTCCTTACAATAATACAGAAGATTATCTTTCCAATACTGGTTTAACCACAGGGCAACCAGCACTGAAACAATCGCATAATACAGGGAGTACAATTCCTTAAACAATTTTAATAAACAAAACAAACAAAACAAGAAAAACAAAGACAATAGATTATAGACAAATTCACATAAGGCATGGTCACCGGATACTTCAAAGGTGATCAGATACAAAACAAAAAGAATTCCAAATAAAATTAAAATAACACAAAATATTATGGATGGTCACCCTATATCACTAAAGGTAGGCCGTCCCTAAGAACAAAGAGATAATGATTTTACATAAGCACGGCTTGTGATACATCCAAGGGTAGGTCAGAAACAAAACAAAAAGGAATCCACATTAAAAAAAAATAATAAAAAAAACAAAATTATATTATACATGGTCACCCTATATCACAAAAAGGTAGGCCGTCAATAATAACAAGGAGATAATGATTTTACATAAAGCCCGGCTGGTGATACATCAAAGTACAGAGCAGAAACAACAAAAAGGAATCCACATTAAATAAAAAAAAAATAAAAAAACAAAATTATATTATACATGGTCACCCTATATCACAAAAGGTAGACCGTTAATAGATAATTAACGCACCCCTCCTCTCAGGGCATCATGCTGAGAAAAGGTTTACAACCAAATTAGTTAATCTCCATTCATCCTCTCACTAAACACTGCAGCCTGTTTCGCGGCTGACCTTAAAGATACACTGGACACTTACTTAATTATACACTTACAGGATTTATACGGGTGACTCTACTCCTCCATTGCCAACCTCTCCCCCTCACTGTGAACAGAGATCAATCATTACAAGCCCAAATCCAGCCCTTACGGTAAGGACTGCATTACACATTTCTATAATCCCTACAGTCTGCCCATCTGGTATAATAGGTGGTAATTATTACGCAAGCCAATGTAATCAGATAAGGACCGAAAATTCTTTCGAGGCGGAATTTTAAAAAGACACCTTCTAAACTATTAGGAAATCTAACATTGCTAGAACGAAGCAGAACCGGCTGTTCAACGACTGTCCTACCACAAGGCTCACACCTAACCCTCTCCCTGCAATTCTAATCCATTCCTACTCTCTCTCTGAAAAGAATAAACAATGTTATTGAAACACTCGCGGTTAGGCCCGATCTTAAGCAAGACACGTCCCCCGGCCCCCAGACCGGAACCAAGAATCACGCGAATCCGCATATGACGCCTGTGGATAACCAGGATCTGAGGGTCAGAACACGTGGTTGCACCAATCGAACCCTTCCAAGCCAGAAGCGCGTGCCCACCAGAACATGCTGTAGCGGCAACTCTGCTAATGCGGGTTCATGACGCCCGTGGTGGAGACAATTCAATACATCGCTGATGCACCGAAAGGCCCCCACCAAAATATTAACCGGTCGAGAGGCCAGCCTCTCTCAACCCGAACTCCTAGAGGCAGTTCAGGGCCTCTGCATGCTACCTTGAGCACGAGAAAGACGATGATTACAAAAAAAAATAATACAGACAAGATACTGGATGAGTTCCGGCCATCCGTAAGCCTCATGCTGGATGTATTAGGCCATCCGTAAACCTTAAAACGAATGATTTTAAACACAACATTTAATACAAAACAAATTAATAATACAGACAAAATACTGGATGTGTACCGGCCATCCGTAAACCTCTTGCTGGATGTATACCGGCCATCCGTAAACCTCTTGCTGGATGTATACCGGCCATCCGTAAACCTCTTGCTGGATGTATACAGGCCATCCGTAAACCCTTGGCTGGATGTATTTAGGCCGTCCGTAAGCCTTGCAAAAGAATGATATTACACATAAAAATAAAAATTAATACAAAACAAAATACTGGATGGATATAGGCCATCCGTAAGCCTTTTACTGGATGTATTATAGGCCGTCCGTAAGCCTTGAAGAAAAATAATTTAATCACAATTATTAGGGAAGGAGAAAAAGGAAACCAAAGGAAAATAAACACAAAAACAAAAACACATAATATTAATACGCTATGCCGTAAATAGGAATGGAAAAAAAAAACAAAACTCCGAACAGATCTATTTCCTTATGCGAGACAACAAACTCTTCGATGAGGGGTGGTTCACAGTTAACCACCCGAAAGGAAAACCCATAGTACGTAACGAATTACTGAAAGGAACAAAGACTACTTCCACACAGAGAATGTGAGCCAACCTACAAGGCAACCGATCTAAACTTCTCAATATAGTGCTATAACAAAACAGAACAGTAAATCCCAGGCTCTCATCCAGCGATGCCATTCCTCTCTATAAGGCAATAATCCCATGAACTGGTTACACCAGTATTAACCATCCGTACCACCGATGCAGGATACTACTATTCTCCAAAAAAAAAATTACTAGGAGCAGCTCCAATTTCCTTAAATCCTCGGGTCCAACAGCCCAAGCCAATAACTCAGATATGCAATCACCGAACTAATAACAATTTTCTAACTCCTTGAGAATCCTTGTAGCGAGGTGACTCCATCTCCATTTCCATTATAACGAGCAACTAGCCTAACAAGGTTTCCCAATGTTTCAAGCAACTATTTTCAATGGAAGTGTGACTAGATTAAGGTTCAACCTTAAGAACATCCAACACGGAAGGAAACCAACCCCTCCCTTCATTTGTATTCCTGTAGATTCTACAGATTCTTTACCATACGGACTATTATCCGAAGGTAATTTTCAAACATCAACCATCCTCAATGGGTCTTGCACTAAAGCAATGTTCAACCTTATGAACACCCGATACTGAAGGAAGCCTACCCCTCAGTACATAAGAAATTCTGTATACTATACAGATTCGTTACCCTACGGATTATCATCCGAAGGTAGTTTATAAACAGCACCCATCCTCCACGGGTCTTGCACTAAAGCAATGTTCAACCTTATGAACACCCGATACTGAAGGAAGCCTACCCCTCAGTACACAAGAAATTTAGTACACTCTACTCGAGGCTCTCAGCATTCCGTCACTCATGGTCCAGGCCCAGGCTCTGAGCGCCAGATACTCTTTAAAAATAATAACCACACTAATCACGGGGAAGAGTACCAAACCCGTACATAGAACATATGGACATGACTCCATACGAGATTGCCTCACGACTAGCTCACTGTTTAATCACCCTAGCGGAATTATGAACTCTCACTGGTGATGTTATTTAAAAAAAAAAACTCTACTGCCATTCATCAAAGAATCCGACAGTGCATACTTTCAAGGTATGATTTAAACATTAACAAGAATATAACGAAAATTTTAATTTAAGAACCTGTACTTTCCCGACCATGAATGACTCCCAATTAGGCACCGATGAGCCTATCACTACTCCATATGCTATTAACCTTCTTATACTCCACCGGGTCACTAAATAGTGGACACCGGACTGGATCTAACCTATGCATGCGCATCCCTTCTCGTGCGACGACGGCTTACTGCCTACTGCATGCGACGGCGGATCGAGACCACGGATGCTTGGTATAACATTTGCAACGATGGGTCAAGACAACGTGAGACAACGTGATTCAACTACCTACACCATGCCAAACGATCTATAACCGTATACGAAACGGAACTAATTCTCGATGGCTACTACTCTCAATGGTAAAAGAAATTCAACTGCGAATAGAACGGAACCAAATATATGTTCCGCGTCTCACGGCCTGCCGGGACAATTGGTCAGGACAAACGTGAGATTACGAAATGCTCATTAGCTACTGCGTCCACTGACGCACTCGAATCGAGCCAAGGCCTAAACGGCAATTCTTGAATACTATCGTGCTGGAAGGGCCGCTTGTCCCCTGAACCTGTAGTCTCAACCCAACCCCTTACAAGAAAAAGACACTCTCCCGGTCGCTGTGTAATGCGACAAATCTGCTAACTCCGACGTACTTAATACATTAAAGTAATACAATGTTAAAGAGGATTGAATCGCAATTGCAACGGAATTGAAAAAGTATGCCGCGCCTCGCGGACGGACGGTATCAATTTGTCCGCATGACGCAAGACGACGAACTGCTAAATAGAATATTCCTCGATAAGGAGATACTAGTATGACGGAAACGGAATTGATAATAATATAATACGTCTCCCGCGGCCTGACGGTATTTGTTAGGGCAACGCGAGAGGACGTACTTCACACCCTTAAGGTATACAAAGTTAAAGAGGATTGAATCGCAACTGCAACGGAATTGAAAAAGTATTCCGCGCCTTGCGGACGGACGGTATCAATTTGTCCGCATGACGCAAGACGACGAACTGCTAAATAGAATATTCCTCGATAAGGAGATACTAGTATGACGGAAACGGAATTGATAATAATATAATACGTCTCCCGCGGCCTGACGGTATTTGTCAGGGCAACGCGAGAGGACGTACTTCACACCCTTAAGGTATACAAAGTTAAAGAGGATTGAATCGCAACTGCAACGGAATTGAAAAAGTATTCCGCGCCTTGCGGACGGACGGTATCAATTTGTCCGCACGACGCGAGACGACGAACTGCACAAGAGAATAATCTGCGGTGAAGGTGGTTCTATCTTAACGGAAACAAAGCCGATCGCAATGGCAACGGAATTGAAGAAGTAATCTGCGCCTCGCGGTCTAACGGTATCAATTTGTCAGTACGACGCGAGACGACGAACTGTTGATCAGCTACTGCGTCCACTGACGCACTCAAATCGAGCCAAGCCGAAAACGGCAAATCTTGAATACTACAACGTAGGTAGGGCCGCTCTTCCCCTGAACTCGTAATCTCAATCAAGCCTTTTACAAAAAAGGAAAACTCTCCCGGTCGCTGAGTAATGCGACAAATCCGGTAACTCCGACGTACTTAATACGGGTTGGTGCCCACCCGGTCTTTTGGAAACTTAACATCTGGAGGTGGCCCAGACATATCGGGTAATATGACCAACGGACGCGCTGGGCTGGCTCTAGCCCTACGAAGATCGTCAGCCGTCCGTACAGGTTTCTTTCGGTTACGCGGCTGCCCGGGGCAATTGCGCGCCTGATGATTTGGAAGATTGCACCGAAAACACCTTCGTTCAAACGAATCTCGAGTATTCGAGGTACGAGAGACTGGTGCCAAACGAGCATCTGTTCTCGAGACGAAGGGAGCAGGACGAGGAAACCTTCCCTTATTCCTATTCATCAGCTCTAAGGCCGAACACCGCCTTTCCAACTCCTCTATACGCGACAAAAATTCTCTTACGCAACCTCCTCCGGTACAAGCCTCTATCGGCCAAACAGAAGAATTTACATTCCCTTGTGGAGACGAACGTGGAATACCCGAACTCGCCACTCTACCTCCAGTATATGGAGATGAACTTGCCAATGGCACTGGTGCTAGGGCTTCTGAAGCGGTAACCCCAGGATCCGTTGTCTCTAGAAACTGCGGAGCTCTCATAAGATTCCGGTAAGGCACGCACCTAACTGGTAAGGCGACCGCCTCCGATGACGATGATACAATACACTTGTTAAACAAAGAGGCCTGAAGCCGCAACTCGTAAAAATTATTACTAGGAACTAATCCCCTTTTAATTAATTCCCCGATTAGCCTCTCTTTCGTGGCTTTCATTATATTAACTATTGGATCCATTGCGATATTCATTTCCAACTCTATTCGTAACAGCAGGTATCAAAATCTATCCCCAACGAAATCTTACTTCACCTTGTTAAACAATGCTTTACTTACACTGTTCAACAAGAACAAAGAATTTAACTAGAATGTAACCTTAATTCAACACCAACGACCCCCCTTTTATTGAAATGTTCCAAAATTAAGAACTAACAATTACAACCAATATGTATTATTATCAAAATTTCCTAAATCACTCTTCCACCACACCGCTTGCCACGAATCTAGAACTTAAATATCAAAGTAATTCAATTCAATATTATTCACTCTCTTATATTACAAAGATTTGTTCCGAAAACAATTGAGTATAAGCACCAAGTGATTTTATCTAAATGTTGTAACACTATTCCCCTTTACCGCATCAACATCGACGCAAACCGAACTACTGTAAGTTATACGCACTCTCCTCTTGCCTATCCCCGCGCAAGCTATAAGGCGAGATTGGTTTCAAACAAATGGTCTTGAATTTCCAAAAACACTGGAATACTTCGCGAACGTAACCACTAATCACTTCTCTATCCGCAATTAACTAGGCACTCTTATTTATTCGGTCACTTATTTTGTTTGAACTAAACTATCGCTCAATGCGTATCTAATCACTTTACGCGGCAAACTATACTCCTGATTATTCGCAACCACCTCAACCACAGACGCTTCTCGAACAAGACAAGATGGCGACCTATGCTTATCTTACGAATTTCGCGCTAAATTTTCTGAAAAAAGAACAAATTATATTTTTATACACTTTATCACCCCGTCCGCTTAGTCAAATACCCTGGAAGCCAGCATTTTTCTAAAATGGCCCCACGTACGGGCGACATTGTTACACTTATACCTATATTTACTAAATTAAGAGAGAGCGTTGCCTCCATGCAACAATAAAGCAATAGTTTAAACACTTCTGACACTAATTTTCTCTCAATAAAACTTACCCGGGTCTCAGCGGCATATGAAGAAAATACAGAACAAGTACTCTTTCGTCTCAGATCGCGATGGGTTCAATAATCAGATGTACTAGGCCTCCAAGATATTATCCGCCGGACAAGGGGAACAACAAAGGAAAGACATAAATTTGTGATAATACTTAGTTTAATCCAATGAGATTTCAATAAAAAAAACTCCGCAATAATGCCGAGAAAAAAAATTATATATATTACAAAAGTACCAGAGTAGGCAGACTAATAATTTGGGCTTGCATTAAAGACTGATTCCCGCTCAATATTCATCACAAACAAAGGTTATGAGGTAAAGAGAAACCAACAATGATAGGTTACAATACAAAGGACTCACTCACCCCACAATACCATGAAGATCGATAAGGAATGTTATGCGTAGTGTCTATTCTCTCGGAACGGCGGAGGAACCTGAAGATTTCTCCCCGAAAACAAAACCGGAACGATGCCTCTGATGACGATGATACCGCAAGCGTCCTTTGGAGCTTGGCGCTGCGCCGATACAAAATTCTTCCCTAGCCCTCGGCCTGGGAGAACGATTTCAGACCCGCAGTTATTTAAAGAACCGCTTATCTTAGTTTCTCGAACTTTACTTGCTTCACGCCTGATGGCGTCAATAATGATCCAAGATTATTTCTTTGGAAATACTATTCCGCAGATAAATCCCCGCGTCAAGTCTAGACTGAAGTGCGGGAAGAACTTTCACAAAAAAAACTAATTATTAATTCGTACGCTCCCAACAGGAGATTATAACTCGGAACACAAGGTAACTGACCGATAACTTGAAATGAATCAATTAATTATTAATTCGTATTCTACCCGACCGGGACCGGTCTTAATAACTGAACTAGTAGTCGTGACGGTATCGCCCGTAATGCCCAGCTAACCTTCTTCCCTCGCACCTGTACAACGCGCGCGTGCTGCAGTCTATGCCCATGGCGTTTTGTAAGCGATCTCTTGATTGGTCAAATCTTTGGTCGGGCCGTAACTCGACCAATCACGACATTGCATCCGATTATTTCTTATAAGTGACGCAATTCCCCTGCGATAGAAGTAATTCTTTATACCGCGCGTTTTGGAATAGAATCTTCTAGAACCAGAGAATGATTGCATCATTCCTTGTCCTAATTACAACTGCGTCACGCTCGGACTCGTTATTATGCGTCATTATCTATCCCTCGTAATCAGAACAAAGGGAAAGTACGTTTCAATTCCGCTCGTATCGACAACCAATTTCGCGCGTTATTTTTCCTTTGGATAAATTCCAAACTTCTCACCCGCCTTTTATGAAAAAATAAATATACTCCTAACACGCCACAAAAACCGCCTTTAATATTTTTTTATTGGATTGCTGATGAATATTTTTAATATGAATATTATATCACACGAAAAAATATTCAAATTAAATGTTAAGTGCCAAATTCCACGAGCCTACACACTGTAAAATAATCAGGCGACGCTCACTTCATTAAGTAGGACATAAAAATATGAGTCATTTTTTGTACATAACTTCTTCACCGGGTGTTCCATGCTGAGCGTCGTGATCCACTGCTAAGAGTATGTATGAAACTTGGTAGTCCATCTCGTAGAAGACCTTCCTCTTGCTCATTTTTTCTCAACTGTCCTCATGATCAACAGCTTCCGAAATCTGCGTTGTTCTGTTTGGAATTTTTATATATCTTTTGATGGGAAATAAATAACATTTTTTATTTTATTAGGTTTTTTCATCCTTTTATATATTTGTCGTTGGTGTTTTCTATAGACAAACTCAAAGCTGGTCGTTATGAAGTGAGTTGACTCATCTCATAGTATTACTTTAGTTATACCCTTTGGTTGTTTTTAAGAAACAATTGTGGAGTGGTTTTTTTCTGGGTAGTAAAAAATCCAGTGTGTTGATTACATTACGAATAGTTCAAATCTGTCAAAATAATGGTTTTTGCTTTATACGAAGATATTACTACACCAAATACCTCCGCGGCCTAGTTAGTAAGATACATGTCTTCCAACTGGATGCTTCGGGTTGAATTCCTGATGGTTTCCAAAACAAATGTAATAATAAAAAGGGCTCAGTCTGGTTTAAGAGTTTACCTGGTAATAGTACTCGCACAGTCTAGACGTACGCGAAGGTTGCTATTCTGTCCGCGTATGGTAGTTACTACAAACACGTACGATGGCGAACTGTGTCTTTTCCAATTATTCTTTATCCAAACGGCTCAATGATCGGAACTGAAGACAATATTATTTCCCAACTAAGCTCTTTAATATGTCTGTATCACTATATCGTATATGTCAAGGGTTATTATACGAAAAAATAAACATGACTTGACCAACATGGTCTTGTAATTTTTATAAGCAACAGCAGCTAACTTTAAATATCCATGACATAATCATTCAATAATGTATTTATTCTTGTCATACATTTAGCCCTTCGCGGCAACTTCATATTATTTGTATGGAGCTTTTGTTTGTGTGCTTTTTTAATGTTTTAGCTTTCTTATTGTGAAACATAAACACTTTTGATCGAGGTAGTACGCTAGTAATAATATTAGAACTCTAGTTATTTAAGAATGAAAATAACGCATAGTTAAGAAACGATACATTCTTATTGTACATTAAGTAAATGTATTGATCAACTTTTACTTTGGCCTCAAAGATTTCTATTTATATATACTCGTACAGTTCAACTTGCGAAAATATTTTTTCAGTACTTACATATAAAAGGGGTTAATTTCATATGTTATGTGCAGGGCTGTGGAGTCGGAGTCGGAGTCGGAGCCGGAGTCGTGGAGGCGGAACATTTTAGGCGGAGTCGGAGTCGAAAAAAATCGACCGACTCCGACTCCGTTTAATTATTTTAACATTTTTCTTTATTTTCCCGCGC
>OX463846.1:16077100-16219783 GCA_949825065.1 Odontocerum albicorne | reverse complement strand
TTGGCAATACTGACGACCGCCGTGGCCTAGTTGGTAAGGTAGTGAACTTTCGACGTTTCGGGTTCGATTGCTATTCGTACCCGATTTGTCTTGAATACAAACTCCCAGTCTGGTGAGAGTTTGTCCTGTAACAACACTCACGTGCACTACATAAGTACGAGTGTTGTTGCTTGTCTACGTGTGTTAATTCCAGATAATTACCAGACTAGCCCCCCTTTTACCAGACTAGGTCCCCTTTTATCTATTCTAGACGTATGCCGAGCGTTGTTACCTTTTAACTTGCGGGGTATTATTACTTCAGTGGTATTTAACCCAAATGGGGTCAGATAAGTTATTCGAACATATTAAATAACGTGTGGTCGAGATACACAATTGTCTTCTTACCCAACAGTCAAGCCTCTTGCACAAACGCAACTGTTTCTGGAGTTATTAATTCTGCTGCTTTGCCCTGAAGAGCATAACATTTAATCGATTATCTGCGTAAGTAAAACTATTAGGCCAATCTTTCACTGTGAAATGTAATGAAATATATTTCCGTAGACACTTTTTAAACGCCATTTAATTTCAGTAGGGCTTACCTTTCTTTTGAAAGAAACTTAATATACGTTCACCGCGTGATGTTCAATTTCTTACATTTCAGAATATAACGAATTAACACGTCTTCTATCGGCTTTAGTTGACTTACAACCATGGGAAAGAGGTATTAATTTTTTTTTGTTGCATCGCATGACCATGCGATGGACGTGACCGCGTGGTATCTGCCCAATAAACACTCTGACTTGTTGATGCCAGACATTGTTGGACTTAAATGGTACTATATTAGTTGTATTGTAATAAGGTATATGCCAGAAGACAATATATAACCATGTACGCTTATTAATAAAATTTAACAAATAATAATAAAAATAAGCATTGGCAATAAACTAGAGGTTGACCAATTAAATATCCCCGAGAGGCGGGCCCGTCGTCATAACCATCAATGGTAAAAGTATTTTCGCTATTAATCATAATTGAGCGTTATTTTTTTTCATTATTTTCCATTTTCGCAATGGCTTAGAGTCGATGTTATGTTATTGTATTTTTTTTGCTTTTATTTAAACAAATAAATTTATAATTTCGCCAGTGTCAGTTACCCTGTTTATTGTAGTTTGAAAGTTATAAAACCGGCTCTACCCGGATACCACGTTTTATGATAAGGTGAATCTCTGAAAGTAGAAACCTTGTTCTTTTCTCGTGACTCTGATTATTGCGAAACCTGGTTTGGTACTATAAAAGACTATGCATATTTTATTATGTAAAATAATTGAAAATAACGTCAGTTGTAAACTTAACGTGAGCATTCATTTTTTGAAAGTCAAAGATCGAACGTATCTACCATTGAATCTATGATTATAATAACTTTTTTTCTCTTACTTTAAAAGTTCACCTTGCATTTACATTTATTTGTTTTTTGAGCGCCATTTAACGACTACTTTTCCAAAATATCCAAAACGGTGATTCGGACATATTGAACATATTGATAATAATCGGTGATTTGAACATATTGAATGAGTAACTGGGACATATATTATCTTTTACCACAGAAATCGAACCGTCACGGTTTAAAACCACTTAATTTCTTTGCGACTAAACTTTAATAATTTTGTGCGACTAAACTTTAATAATTTTGTTTGGTTGTTTTTTATTTATAATAAATAGGCAATCCACCCAAACTAGGATAATATGTGGCACCAAAATAAAGCTAATATGTAATTATGTGAGTCAATAGAATAAAATAAATAAAAAAAATACTCTTTTAGATAATTTAAAGTTTCAACTAATAAAGTTTTTGGTTTGGTTGCTCGGAAGAGATTTTCATCTAACAATAAGTACGTTATATTGTTTTAGAATAAAGTGTGAAATAAATAAAAAAAATTAAAGGTTCCTCTTGATTGTCTCTATGAATGCTTCTTAGAACTTCGTCTCCAGTGAGGGTTAACCACTAAAATGGCATTCTTTATTTTTATAACTGCAACGCTCAACGCTCAACAACTCAACTGAATAACACTCAATATATTGACTAAACAAAATATGACATAAATTATAGCATTTGTTACACCATCAAAATGTAGGATGAACAACGCTATTGAAAAGGGAGCAAAATAGGTTTTTGATGTTCAAGTCGTGATTTTTAATTTATTTGACATTAATTAGGGTGTATATAAAAACTTTATAATTTTCTGAAACTTTTGTATTTTATCAAATTTAATAATAGAGTGAAAATATTATAATATAACTCTCCAAAATGTTGATCAGAGTTAGCGTTTGCAAAAGTTTGATAAATAAACCCAGGCATGTCGGCTGTCTGGCATTTATTAACTTGCACGTATTTGTGCAAAAAAGATTCATCTAACGATCTGCTTGAATCGGGATATTAATTTATGTATTTATCAATAACATGCTGTATCTTATAATACAACTAGAATGTAAAGCAGTGATTTCTTCATACTTTACAAAAATATATAAACAAGATTAACACCATAACAAATTAAATATATAATTTCACGCACATAAAACATTATTTTTAAGTATTTAAAATGAAATGACTATAATATACAGTTTCTAGATATTGTCTAAAAATAAGAATAATATTTGGTCAACATTGTTATTAGCTGTTTGTTATCAATGATGTTTAATATAGACGTAAATTCATCGTTTGGTACGTGGCTCTACAAAATTAATAAAAAAAATGAAAGTTATATTTATATGATAAAGCTCTATTTCGTTACACTCCGTTCCGAAGAATAAATACTCCAATATTTAAGGTTAAGTTTTATACTTAGTGTAGAAAAACAATAAATATTATATTCATCCAAAAGTGAATCGAACTCAGGCTAATAAGCAAGCTTGCTAACCGCATGACTGCGGTGCCTAAAAATCGTTTTTATTTTTTCCATGAAATACAAATTTAACAAACTGAAGCAGCGCCCGTCTGATCATGCATAACACTTTTGTTGTATATGATACACCTATGTGGAATAATTGCCAAGTGGCAATTTCTTCCAACCAATCAGAAAGATGTTTATAAAACCAGACTGGAAAACTTTTTTTTAACTGGTTTCCAACGGGAATCGAACCCGCAACCTCCGAGTCGAAAGACAGACATCTTACCATCTAACTAACGCACGTCGTTAAAATCTATTTAAATGTTTTCTTGTATGATGTGTTATTTTATATTTGTTGAAATTGGTCTAAACTTTTATCAAACGTGAAATAAATGATAAGTCGTATTTTAAATACGACTATACACGAGTTATTAAAAAATATAAAAAGAGGGTTGGATCTTTTTTACACATATTTGTATATATATATTATATGCGTCCACTTGTATATACTTGTAGTTGACAAATGATGAATCTCCATCAGTAGATAATTTTGATTGATGCTTCTTGTGAAATTCGAACCATAATCAAGGTTCATCACCATTGATATTAATAAATACTCGTGACAGCCCTTAATGTGGATTTTATAACAGGAGTTTACCAACGCTGGTGAGCGAAATAAAAAATATATTAGAGTTATTCTATTAAAAAATATGAAATATGTATTGAAGGATATGTGTGAACTAAGAACTAAGGATATGTGTGAACTTAGAACTGGTGTCCTAGGCTGAATAACGTAGAGCACGCTGAGGTGGTTTTTGAGAACGTATAAATAATAGGTGAGAAATATCTAAAAAAACAAATCCACATTGGCTCAAGTGTCACGAACGGCTTTATTTCAAACTTTATCTCTTTGTAATTAAGTCCCTTAATGGAATATCTTTGGAATAACTGTTTGAGAGATGTTCTTTCGGAGAGAAGTTGATATCGATTTGGTCTTCATATAATAAAGTGATTGTTATTTTTTACAAACACTGTTTATTCCACTAAATGTAACGGTATAGCCCTACCTGTTTCAATGTTTTCCCACCTCAGTCTTGTTTGTGCTCCTCTAATGATGAGGTGAAACCCTTGAAACCGGTAGGGTTAAACCGTTATATAAAGTGGAATAAATTGTGTTTGGACTAATCAAATTTCAATGTCTTTAAAACTCTGCAGTGTTAATGCATTAACTATAAATAATATAATAAATTGTTTGTTACAAATCTAATCTAAAAGGGCGGGCTTAAATGAATGAGCTTTTATCGTTGTTGGTCACGTGGCTTCAAATGGTCTGCTTCTTAATGTGAGAGATATGGGTAGCGTGTGCAGCTTAAGGAAGCACTTATCATACATGCGGTGGAAATGCGTGGACTTGAATGAATATGTGGTACATCGGTGTATGACCGAATAAGACATGTAATTATTAAAGGTGAGTGTGAGCTAAATGCTGAGTTGGGTGGCAAAAGAGGAATGTTGAGGTGATTTGAACATGTTGAACGTGAGGGTGATGAAACACTCAATAAATATATTTACAATAGAATCATGAATGGGACTTGTGGGAGAGGATGACACAGAAAAGTATGGTTGGATCGAGGAAATTAAATATTGGAAAAAATAAATGTAAGAAGTCATAGAAATTTGAGGAGTGATGTGTCAATATTGAATTATTTTTTTTTTCATTTTCATTATCAAACGCTATTCCACAGAAATCCCTCAGTAAAGTGACCTATATAAGCTCCGAATCACAGGTTACTAGAAATGTTAAAACGCTTTGAAATCTGTAATGGATCGCTACGTCAAATAATGATTGAATAGGGCTATAATTGAACGATGAAGTTTTAAAGAGAAAAGGGCCTACGTAGATCTAATATATTTAAGTTTTTCACATAATTGCTCAATAGTATTTTTAATATTGGAGAATGAGGAGAAGAATACATAAGGTTACGATGTATGACAGAACGAAGTAATAAGGGATGAATGAAAAAAATAAGACTGGTGTGTTAAACAGGACGAAGAGACGCACTCTGAGCGTGTAGATCATAGGTTCCCAAAGTGGGCTCATCGGCCCCCCTGGGGGTACTGGAGGGAACTGAGGGGGGCCATGCTGGCCCTGGGGGAAGTAGGGGGGCTACTTGCTTATTTTAATTATTTTAATAAATAACTTTTATTTTAATAAAAATACCTTTATAATTTCATTTCCGAATTGTTTAATTTTGAAACACCTTTTTGAAATTAAAAAATTACTGTCATAGTTGGATAATTTTTTTGCTGAAATTTTATTGCAAATAACAAACTGCCAAACATTAATAAATTGGTGGCAGTACATTAAGTTTATCCTTCTCATTAGGATTATTTGATAAATACTTCAACAATTTAAGTATCAGCGTATCTTATTTATAACACTATAACATACGAGTAGTTATGTACATAAAACAATGTTCACTACATTTTTCTGTTTTATTTAATTTAATAAAAGTAAATTTCTAGGGGGGAGTTGTGTATTTTTTTGCTGAAAAGTGACTAGTGGGTCAAATAAGTTTGGGAACCTATGGTGTAGATCAGGGGGGGGCCAACCTTTTGCATACCATGCGCCAATTTTTTCACAGACGATTTCAGATGCGCCATACAACTCAAGCACTTTTTTTACCTTCTTACGTTCACATTTGGGGTTGTAAAATAGGGGTAGGATCTGCTTCGCTTAGGGAAGGAAAAGGAATAACTCAATCACGAACTGAGAGCACTTTGGTGTTGAAAATATGATGCCTATTTTAAAATAATAAGTAGGCGCAAGGATGCAATGCGCCACTTGTAATTATCAATTACGCCACGTTTGGCGCATGCGCTATGGTTTGGCTACCCCTGGTGTAGATGAACGATTAAAAAAAGACTGCCCTAATAAATATATTGTACTAATGTGAGAGGAATGCGTTATAGAGGAAGACTAAATAAAGTATGGATGTATTAAGCGAATGATACAATATATTGATAAAAAAACCTGAAAATCTGTAGATGTATGCGAAGGTTTATGCATGTAGAGGAGGCGAAAGATGTGTTGTGATAAGAAAATCTGGCGCCCTGTTTTCTTTTCATATCCTGACAGGGAAACGGCATGTTATGATGATAATTTATTACGGCGCAGCGCTTTACAAGTCATTATCAATTTGTATTTAGGAAAGTTTGTTTAACTCTGAAAATGTATATATATTAATTTATATTTCGCGTCTCGACACGTACGTTTCTATCCAATCAGTATGTATGGAATTATTTCGCGTAATGGATGTCATATATGTCCCTACACACTGACTCAGCCCAAAGATATATTCTCATGCTCCACGTCGGCCTAATAAGTATTATGTTAGGACGAGATGTTCCCTCCCACCACTACACATTTATATTTTTACCTTTGACCTTTTTAAGGCCCGTGTTTTTTAAATATTACATTATAATGTGTACAAAGCTAATGAAAACTCGAAAAGTATTGGCAAAAAAATCAATTACTAATATGTTTAGATTTTCCATTTATTTCGTTCAAAAGGAACATGTTTATTAATACATACAATTTAATTATCACACATTTTAAAGCTTTATTTTAAGCAATTATTTCATTGTATTACGCTTTCGTTAAATTCGGCGGCCGTATTCTAACGGTTAGAATTTACGCCAAGTCAATGGGTTTGATTCCTAGCGAAGTCACTTCAGGCTGGTTTTACCCTTAGACCGTTTACATTTAAATGTATGTCTTTCTATAGCTTATATGTGGCTTACTATCTCTTTTAATTGGCACTAAAATAAGGTTTATGAAACTGCCTAACAAATGACTACTGGAGATTAAATCTACCGATCACATTGAAATTTCGATCTCATTCCCATCGACACTTTGGGTTTAATCTCTCAAAAAAATGTGTGCTCGCTGAAGTGCAACAGCTTAAATACAATAAACCAAAACACATACTGGCGTCTTGCACCCATATGCCGACTGACAATTATACTCGATCACTAAGGATTGCCTATAGTAATGCAGTACAGCCTGGCGTGTTAATTAATATGTGGCAATCTTTTACAACCAATCAAAAATATATTAAAGAAGCTTAAATTAGAAACCAGATTTTTACGCTTAAAAAATAGATAGCAATGGAAGTAGAACTCGCAGCCTCCGGGCTGAAAGACAGATGTTTTATGAACTAGGCCACAGAGGTTGTGTTGCGGGTCCTAGCATGAAACTTAAAATAGCCAGATGATAGACACAGTCTCCGACATTGACCAATTTGTGTATAAACTGAAATGGAAGTGGAGAGTAGCCATACGATGAGACAAACTATAAAACACAATCAGTACTAGAGACTGACTGTGGAGCACTATTAGAACTATGAAGCACAACAATTTTTGAGAGAATCAATCCATTGTAGATCACGGAAAGGTGCAAGACTGATATTGTGGCGGTGGTAGGGAGAAATAGATTTTAATAAAAGTCAATTTTATCTTTGAATACTTTGAGAATCAACGATTATATTTATTTATTTACATTCGCTTTCGATCATTCAACATATTTACATAATACTTGAAATTCAATGCGCGATTGAATAGAGAAGTAATATGTTACAATATATAATATTATCTATATAAATAAAAATGTAAATGTTCGTATATTAAAAATCTCCAATCTCTGAAAGTTCTTCACGGATTGCTTTGAAATTTTGACAAAAGGTTGCATTTGCATACAAGCATGTTTATATATTTTTATTTATCTACAGTTGTGTATAAAAAAGTATATAAAACGGACGAAATAACGAGAGCCCCCCCTGCAGCGACACACGCAAACTAAACAATTCTCATTGACAGTTATGTCATATTGCATTTTCGACGTTTCGGAATTAATATTAAATAATAAATATTAAATATCTATATAAATAAAAATTTAAATGTTCGTTAATTAAAAATCTCCAATCTCTGAAAGTTATTCACGGATTGCTTTGAAATTTTGACAGTTTCATTTTGAAGTAGAATATTTAATATTAAATAATAAATATTAAATAATTAAATAATAAATAATTAAATATTAAATAATAAATATTAAATACTAAATATTAAATAATAAATATAAAAAGTATATAAAACAGACGAAATAACGGGAGCGCCCCCTGCAGCGACACACGCAAACTAAACAATTATCATTGACAGTTATGTCACATTGCATTTTCAACGTTTCGGAATTATTATTAAATAATTAAATATTAAATATCTATATAAATAAAAATGTTAATGTTCGTTAATTAAAAATCTCCAATCTCCTAAAGTTCTTCACGGATTGTTTTGAAATTTTGACCGTTTCATTTTGATTTCGAATATTAAATATTAAATAATTTAATTATTAAATAATTAAATATTAAATCATAAATTTTAAATAATAAATATAAAAAAGTGTATAAAACAAACGAAATAACGGGAGCGCCCCTGTTGAACGTGACGGCAACATAGATTTCGTTTTACTTTCATTTTTATTTCGAATATTAAATAATTAAATATTAAATATTTAATAATAAATATTAAATATCTATATAAATAAAAAATGTTAATGTTCGTATATTAAAATTCTCTAATCTCCGAAAGTTCTTCACCGATTGCTTTGAAATTTTGACAAAAGGTTGCATTCGTATACAAGCATGTTTATAAATATATTTTTTATATACAGCTGTATATAAAAAAAGTACATTAAACAGACGAAATAAATAATGCCCCCTGCAGCGACACACCCAAACTAAACAATTCTTATTGACAGTTATGTCACATTGCATTTTCGACGTTTCGGATTCTTTCATTTCGTTTTTTAACTGTTTTATTATTTTTCTTAAATATTAAATAATAAATATTAAATTTTCAAATACGTGTTTTGAAAAATGGCGCCAGCTGTTTGGACGTAAAAGCAACACACGATATACTACATTTTTATCCGCCATAGTTATATCGTGAAATGCGTTAAGATTTACCTGTATCGATCGATTTGCGTTTGAAGTGAAATATTTCGTTAGTATTTTTTTGTTTTTTAATTCGTGTATTTTCTTTTTTAATGTTTCGCAATTTTATATGTTTTTGTTATAACTCTCTTTCTTCTTTTTCAGTACAATCGATCTGCTTTATACTTCAGAAAGTCTAGGATGGGTCGTGCGGCGTTTAAAACGTCATGTCACAAAGGGATGGGGTAAAATCGTTTTTTTTTACAAATCGAATAGTTTTTTTTATAAATCGAACAATTGGTTTTCTTTAAACTGGCGTTTTGATTCCTAATTTTAATTATACTGTATTTCTAATGTATTTTATGATTTGTGTCTACCTTTAAATATGCCAAGATCCACAATGAATTAATACTAATTACGAACATTTCATTTTAGTTATAAAAAAATCGAAAATCCAATTATCGAATACCCCATTCCTAGTCAATGCGGACTAACGTAGTGACTTTTGACAAACGTCACCAAATATTATGTAATTAAGAATCACGATTGACTGAGTGAACGAGCTACGAGTACTCTTGCCGCCAAGAACAAGGACGTCTACGAACTTAACAATATTATTCAGTTCCTTTTTTAGTGTTTCGCAATTTTATATGTTTTTGTTATAACTTTCTTTCTTCTTTTTCAGTGCAATCAATCTGCTTTAGTTCATCAAAATGCCGGGGAAGAAGCAGAGGGACGTGCAGCCAGACTTGAGGATGCACGATTGCGAGCACGGCGATCGCGCTCTGCAGCTTCAAATCTGCTTTGCTCTCAACAGAATGAACGAGACAGGCTGAGAGTGGCTGAAAGACGTCAAAAATATTGGATACCCACAAGCATTGTGAAATTAAACATATTGAAAACGTGTGCTTTCTCTTTTCTTTCTTTTCCATTTAACCAAACTGAGCCACATCAACCCGTGGCCGGGTACAGCTAGTAAACATAATATAATAAGAAAAATTAACAAGATTAATGTTATTAACTGTTAAAAATAAGTACATTCGTACTACTTCACTTAACTTAGAAGGACTAGGACTCAGAATACCCTGGGGCGTATGCCGTACAAGAAAAAGAAACAACATAATATGTTTTACTCCATGAACACATTTTAATAAACACGTTTGTATAACTTGGCGTATATTATTTCTCCTTCTTTTGATATAAAAAATGAGTTTTACTTAAATAAAAGCATCTTCACCATAATATGGATAATATTAATTAAGAAAAACATGTCATTAAATAATTAAGTAAAACGGAAGAGTAAAACTACACGTACATTAATTAATATTTATACAAATTGGCATTTCAATGATTTCATTTTTATATATGATCTTATATGTTGGTATCAGTTAAAAGTTCGGTTCTTGATAAATACCAGTTTTATGTTGAGCTCTCTTTCAGCAAGTTTCATTGATAAGGGGTTTTTGTATTTTAAACACCTTTTTTTTTCATGTTAAAGATAGCTCACCATTTAGAAAATGCTACCTTTGCTGAAATATGGGTATTTAGCGCTCAATGTCCTTGAAAGTTAACTCAGCAGTATGTCTGCACTGTGTTCAATAAAAATCATGAAAAAAATACACACTAACTCACTTCAAAATGCGTAAATTATCCACATCAACGTTGGGTCAAATATTTTTGAAGTTGGATCAAATAAAATATTTTTTATCACAGAATAAAATTGATAACAAGTAATAAAAATACACAAAAAAAATAAATGACTTAACAAAAAAATGTAATCTTATATTGACTTAATGTGTTCTAAAATAAATCCACTAGTTTTATGTAAACATGTACGAGTATGAGGGGTAAATTTCATTTTAGTAAACAAAATAAAAATAAATATGGCTTAGAATGACCCAAAAATCGTTTTCACGAATGAAATAACAGAATCGAACAAGATGAAACAAATAATGGCAGTTAATATTTTGTTTTATAACTGGCTATTCGTTAGGTTTTTTAGGGATTATACATATATCATATAATACTCGTACACATACCAATCATGTCGTTTCCTTGTCAAGGTTGGGACATGACGCTAGAATTTGAAGTCGTGAAACACATCTTTCGTCTCCTCTTCATCCCTAAAATTCATACGATTTATCTGACTTTATAGTTTCTTCTTCCAAAATATAATTCAATTGATCTAATCACACTTGCCTTGGTCTTCATCTATCACACATTTCCCTTACAATTGCATTGTGAATGTGTTTTGTTCATTCATTCGTTCTACATACCCAATCTCAGAGTATTCGTTCTACTTATCCAATCTCAGAATATTTCTTCTGCATACCCAATCTCAGAATATTCGTTCTACATACCCAATCTCAGAATATTCTTCTTCATCTTATTTAATACACCAGTCACATTTAAGTTCACATTTATCCCTAATAACTTTATTCCATATTCTGTCATACATTGTTAATTTATTTATTCTTCTCAGTGTACGCGTTTGTACAATATTTATTCGGCTCCTTTCAGTCTTTTTCGACACCCACATTTTACATTTCTTTTTTCGTATGGGTACCCTTAAATATATTAGAATTACTGTTTCTAACATATTGAAGAAACTGACCAGGATACACACTTGTCTTTGGCCTCAGTAAATTAGACTTTGAGCTTAGACCCTCTGGAATAGACACGGAACTCGTGGTTCGTCTTTGAACGTGTTAGCAAGACTACCGCTCGGCGTGTGCAAGTATTGTTATCAGACAAACTTTTTACCAGACTGGCACCTTTTTTTAATGTACCATCGGGAATTGTACCCGAAACTAACGCCCGAAGTCAACAATGTTACTAGTAGGCTACGAAGGTCGGCGTTTTACTCATGAGCTGATAATTATTACTGTGGACTTCCATCTTAGCAGGGATCAGTCCTCTTTTAAGGGTACGTGTATACAAAATTACATTTAAAATATATGCTCTCCCCACTTGAAACATATTGATACAAAAGTAACATTGAGAAGAGAGGTAAAATATACCTTACTACTCAATCTTGTTTTATTTCCATCCATATTTGGAAATTATTCCCTTCATTTGCGAATGCATAAATCGTCTCTCACTAAGGAATATTTTCAATGTAGAAAGTTTAAATGACAACTTATTCCTACAAATCCTGAATGTAAATTGACTAAAAGTCATCTGAAAATTTTCCGTCGTCTTAAAAGCAGAAATCTTCGAGCAAAATTAGAGTGGAGTTAAAGTTTGAAGCACTTCGGAAAGCAAGTAGTTCAGTTCGGATTGACCTAAATTTATGCGCTCATCTGAGTGGTTGCTGTTCGGTCTAAGGGCTGTCTAAAGCAAAAAGGAGCTTTAGTAAAATAATAAAGATGTGTAGATGTAATGGAATTTTAAATTACTTGATTAAAGTCGCCTTTTTTCTTCAGCGTCTTATCATTGTCAACCCATCGCTTACGTGATTGACCGTGCGATTAGAACTGTTTACTATCTTAATTATTAGAGTTTTTCTATATGACCACTCCATCGGAACATCCCCGACTTAAAAATAGTCATCGTGTTTAGCTGTACATTATTGCTGTCGTAGTACCTATTCTAGTAGCCGCAGCCACCACTTTCATATCTTTACACTTAACTCGTATTTTTATTTGTTCGTTATTTTAATAACCTATCATTAATAATATGTTCGAATCCCTTGAGCACCTTTGAGGTGAGTCTGCTATCTAAACAGTTCTATGTAATTTGTCCCTATATTGTTAAACAATCAACTTTTCATTCTTATGACTATCGGTGTTCATGGCCGTGTCTTAAACTTAGTGAATGTAAATAGTAATTGAGTAAATGTAACAAAAAATAAAATGATAGACAAATCTTTAAGAAAATGGGGATTAGGGTGGAATTGTATTGGCGTTAAAGACGATGATTTTTTTTAAAGATACCAAGAAGTTCTTAAGTTTCCATATTTTTTTCACTAGTATAAATTCCTATGTAGAAGAAGATTTCCGTGGTTAAAGTTGGTTAGATACATGTCGTTCTACCCGGGGGTTGCGAGTTAGTTTCCCGTTGGTACCCAGAATTTTTAAAATGGTTCTAGTCTGGTTTTCCCCAAGACATGTATGGTCAAATACAGTTTCGTTGGAAGAATTGTCCACATCGCAAGAAATCCGTAAGGTTGTACTGTTCACAATGAAAGTGTTAAACAGTAATTCAATAATTTATTTTGTAACGGTTTTTTGGTATTTTTTTGTGTCGATATCAAGTATACACAGTTTGTATCAGTGTCTGGACGCAACTCGAAAATTCGCTTTGAAATACATGACGTGTTTTTAGAAATTGAGTCTTAAATAAAGGAACAAGAAACGATGCGCTGAATCTGTATTTGTAAAGAGGTGATTTTTGTAATGTCGCACTTTAAAATATAAAATAATGTGCAACAAGGAGGTTCATAGAAATGGAGAGAGATAAGAAAGAGGCTTTTGGAGGTCTCTTCATAGGCATATTAACTGATGCGAATGTAGAGCGCGTGATGATGAGTTGTTGAACATGATTGATAAGATGCGATTGGAATTATATATGAAATAACTTGAGATTTAAGCATGCGTAAGGATATGTTTGCAAATAATGTTTCAGTTGAGTGTTTTAGTATATATGATGAATGAATATACAAATAATTTGAAATAAACGAATTCCATATTGTCCCAGGCTTTGCGTAGTCAAGTGGTTGTCTATAACCATAAAACTATATGAATTTAAATGTTGTTAGATTCTGTAAGCGTGTGTCTCAACAAAGGTGTACAAATATCACAATTACGTAGTTCAAGTATATTCTGTATGTTTGATATTATATACGAGTACAATAACAAAAAAATATTTCTACAACTATGTTTAGAGATCGAAATTCTTTTCAAGGTCTTTCTGTTAGGGTTGTATTTTTTTACGGGGGCATTTATCCTCCTCCATCTACAGTCTCTAGGAAATAATTAGGTTCCCTTACAGTGCGATCACTCACTCTTAAGAAAATTAGATTTTGATGACAGAGCTGCCCCTAGGGGATAGGAGGGCCCCTCCTCTGTTGGTACCACACTGGAGTGCGAAAAGGATAGCGGTGGTACCGACAGAAGGTTAGATATTACGGGTAGATGTGATAAATTGGGAATATAATTAATCATTTATACTGCAGAACACCTTTATAGATTAAGGGAGTCATCAATGTTTTCACAATAGTTAGAGGAATCTGTAAAACTATCCTAGATCTTTATAAAGTCAGAGTACCCAATCAGGCTGAAGGTACCTCGACATACAGCAGCATGGAGCACCTCCCTATTTTCAGTGATTCTACTTTTTTTAGATTTACAAAATGTGATCTGCGAATAGCAGCTACATAAATAGCAATAGGAAAAAATTACTTGATTAAATGTAAAAGTTTGCAGTTGAAACTTCCGTGGCTAGTGAGGAATTGGAAGGTCCAAATAATTACTTGATTTTTCTACAACACGTGAAGTAATTTCCAGCAGGTGGGGTAAGCAACGCGTAGATTACCTCTGTGGCCTGGTGGTAAGACGCTTGTGTGCCGATCCGGAGGTTGTGGGATCGATCCCCACTGGAACTCAGATATAAAAAAAATGGGATTTCAGTCTCGTTTTCCCTTAAAAACATCTTTCTGGTTGGTAGGAAGAGACTGTCACATGGCAATAAACTCGCCAGGTTAAATAAAAAATAATAAAAAATCATTAGGCAAACGTCACCTATTTTCGCGGATTCACCCCTAAAAAGAAACAAGTATAGTACGAGTATGTGTCAAAAACTGACAACTTAAAAAACCTTTTGTAGCTTCATAGGTCCACGAAATTCCGAGGAAGTTTATCCGTGCGACATACAAATCAACCAAAAAGTAAGAATACCGAGTAAATTTTAATAGAATTAAGTAGAAGAACATAAAGATGAATTTAATGGCTTGGTTGATAAGATATCTGCATTTCAACCTGGAAATCGTGAAGTCGATTGCCATGGATACTCAATTAAAAAAATGTTTCCAGTCTGGTTGTCACTTAAGGTTTTTTTTCACAGAAGTGAAAATATTGCAGCATATCAATAAATTTTCCAAGTTATATTGTACGAGTATGCAACGAAAATATGACACAATTATTAAGAAACTAGATTTTTTCTGGTTTTGTAACTTCCATGAGTAAAATATTTTTTATTACCAACCCTGAAATGTATGCATCTGTAGCCAAATTGGCACTGCATCAGTTTCCCATGGCAATCAAGAATCATCAATAATGGGTTTGTAGCTAGAAAGCTTTTCATTAGACATTTATTTGGAAAATAACTCCAGCTAGATGAAAAATAAACAATTTTCGAATGGATATAAATGAGAGATTCGCGATTGAAAATAGTGTTTACTGTTCAGAAAACATAATCTTTTTTCTCAAAAATCGTTCAGTTATTAAAACTCATTTCTGTTAAAGTATTCTTATTAATTTATTGAACTCAATTATGAAAAAAAAAATGTATTTTTTTTTGAAAAAGGCATATTTAATAGCTTCTTAATATAATGTTAATGAAAAGTTTTTCCTTTAAAAGTAAAAACAAACAACTCGTAGTCGTTAAGAAGCTGTTGTTTCTTTAAGCTTTTCTTTTATATTTTGTTTTAATGAACTTGAATTCACGTTAATGTTTACCTTAATTGTAGTAAACTAAAGAAACAAAACACTGTTTGTTAAATATTTGTAAATACCCTTTAAAACTTATACTAATTAAGAGTACTATGACATAATTAATATATAAATACGAGTACAACATTTCGGTAAGTTGAGTTCTTATAAAATGTAATCGATACATTTCGTTAATTGACATTTTCTGTAGTCACTTAAGCTAATCGACTTACATTTGTTTAGAAACGAGATCATTCGTCCATAAAGAAGTATAAAGCTTAGTTAAAATAAAGAAACAAACGGTACTCAGATAAAAAAATCAATGCCAAGTTATTTTTAAAGTTATGTAATAATAAACAATATAATTTGTAAAATTATGAGAGATGCGAAAAAAAACAATATGGGCAAATATTATATAAATTACACGTTGTTTTAATGAGCCAAAAATACCTCTAAATCACTTGAAACAAATTCAACAAGAAATAACTGAGAAATAAAATGATATACACAAGAAAGTGTACGAAAGTAAATAGATGTACCAATATTTAAACGTATTAAAAGTGAAATGGGTATATCAGATGTTGATAGTTAATTAAAATGATTATCTAGAATCTCTTATAAAAAAAACTAATTAACATTTAAAATTTCATTGATTGGCAACATTTTTAGAAGTTCACAAAGATGGATCACTTGTACTTGCCAGATACTATGTTTTATAGCGGTGAGAGGAGTGATCAAGTCGAGAGTGTTGTAAATTTGTTCGCCAACGTTTCAAGATTATTCATGATTGTGATATACCAATTATTATTGACTCAAATTTTGTATACGCCAATCAATTGAGTATAAATTGTATGAGTATTAATGTGAATCTTAGATGTTTAAATGTTTCCCGGGCCTGATGGTATTAGATCGATTTTCCAGACGTTATGTTTCAGCACTCTTCAATACCCTCACCGTTGTATTTAACCATTCCCTTAAAAATGGATTTTTCTCGGGTTGTTGGAAATCGAACTGTTGGATTTCAATTTATAAGAAATATGATAGGTTAAATGTGGGAAATTACATACCTCTGGGAATACAATTAAAATTTTTCTAAGGTATTTAAATAATTGATTCTAGATTGTGTCGATGGCTACATGGAGCGATTGTAGCTACAAAACGTCATGTTTTTTTTTGTAAAAAATCTATTCTTGCTAATTCAATTAATCATGAAAACAACTTAACGCTAGAAAATATACGTTAATGGTTTATCAGGAAGTTTGTTTCAGTGATTTAAGAGATACCTCAAATATCGTAAACTTTATGTCAGAATCAATTTACAGTGCCCTTTAAAATGGGTGTTCCACTGCGTTCCCATTTGGAGACAATATTATTTTTGTTATTCGTGAATGACATAACTAAGATATTCAATATTGTTGAAATTTGAATATATACCGATGAAATCAAAATCTTTGAATTAATATCTAAAATGAATGATTGTTTCATTCTTCAACGGAATCTTAATAGTTTATAAAAATGGCGATAGTTCTCTTTAATGTTGCTAAGTGTCAAGTTATTTCCGGAGATGAAAATCAAAATTAATATATAAATCTGCTTTCACTGAAATAGTACTGGGAACTATGTGGCAAGTCCGTGATCATAGAGTTTTATTTCATGAGAAGCTGAGCTTTGTAGCCCACGTATATTATTATAAAATCTTCAGCATTATTTGAACTGGACTTCATTCTGACACTCGGTAATGACTTTTTAAATCTAGAATCATTTAATATTTTGTATACTTCTCTCGTAAGAACAATATTTAATTTCAATTCAGTAATATTTCACCTTACTATGATGTACGTGTTGAAAACATTAAATGAATAAAGTGGAATTTTTATCGTTTGATAAAATTTAACTTACAGACCCCAAAAACTGAGTTGATCTATGGTCTACTGTTGGAAGTGATGGGTCTAACAACTTTGTTAGATAGAAGAAACATGTTTGACGTTATACGAGTACTCGTAACATTATTTAAGATTATACACTCGTATTTCAATAGTTCGGAATTAACTCAGTTTGTCATATAACGCGTTTTTTTACATTCACCCGACAAACATTGTTCGTAGTGAATTGATTGCAAATAATTATTTGGAAAACTATTGCACAACAAGACGGCATATATTGGGCAGTCAATATGTGGATCGTTTGAACTTTCATTTGACTGATTACTTACAGGAGTGGTGAGAAATAAGTAGTTCTTGCCGAGAGGTGTTGATTAAATTGTATGAGTTGGCTTTGTTATTATGTTGGGTTCGTCTTTACGAGTTTCTGTCTATTTATAACGCTGCTTACATGGTGTTTTTTAATATTTTTGTATAAAAAAAATGTGTGTTTGGTCGAGGTAAGAGGTATTTTACTATATACACGTATGTTTTCGTATATGCAAAACTGAGCACCCTAAGAAAATATTTTTAGCTACTTAGGAAAATCGAAAAAAAAAACGTATTTCGATCCTTTATTATTGAACCAGTAAGTAGCAAATACTCGTATTCAACACTCGAACATATTTTTGTTTGAATTCCGCGTAAGCTAATACAAAGTGGCGATGTTATGTTAACTAAAATGTATTAAAACACCTTTAGTTAGGCAGGGCAGTATTTATTAAAAATAAACAAAAAAATATTTTCCGAATCTTCATCTAAAACACGCAAAAATGTAATTTTCTAAATAATGAAATTGTGGACTCCTTGTGTTTATGATGTAGGGAGAATGCTCGAGTAATTGTATCTTTAATTTTATGAAACGATTGAAGTATTGTCCATTTTAATAACATCGAGACTTGTTAATAAAAAGAACCAACATATAAATGACATAAAAACGTTTAAAGTAAACACTTATTAAGACCATTTTAGAATAAATAATCTTATACTAAATCCCTAGGGATAAATTATGTGAAATAATTCATACAAACTGAAGTAACATGTAGTGAATTCATAGTTTTAGATTCCTTTTTTGCGAACGGTGGAGTTTCAAAGCTGCGATAAACTTTATAATTTATTGTTTGTTAGCAAAATTGTTTGAAACAATTTTTTTATTTACACTAGGATGCAGTTTTGATTTTAAACAACAAGCATATTTATGAACTTTTTACTAGTGATACGCATTTTGTAAGAAGAATCGTCCATTCATTTCCAGATTGATCAGGAAACTATGACTCTTTAGCCACATGATTAAGAAGAATATGTATTTTACGAGTATAAAAATAAATATATTTATATACGAGTACGTCAAGAATTAAAAAAAAAGAATGTTTATAAAAATAACGAAAAATACAAAATTGTAACATATATTCATTTAAGAACTACATAGTGAATTAAAAAAGTATAATCCTCACTATTATTTATTTATTTATTTAACACTTTTATTGTAATACAATCTGGCGGGTTTATTGCCAGGCGGCAATCTCTTCCAACCAACTAGACAAAAGTAAATGAAGCAAGTTACATGGTCGCATAAGCCATTCAAATGACTATCCATCCCCACGAAATCCATAAACACATACGTGAGCACATGCCCACGAACCCCACAAAGACGGACAATCACCCGAACATTATTTTTCATATAAAGTGAGATATCATCAATCAAAAGGAAAGGAAGGGATGGTGGAGAGGAAAGGAAAAGAAAAATCAGGAATGAAACACGTTATTTTACTGACTAGAAATTAAGAGTTAGTTAGGCGAAAGCCAAACTGGAAATAATGGAAATAAAGGAGTGGTACTCACGGGTGTTGATGACGGGATTCGGAGGTCTCGGCTGATCTTCCAGAACTCTTGCAGCGTCGCCGCGGTTGGTGAATTTGTTCGATTGAGGTTCTTCTGGTGATGAAGCGTATTGGTTGTTACTGGTCCTCCTGAGATGTCGTCCGGGCGATGGTTCGTGCACAAGTGGACGAGACGAGCGAAATATGGTCGTCGAGTCAAAACCGTCATACTGTGACAATACTATCATTTAAGACAGGTGTGAACAATATTCGATCGCGCGGCAGGGCCGGCGGCGATAATAAAGCGGCCCGCGCGCGGCAGGGCCAGGAGCGACGACATAGCAGCCCACGAGCGGACTCGTAAATTTGCGTCACGCTATGGCGTGAACATCCTGGGGCGCCGGGAGGACCTCCAACGGGAACCGGGCCAGCCTCGGAGCCGGCCTTCTGGTTGTCCTCCTTTATCAGGACGAGCTCTCCGATTTGAGGAGGGGAGGATGGTGGAGGCTACTTTGAGCGTGTTTGAAGGGTGTGGAGATAGGATTTAGCGCTGAGAAATAAATGAACTGTGGGCTGAGAGGCAAATGGACTGTGGGCTGAGAGACAAATGGACTGTGGGCTGAGTGACAAATGGATTGTGGGCTGAGTGACAAATGGATTGTGGGCTGAGTGACAAATGAACTGCAGTTAAGAGACAAATGCACTGCGTTTGAGAGATAAATGAACTGCGTTTTGAGAGACAAATGAACTGCGTTTGAGAGACAAATGAACTGCGTTTGAGAGACAAATGAACTGCGTTTGAGAGACAAATGAACTGCGTTTGAGAGACAAATGAACTGCGTTTGGCTGAGCTGAGTTTGAGTTGAAGCATATGAGCTGAGAAGGCCGAGGATATGAGCCGAGTTTGCGCTGGGCCGGATCTGAGTGGGTTGGTCCTTGGGCTGGGCGTATGAGCTGAGTGCATGAGTTGAGTTTAGTGTATAAGCCGATACCCTCTGAGAGGGCTGAGAGTATGAGCCGAGTTTGGGCTGAGTTGAGTTTGAGTGGCGCTGATACCTTCTGAGAGGGCTGAGGGTATGAGCCGAGTTTGAGCTGAGTTGAGTTTGAGTGGTGCTGATACCCTCTGAGAGGGCTGAGGGTATGAGCCGAGTTTGGGCTGAGTTGAGTTTGAGTGTAGGTTTGAGTAATGCAAAGTCATTAGACCGTGCCGAAGGCTACAGGTCTGCCGGGCTCCAAAGAGACCCTACCACCATCCAAAACCCGGCCAAGAACACTAGAGCCGAGCAAAAGGCGACACAAACGTAAATGGAACAAACTGCGCTTGAACAATTTGAAAGAATAATAATTTTGTAATAAAAGAGAAAACTAGCAAAGATAAAAACCTAAGAAGAAGAAGAAAAGGCAGATAGAATTATGGGCAAAATGAGAAAGGACGGGAATAGCTGAGATTTAAAATTAATAGCAATTTGAAAAAAATAATAATTTTGTAATAAAGGAGAAAACTAGCAAAGATAAAAACCTAAGAAGAAGAAGAAGAAAAGGCAGATAAAATTATGGGCAAAATGAGAAAGGACGGGAATAGCTGAGATTTAAATTAATAGCAATTTGAAAAAAATAATAATTTTGTAATAAAGGAGAAAACTAGCAAAGATAAAAACCTAAGAAGAAGAAGAAGAAGAAGAAAAGGCAGATAGAATTATGGGCAAAATGAAAAAGGACGGGAATAGTTGAGATTTAAATTAATAGCAATTTGAAAAAAATAATAATCGAAAGGGAAACCTTTCAAAAAATTATATTACAATCAATTCTTTAAAAATTATTTTATAATTCTTTTATAATTCATAATTATAAATAATTCCTTGTTCAATCTGCGTCAATTTCCCCCAATGTTATTCAGAACAAATGTTATTTGCAAGTGTTATATTCGTATATGTTATTGGTAAATCCGAAAATCCATTATTCAATTCAAATACTAAATAAATTTGCGTCACGCTATGGCGTGAACAAGAGTTTTTTCAGTCTATTATACTATATTTAAAAAAGCTTTGATGATACAATGTATGATAAAATAAGCAATGACCGGATAAATGAGAGAGAATTTGCCTGAGTATGAGAAACAAAAAAGCATGTATGTCGAGATGTATAAGTGTGGATGAGGCAAAGAGTATTTCTAAGAAGAGCAATGTGTGTTAATCTGTTTTTTTCTGCCTACCTTAAAAGGGATATGACGTGATTGTACGAGTATGTGTGCGTAAAAATATTGTTATGTACAGTATACATAGTTAAGTTGGCGGGCTAATTGTTATATTTTCAATCACATGCAATAAAATATTAGGAAGTTCTTCTTCTCGAAGAATGGCCGTAAACTTCTAAATATAAAGGAGTATACACCAGTGTCAAGTGATGTATACTTAATGGGATCTCAAATTTTAAAACAAACTGGGATTCGTTTTGTTCGACCAACAGCACAAACATTTTTGATTGAACTTGGAATTCCAATTAAAATACATGCATTCTACCTAAGGTCATATTTTTTTAAATTTTGAATTCAGGAGGATAACAAAGTAGCTCTACTATTCAAAACTGCGTGGAATTATTTTTATGTTTAAAGTATCGAAATATTTTTTCCCTTCTCGTAAAGATTAATTGAATCACGTATTTCAGAAACCCCAAAACTCAAATTTTTTTCGAATTTCCCTTTTCTTAGGATTTTCATATAGTGAAGACAATCACCAAAAATTCTTCAATTGAATAGACCAAAATATGTATCCAAAAAACTCATGTATTACAGAAACCCCAAAACTCCGGGAAGTTTGGTGTTTCTGCAATACAGTATGAACGCAGCTATATAAGACATTGTTTTTCAACTGACTGTGGCAGCTGCTGAAAAAGCTGTTCATGTGAGAAGAGCCAACAAATTTTATGCCAAACTGAAATCAATTTCGGAAAAGTGCAAATTCGATGATTGTGGTATTTGTATCGATTACATGCAAAACTTGCAACTTCCACTGATTCCAGTTCAAGAAACTTTCTACGTGGGAAAACTGACTATCAATGTCCTGTGTATTCATAATCTTAAAGACGACAAGGCTACATTCTACGTATATCATGAGGGAGTAGGAACCAAAGGACCCAACGAAGTGGTTTTATTTATATTAGAGTATCTCAACAGTGATCTGGAATTCCAAAAATAGAACACTTTCACATTTTTTTCCGATGCATGCGCTACCCAAAACAGAAATCACACTATTATAAGGTTTTTCTCAGCATTAGTTTCAACAGTTGAGCAATATTATCGTACAAGAGGATATTATTTTTACCCTGCAATAGGGACTTCTCTGTGCTCAAACGCAAAATTAAAAAAAAAAACGATAGGGGTTATATCCCCAAGAAGGCCAAGAATTATGCTGAGCTAATAATGTCTTCAGAAAAAAACATTGAAGTGTTTTACAGTATTTTTGCATAATACAAACCAAATATTAATTAAAAAATATTGTGGTCTACGTATTATAAGAAAACAATGCTTTCAAATGAATTTATTGGCAGAAACATTTCGAGAGAACAAAAGGTCAACTTTAAAATATCCCAGTTTCGGCACTTCATCCGTTCGTTCGAACATTAAGGTCTTGTCATTGCAAAAGAGTTAATTGATGGATTTCAGAAAAATTCCTTTAGGCTACGTAATAGTAGCAGAGATTCTATTAGTTTTCCAATAAAGAAAGCATACGCGTATGGTTGTATACCAATCAATATTAAAAGAAAGTAAGACATCAAAAAACTTGAAAGGTATCTGCCAGATGAGGAACAAATTTCAGCATTTTCAATTGGCCGACGTGTGACCATAACTTAGATGATGATAATTGAATAATATATTTAAAATATGTTTTCGAGAAATAAACAATTAATTTGATCTAAAACAATATTTTTTATTTCTAGATTCACCTAAAAATGTGTGTTTTACAGAAACGTCAAAAATCCAAAAACTTGAAAAAAATATTTAAAAATGTATAAAAAGACGCAAATTTTGTTCTTTTTTCTTCTTATTATATCCACTAATATAAAAACTATATTTCTCCTTTGAACAAGAAAATACATTTTTTCCAAAATTTTACAGTACAAACTTTTTTTTAATTTCCCAATAAGTTAATCCTCTGGAATAATGGCCTTTCTGAAATACATGATTCAATTATTCTTCAAGAAAATATCACATAGCCTGATAAAAGTAAACAAGAAAAATAACGAGGAGATATAAAAAATCCTTTCTTCGCAGTTCAAACACAAATTTTTAGAAAGAAACAACTTAGAAAAACTTAAAAAAAAAATATTTTTTTAATAACAAAAGATAAAAATAAAAGCCTTGTTGATATACAATATTTATTTTAAGTTTATACCAGAGATCAAACTAGTTATTTTTATAGATATTAATTTTTTATAATCATTCACTAAAAATCTTCTTCAGTCAAAAATGTAGATGATTGAGGCTTACAATGGTAACAAAATCTTTAAAAGGTAAAATTTGTATATTTGCTGAAAAAAGAGCTTAAAACCTTTAGCAAAAATCTTTTTTTGGAGCTTTATTGTGATATACTCGTACACATATAACTTCGCTTTACAACGACAATATCCATGAACTATTGATATTTTTATATACACTTATCTTTTATCAAATGGTATTGAGTTCGATTTTCAGTGGTGATCAAAGAAATAATTTTAAAGCTTGATTTAAAACATTCAGAACTTTTCATATAATCTTGTTTGTTTGCTAGAAGTAACCTTGTAACATTGTATACTACGAAAGTGCCAAACGGAATGGGAAATATTTTATTTATATTATTATTTTTCTGAAGAAAAATTGTTGAAAAGCAATTATATTCCGTTTTATTTTGACATGAAGTATTTCATTTCCCCTGGAATTACTTTAATCAGATATTAAAAATAATTTTCAATAATACATAACCTAAGGCTGTTTTATTTATATACAAGAATTTCAATTATTTCGCTAAATCATATTTTAGGTCTTATTTGATTCTGTAAATTTTTTTTAAATGAAATAAACACGGGGGTAAAAATATATTTATTAATTAAAACATTTCCAAGAATTTTGATCAATGTTTATCAAATCTGTTGGAAGAAGTGAAACAGTTTAATTAAAATATTAAGTAAAAATAAAAAAATACACCCTAAACTGAATGAAACATTTGCAATATTACGACTTTCAAATGCAAAATTAATATTTCTTACAACACTTTCTTGATATATTTTGGTAATATATAGTTATTTATTTTCAAAATAAACATAAAAAAATAGATTAAAATGTATTTCATCATATATTTTGGTAAAAAATAGTTATTTTTTACTAAAGTTTATGATGAAGACTCATTTTCGAGGCCATTTAGTTACAATGGGTTATCACCAAAAGGACGCTTTGACGATTTATTGAAAAGAGAACGATCATTTTATTAAAGCTTTCAAATTATTCAGTAAGCAAATAGATTGATCATTGAATAAGTCATGCAGTCTAATGAAAAGCGTCGATTTATTGGCGCTGTTTGGTGTGAGGACCCATTTTACAATCGAGATGGTGCATCTCAATTTTTATCCTCGACACGTACAGGTAATAAAGAAAAAGTTCATATTTGCAGTCAGACGGCATTCCTCTGGTTCATGTACTTATAATCAATCCGCGAAACCATAATACTTATAAACAACTTTTAATATCTTCGAATATTATTTGGTCTAAATTTAGGATATATCATATCTGGCAATAAACTATATTCCTCTCTTCTGAAAAGTGATCGTGAATGACTCTATATTCGAGGCAGTATACACAAGTAGCAAGCCTTCTTTCCTATTAATCGATTTGAAATCCCCTACCCAGAAGATTATTTGTGTTACAAAGTATCATAAAAAAATATAACGCTATAAAAATATTTAAAGAATTTTACTTTAGTTAGATAACAATTGATTGATTTTTACTGCGACTGTTTTAATGCTTTTAAGCAGATTATAACAATAAACCGTTGATGTCCTTTTAACTTAAAACATGTATAATATTTCAGTTTTGTGAGTCAATCATTGTGAATTTCGAACCAATGACCTTTGAATAAGAACTCGAACGTGTTTAAAATAAAATATGTTTGAAGTAAAAGTAGGACAAAACTACAGTGTGATTAATTCTTAAATTATGTAAACTATGGCATTATTTCTTTATTGGCTTGATTAAGTAATTTTTATCTTCCCCTAGGGTGACTTGATGGCTTTCTGAAAGTCTGAATTTAAATTCTTAATACTTTTTCTCCTGTTGAAGTCTGTTGTTATACATTTGGATTGTTGACAGAAGTAATATCCAATTCAATTTTTGAAAAGAAGCATACATGTGTCCCTGATTATATTTAAGATACATGAATGTTAAGTTGTTTTGAAGACTGGAAATGAGTAGCACAAACATGCCAGGTGATTTACCTTAGATTTGTGAGATTATTTATGGTATTTAATTACACTTTCATTGTATACAAAACGATTAGACAGATAACTTGGCAGCAGGCTCTTCCAACCTTTAGGAAAAACCAGACAAGAAACTTAAAAAAAAATAGTTGCCAACATGAAACGAATCCGCAACTCCAGGGTTGGAAGACAAATAACTTACTCACTAGGATACGAAGACTATTCCAATAGGGCTTAGTATATTGACATCTTGAAAACATCGAAAACTATTATTGTTGAAACCTTTTTCAATAATGGTGGTCAGTTGAAGTGTCGAAAAAAAATTCTGTGATCCTTTTTTCATTTTGCTTATATTTAAAATATGGGCTTTCAATGGAGTCAGGTTTTTTTCTGTGTTTACAATAACGCAAATAAATAACATGAATATCCCCATTGAAACGCAATATAATGGATCCGTTAATCAGGTAAGGCTTCTCGGACGGTTGTGTTTCGTTTATAACTACCCTTGCTCTCTCAATGGCCTGAATTAATATTTATCACTTTTGATAGATCAAATGTTCCATCTCGAAAATGAGCACATGAAAGGTAAGTTCCTGTATACGAGTATTATTGTCAGTAATAAATCAAAACTTATTGTCAGCAATAAATCGAAACAGCTTATTTTATGACACAATTTCATTCATGCTGTAGTCAGATTCTAAACAGAAATAATAAGATGCTTTGATTTGTTCCTCGTTTATAATACACAACAATATTTTAATACACTCATAGGGATGCATATAAACAACACTATGTTAATACAGTTAATCCACACCCGTAGAAAGGTATCATGACATTTAATCCGTTTGTGGGGACGTATAAAAAGGTTGGGATTAAATCATGATTTAGTCTGCAAACCTGCCCATTCATTGGAGATTTGAACTGAAATAGAAATTTTCAGGTGGAGTATTTTCAAACATGTGCTAAAATTGAACCGATTCTTGAAAATTCAATGAACGAGATTGAGATAGTGTAAATATTGAATAAAAAAATGATACAATTTTAACACACATCATGATTTTCTCTTAAGGCTTGTTTATAACTTATTTTGTTGGTGGAACATGTTGCACTATATAAAACAGCAAAGTGTGATTACAGTATAATATAGAGCCACTTCGGTGGCATAGTTGGTTAAACACTTGTCTTCTAACAAATAATTCGAGGTCAATTTCCGATAATTAAGATAATAAAAAAAACCGTCTGTCTGTTTAAGAATTCATCAAATAGTTTATTATTCCCTGTCTTATGTAAGATAGTTTTATCAATGTGTATGACGACGGACAGCGAGTTGTGTGTCTACTCCATTGGTTCTTTACTAGAAAGATTGATAAATTTGTTTCTCTTCCCTCATTTTTCTTCATCTATCCAAGTCACATTTGTAAATAGTGAATAGTGTGCTTTGTTTAAGTCTTTTCCTTTTTTTAAATAACTTTATAATCACTAAGCAATTGGCACGAATTTAAGTTACTCTTCTCTGATTGGCAGGAATAGATTACCGTGTGGCAATTAGCTCTTTATTTGTAATCGTACTTTGCAAAAAAGTCTCAAAAAAAATTATGAAGAAAAACCATACGATTGAATGAATTATCATGATCTCATTTGGAGTTGGGGTTGAAAACTTGCCAGAGCAGATCTCTGCTGATCTCGATCTCTGATTTTCCACTTCTACCTATACCACATACATACTGTCCACATAACCACTTTTTCTGCATCTTGGGAATTTAAATATCTCCTTTCTTTTACGCTAACCTTAAAATTTTTACGAACTCTTCTGCGACCATAAAATTTTTCTTTCAGTATAAGATTATACCAGTTCAGCATTTTGCGTTGTTCAGATTTTGTAATCTTTTTTCTATCTTAAATATCTCGTTCATGTGACTTAAAATACAAACGATAAAATAATTTATTACTTTTTATTCCACTAATTACATTTATCCCTGCAGCACGTGTTTCTATCTCATATCTCGAGACACTTTAAGACAGAATGATCCCGGTTTGTTTCAAGAACAATACTTAGGTCCAACTGGTATTATGTTTCATTAGAATTGGGTGTGATCTATTGAAACAAATGATTTGTAGTAATACATTTGGAATTTTAGAGTCTTTTTGGATAATTAATTTCTCGTGGCTACATAACGTCGGTCTCATAATCAATAAAGAAGATTTCAATCTTCTAGTGTGGATCATGCTGGACGGTGATCAATTTTTTCTCTCATAACCTTTGGGTTTGGATCAACTTGAATTTAACTTTACTTTTTAGCTTTACATCCTTAATAAATGAGTTATAATAAGTTACGTGGATCTAGTTTAAATTACCTTATTTTTTAAGACAATCTGAGTTTCCATAAAGCGAAATACAAAACGATGACTTATTTTGGATACTCTGACGTTCAAGTATTTGGTGGGATTTTCCATATTACAATAACACATATCTTAAACCATGCTAAATAAAAGTACTTAAATTATATGTTAATATTTTATTTATAGTTAAGGCATTAACATTGTGGAAATTTAAAAACATTGTATGTTGTTTTATCAACCACTAGTATTCCACTTTTTGTAATCGTATAACCCTACCGGTTTCAAGGCTTTAACCTCATCATTAGGGGAGCACAATTGTGCTCCCCTGATGATGAGGTAAAAGTCTTGAAACCGGTAGGGTTATATCGTTACAAAAAGGGGAATAAACAGTGTTTGATAAAAAAAATTACAAGTACTTCAGCTCATTAAAAAAAACTGAATTGTTTAGTTTTATCTCTGTGTGAAAGTTGGTATGATATTTTATTTCCGCCTGAGGATTACAGGTTCGAGTTTCGATGATACTAAAAAAAAAAATTTTTTTCTAGTAGAGCGAGTTTTGTCACTCCTCTAAGTGTGGTAGTCTTACTAACATGCGTGATAGCGAACTGGAAGTTTCTTGCCAATTTTAGTGGCTCTAAGCCCGAAGGCTGCCGAAGACAACTTTGTTTCACGGCTACGCTCTTAAATATGTTCGCACTACCAATCTGGATATGTTGGATATATATGTGGAGTATCAAACGAATAAATAAAAAAAAATAAGGTACAAATGCATTCATTTTCAATACAGATTCGCATCATGCTCCCGAATCAGAGATCACCCAGTGAAATAAGGTACGGTGCGCCATTGTGAGTGTATTAACGCTTTTACATTAAATCCGGTTAAATTTATGGCGGGGTTTAAGGTGAAAACTTCCTTTAATTCTGGGCGCAAAGGCGGCACACTCCGATATGGAAATATTGAGCCAATCTGATTAGTTGGTTTTAAAGTAAATTGAATTTCGTCGGAGAAAACGTCACCTTTATACCATTAACACACTACTCCATTCCTAGATAACGGACGTATGTTTGTATGAATGGGAACGGAACTAGACCATTCTGAATACAAGATGTGATTGAAAATGTATTTTATGTTTATAAAAATATATATCAATAATGTATAAAATACGAGTATATAAATTATTTTTTTTCTTCGTTTTTTCACCGGTCTCATAGAGCACTTCAGTAAGTATACCCTAGATAAAGATATTCTTTATATCACGCAACATTCCCCATTTAGACGTGCTGTTTGTGTTTCTCCAAATTTCTGTTTGGAGCTTGCTAAGAAATTTTCAGGTCCTCCAAGTTAGTTTAAAGTCAGATGGCAATATCTCTCTAGGAAAAATTCACCCACTTGAGCCCGATGTTTTTCTTCACTAGATGACCGTATTAAAAGAAAATACTAATGTACTACACTTTCACTGTATACAAAACGACCTGGTCGACTAATTGACTTGTGGCAATCTCTTCTAGACAACCTTAAATATGTTTAAAAATAGAAAACCAGACCAAATATTTTTTTAAACCTGGGGTTCCAACAGGAATTAAACTCGTTACACCCGGGTCGTAAGACAGGGATCTTATCCACTATGGAGGTCGTCCAATGTAATAAATAGAAGTAAGGAGAATTGTTGATGTGGTTTTCATACATAAAACCCGACTTTTAGACAACTAAAACAAGAAATGTGTCCGAAATGAATGATCACATAAAAATATGGAAGGCCGACGAAATAATGCAAGGAGACAGTTTGTGGAATTCTGACGGAGGAAAAGGCGTGGAATGTGTAAAATAAGGAGAAAAATATGTGACACAATGTGGACGTGAAAAAATTGTTTGTGGGAAATGAAAAGTATGCTTTTTTGCCGCATATCGCAGCCTTTACATTAAATCTAAATTAAATATAGATTATACAAAAAAAAAACAATATTCAAATCAAAACCGCAATCCCATAAAGAATTAAAATAAAAATCAACAGCGAAATTGAAAAAAAAAACGTCAAAACTTGAACTTAATAAAAAAACTGAAAAACATTTATGGTATATATGTTATACTCGTACAACACATAAAAAAGATCACATATGAATATCACAAATAAAATTAGAATTGTTCTATTTAATACGAAACTTCTTTCAATTCATCATATGTGGCGTGATGGGGTACAAAGTTACCATAGACAATCATATGAATTTTAACCATATTTGTGATAAGCTTAAAATAATAACATATCTGAAATATCAATAAAAATATAATAAGTCAAAATAAGACAGATGATACTATATTTAACTTGTATAAATTACGTTTTTTTTGCCCTTTGTTATTTTATTTTTGATAACGATTTAATAAAGTATTTAAAATATTATTATATTTTCACTCGAGTATTTTAATTAAGTCAATCGTAATTTAATCACAAAATATTTTTTATTCGGGGAACTGTTTGAAATTATTAACTGGTGTACTCTTTTGAACTTTCCTTAAAGTAATATCTTAGACACAAACCATTAGTAAACCATTTTCCACAATTTTACTCTCTTCGCGAGCAAATTTTCCCAGCGTGGCGTCACTGGGAAAGCAACGTAGTTTTTCCGAAAATCGAATAGATGGCATCAAACTGGTAGCATCGAAATTAAGTTCATATTAAAATGTTAATTATAAAATTTATATAGTGACATCAATAGATTTTTTTTATCAAAAAATTTCAGTCAGTTTTAGAAGTACTTTGATACAAAAACTTACTATTCAGAAGTCCACCATTTCAAGTTGGTCTCCGATACCTTTTCAAATGACAAGACGGTTGTATATTAAAGCTGTGTTTCTTATTTGTCAAACATTGAAAATACTCGTAATATGTACTTTTGTTCCAACTAACATATTGAACGACATACAAAATGGATAGGATATTGTTTAAAACATAGATTATTTAAAAATTACATTTAAAAAATTAGGTAGAAAATAGACACGAGATAAAAAATGACGTGTAAGATATCCTTCGTAGACAAGTTGAGGATATAAATTCGATTCACGTTGGTACCCAGATTTAAAAAAAAATCTATCATATTTTCAAATAAGGCTTATTTAACAACTTTCTGGTTGGTTTGGAAGAAATTTCCATATGACAATACATCCGCCAAATTAGACTGTATACAAGTGTAAAACATATTTATTATGAAATCGAAATTTTTATAAGAATCGCCGTTATATAGTTGGTTGGGTGTAAGGGGCTACAATACCATACCAGCAGTCCAAAAGTCAACCTTACCAGCTCGCGGTTCTCCTGCTAGTGAACTGACGAGGCCTTGACAACTGAGTATCAGTTTTAAGTTCATATACCAACATCTTTATACATATAAGGAGAATGGAATAACTCCTTCCAGGGTAGTTCTAGCTCGGTAGATAGCCTTGTCATCTCAGTCCTTTTGTGCTACATGATAACCATGGCAAAGCTGTAGCCAAAGTTGGATCGGGAGTGTGACCGATCCTACGGAATTTGCCTACCTTATTATACCGCAGTTCCCGTTAGTGTGAAGATTTGTGCAACGAAATACAGCTGATAAAATATACATGTAACCAAGTTGATGTGAGATATTACAACTGAAAATAAAAATATTGATCCCAATACAACGGTACATAAAATCTATTTTGAAAAAAAAAAAAAACAAAACTTACAAACAACGACATATAGATAAAATAACGGTTGGCTTTCATTTTATGTTGAAACTAGTAGTTTTAACGCCAATTCACGACGATACCAAATTAGATATTTTTTTGATAATTCATTATATTTCTGGACTCAGTAACATGGTATCTAAGTGTAGCAATATTTTGATTTTTCTTTTGCCATATCAGTTCCCCTCTCGACCTAAGCTACATATCAAGGCCCAAAAGCTTTCGACCCAAGAATATAAAAAGGCAATATAATGAAACTTTTTTTTTTCGATAAAGTCACCTTGATAAATTATTTAGAATGATTAATATATATTTTTACTGATGAAAATATATTCTTAAGTTTTGTTTTCAAAATGGTATAACACTGCAAATATAGCTTTTTGTACCTTTTATATATTTTTCGGATATCAGTTTTGAAAACCAAAAATACCCACTTGCAGTCGGATCTTAAGCTTGGGTGATTAAATTCTTAGAAACCACAGTATTGAATGTCAGCCTATGCAGCAACAGAAATGTACACTGGTAAATTATTGTGCAATAATCCTGGTGACGCCTTGTACAAACTTTCCTAGGCGTTTTGTTTTTATAGGCTACTTTAATTTGACGCGTAACACTCGCCAGTAACTGCAATATTTTTCTCTTTGAAGTCACTCAATACAAATCCCTGACGATCTCAACAAATTGTTGCTATAATATTTTTTTGTCTTGGGTAACATTCGCTTTTTTCATTTTCTATCTTGTAATACTTGCTCTTGAATTAATGCCACTGTTTCTGGTGGAGTGAGTAGACACTATATAAACGTTTAATTTCTGTCACATTTTTTACTTACTTTAAAAGAAACATGATAACCGCGCAATATTCAATTTTTAACATTTCAGAATATAACGAAACAACATGTCTTCTATGGGCTTCATTCGACGTACTACTGAGGGAAGAGGTATCAAATTTTGACTGTAACATCGCCTGACCACAAATTTACAAGGTTTCGGTCATCACATTTTTTCGGAAGTTGTTTTTTTTTTAGTAAGAGTAGATTTCAACTAATCTTGTGGGGATAATTCCTGTGATATAAATTTGATTGTTTAAACTGTACGACACTGGTATAATCTAACAAAGCCGCGCTTTCTCTACAATTTAGCAACGAACCCTAACATAATGTTAAAAAAAATATATCACGTATTTTATCAATCTTGTTGAGAAAAAAACGTAAATGCGAGATATCTTAAACAAAAAGAATATAAGCAAGCTGGTCTCCTTGTTTACAATGTTTTTTTTTTGGGCAGCGAAGGATAGTATTTTTAATCAAGTTTTATTGCAACAGTAGGTAGTTAGGTAGAAAGGATTGAGGCAGCAACAAAGAGCAGGAAGGCTGGGGCAGCGGATTCATATTATTGTGTTGTCTGAAGTCAGTCAGGCTGTCTGAGTTTGCTTTCCCCTCACAAATAAACGTTTGAGTATTCCACCGCACTAAAGGGGCCAGAAAATGAACAATGTTTTCCAATGGTGGATGTGAGCGGAGAAAATCTAAAGTGTACTTTTGACTTGATCTCAATGTACATTTGTTTCTTTATCTCATGAAAATGTTTTTTTAACATTACAATACTATTTGCAATTCTATATTTTTTGTATGAGTTACTTTTCATCTAAACGAATGTCTATTTTTTTTAAATAATTTTGAACTTATTTTGATTTTTTTGCGTTAACTTAATTATATTTATTCATTTACCGTAATTAAATATTTTAGATAAAAAATAACAAGCCAAGGGGGTTTGCACATATTACAATAATAGGATGGGTGATGAGACGTGTGCACTGAGAGGAAAACTTTGTGTGTCGATTTATGACAGAATAAGAAAAGCTATTATCAAGGTTGAATATTGGCTAAAAACTGATCTGTTAAGTAGGGGGAAAAAGAGCACGTCGAAGTGATTCGAACAAACGGGTGACAAAAAACTAATTATGCAAATGCGTAATTTAAACGTAAGTGAGAGACGTTGTAGAGAATGACTGAGAACAATACGATTGGGCCAAGTGATTGAAATTTCGAAAGAAAGAAAAGTAAGAAGAACAAAAAGAACAGAAATAACTGTATGATAAGATGTATGGATGTGGAGGAGGTGAAGGATGAATATTGTGATGGTAAAGTTTGATGCTCTGTATCGTCGTCGTTGCCGGGCCTCGTAGTCGAGGATCCCTCGCCACTCCAACGTCAATTTTGAACCGTTCTTCCACGTCGATCATGTGATCTTCTGTGAGAAAACAGCCCGATCCTAAATACGCACTCCTTTCCGTATGTTCGCAGCGTGTTGACTGTTTCTCACACGTCTAGCCGCTGAGACGCCATCAGCCCGAGAGCATACGGCTCTCCACCCTTCACGGTCCCGAGCCACCCGCTCCCAGTTCTCAAGCGCCCCGCACAAAGTAAGCAACTCTCGCAGACTGTCCTTACAGCGCTTCCTCTGCCCACCAACTCTTCGCTTGCCCACCTCTTCCCCGTACAAGACGCATTTTGGGAGTCTATGATCACCCATGCGTTTCACATGCCCGGTCCACCGTAATTTCGCCTTTACAACCATATATTCTATAGGTTTACTGTTGGAGTGTTGTAGGACCAAAACATTTGTGACATGATATGCGTTTGGGTTTGCTCGCTCTGTTGGAAAGCGAAGCCATGTCATGGAGTTTGTTTTAAGTGAGTGAGCCGTTGCACACCAGCAAACTCACCGGCTACACCACTGCACTGAATTCGATGGCACACCGAGGTGAGACGACCGGAGCACATCGGCATGTTGGATGCCATTATGGATAGGGATGGGGCAAAAATAAAATGAGCAAGTAGAGGATTGAAGGTGGGAGGTCAATTTACAGAGAGGGGAAGGAAATCAGGAAAGGAGTTCCTCCTCCTTTATCCGGGCTTGAAACCGGCTCCACCATTCGATAAAGGGCATTTATCTTGCACAGAGGCGGAGCTGATGCTCTGTATATGATATACTAACAGTAAAAGGTCGTTATGGTAGGTGTGTATGTATTTACGATATTAAAGACTTATTGCTAATCTAAAAGATAAAATTGGACAAAAGCATAAAATTAACTTCATACAGAGCAATGATTCCTTATCTATAAGTAAATAGATTCCTTATCTACTCGTAAAAGTAGTTATTTAAAAATCAATGAAATTGATCTGGTATTACAATATTTGATATAATAACTAATAATTACAGGTAATTAGATATAACTATTTTAAGTAGAATTATGAATGGAATCTTGAGATGGTTTGGCCATGTTAGAAGACGAAGTAGCGAATGCCTTACAAAACAAATATATCTTTGTCTGAAATAAATGGAGAGCACGGAAGAGGAAGATCACTGAAGAAACAGTGGAAGGATATAGTTGGCAAAACGTTTACGCTGGAAAAAGTAAGGAGTATGAGTAACAGGAGAGCGTGTATGACGAGATATACGGATATGAATGAGATGTTAGTTGTATGCATAGATATAAATGTGTGGAGGACTATCTTTTTTATTAACCCCAAAAGGGTCATGATATGATGGTATTTATGTATGTTATATAATTTAATACAAAACAAATATCATCACGGAATTCGGTAAAAATAAATTATACTTTGCATATTTTTAAAGTAAGGTTTAATAAAATAAAAACAATATCAAATTCATTATTTGGTATAATTCGGTATAAATATTGGTTAATTATTGTATCTAGGAAATAATCAATTATTTTTATGGTTATCATATAAGTACATTGATGGAGTAACGAAGTCGCTCTAACCAAGATATTTATCCCCTTTAGTTTTTCGCCAAGCAATAATATACAAAGGATTGTAATTAAATTCATCTTGAAGGCAGTAAAAGTGGCTTTCTCTTGCTTTGAAAGAAAAACTTTTTTTACTTCGAATTGTTTATGAAAAACAATTGAAGTATAACTAGATTATAATACGAGTATTTGTTGAAAAAAAATCTTGATTCTGTTTTCGCAATTTTGTGAGGTCTAAGTTTTTCCCAAGTTAATAAATTAATTCTACGAGACTAGTTTTATAGGTCATTAAAATAAGAAACATCTCTTGCAAAGCGTATCGCAAATCGTAGTGATTTGATCTGTGTTATACATTTGAGATTAGCTGCTAACATAATGATATGCAAACACGCACAAAAATCCGGGCTCTCCTCATTTTTAACAGTAGAAATGATTTACAAAACCTTTGTTTTAAAAGGATCGACACATAATTTGATATGATTGATTTCTTGAAATATTTAATCGTTTACGTCAATTAAGATTAATTTGTCCATTTAAATTAATTACCTCAAAATAATATTAGAATATCGTCAGTTTTAAGAAAAAAACTTAGTTAATTGTTGTTTATAGTTAAGGCATTAAGTCTTGTTTGCGCTCCCCTGAAGATGAGGTGAAATCCTTGAAATCGGTAGGGTTATACCGTCACAAAAAAGTGGAATAAACAGTGTTTGATAAAAATAAATAACAATTAGTTAATTGTTTTGTAAAGTTCTCTAATTTTCACATCTACGTTGGTGAGGTTGATATGTTTGAGAATTTGGCTGGGAGAAAACATTTGTTTGGCTCCATTAGGCGAGTCATCGGAATAAAGCTCACTGGCGTAGGAACATCCCTTGCGGTTCTTTTGTGTGTCAGTTATCACTATCATGTGTTAAAATAACAAAACTCGCACAGTTCTAGCTTTCTTTTAGTATCCAAACTCGACTGAGAACCATTGGGAATCGAACATTAAACCCCGGGCGGAAAAAAAGTATTCAATCAACTAAGCCACGGAGATCACCACCAATTTATTTATTCACTCTTCTTTTGTTTTTTAACCACCATTAAGTTTACTCAGTCTTACAGTGTTTACATTAATATTTATTAGTTTTTAAAATAGAAGAAAAAACAAGAATTTGAAAATAAAATTAAATTGTAAATAAACCAGTAAAAATGATCATGTTTTGAAATGCTTTTTTACAATGACTATATATTTTTTACAAAGTGATCAAACCGAAAAACATCAACGGTTTGGATAATATAATATCTATCACGTCTTACAAAATAATTTCATACGAATTCTTAATGTAATTGTTCCGTGAAGTCCTTCTTGTATCAGATTTCCTGGCGAAGCAATGAAGTGCTGTCGTAAAATGAGCCCCTCGTCAGACTAATATTGAGATAGATCTCCTTTAATGGCGGGGGATGCTGCACGGATTAATTGAAAAGCCTGCGCCCTCACGAAACTTCGATTTTATGACAGATCGAAGGGACATCAATTTGGAAGTTGTTGTTGATACTCTTTGTTTGGAGATTCGTAAATTGGTGCTTTAACTTCAAGAGCCGTTTCCAAGATGTACCGGATTACAGTTTGTACTTAAAAGATCTCCGAAGACACAATAAAATGGCAATGAACTGAGTTGGTATATTACAAGTACATTGATCGAGATAAGTTAACTTGAAGTTGGGAGATACTTTACTGCATACTTTATATTCGGACGTTAATTGAATTTCATTACTTTTATCCTGAGCCCAAGTTTTAAATGATTAACCATTCAAACAGTGACATAACGCAATTTACCTATCATTTTATGGAGAGAGAGAACTAAGCAGATTTTTTTCTAATTACGATAATTTGCTGTTGACGGCCACCGAGGCCTGGTTGATAAGACGCCTGTCTTCCAGCCCAGAGATGCGGGTTCAAATTCCGATGGAAGCCATTTTTTTGAAAAAAGAGTCCAGTCCAGTTATCACTTAAGGCCTCTTTAACATCTTTAAGGTTGGTTGGAAGAGATTTCCACATGACAATAAGCCAGCTAGGTTAAATAAATCAATTAACCTGTATATCAATAAACCTGTAATTATTTATTTAAGTAAATCTAAGGTGGTGTTTGTGGGTATACTTTTTTTATTTTTCCTGCAACACATTAATTTCCCGTTTTTTACAATCTACATGTATAAGAGCATGATATAAAAACATCTGATGTTCTCGCGGCTAGGCTCACCCTAAATTGATGGGGTATATCTCGGTCAGGGGGGATGTTATGAGATGAGCCAAGACCGTTTGATAGCTTCTCTCTTAAATGTATTTTCTGCTATTTATCTTGAGATGTACTCGTATGTAAGATTTTTTAATATATTTACAAATATGTACATATTATGTTGCTATCAATAAACTTATATTTATTGTATACAACTAAAGTATAATACAATACAATACGTAGTAAGGTCCAAAAGTTTTCATCCCAGAGATAGAATGAAACAAAAAATATATTTCAATATAGTCACCCTGTAGTTCGTCTTTAAAGATCCTTTGCTTAAGCGAAACTATTGAGTCCAATCTTGCACTGTAGAACATGAGAAGGAAGATTCGCCTTACACAGCATCCAAACGTCATTTAATTTTTACAGTGCTTTTCCTTTCTTTTGGTAGAAACTTGATAACCTCGCAATATTCACTTTCAACATTTAAGAATATAACGAAATCATACATCTTTTATCGGCTTTAGTTGACATACAATTGAGGGTATCAAATTGTAACCGTAACATCTCCTGTTACAATTTGATACTCTGGCCATGAATTGGGTGTGACCGGTGTGGTATATACGCATACAGATTTTAACTCATTCAGGCTGGAAACTTTTGGACCTTACTACGTATGTTATCTTATTTGTCTGCTACATCTTCTCAAAAATGTTATCTTATTTGTCTGCTACGTCTTCTCATAAATGTTATCTTATTTGTCTGCTACGTCTTCTCATAAATGTTATCTTATTTCTCTGCTACGTCTTCTCATAAATGTCCTAAAGTGTCTCTTATTTCTTTCTTTTTTTAGAATATCATTCATTTGGTCCAACCATACTTTTGTTGGTTTTTCTGTACCATGATTCCGACTCATTCCAAATTGATTACTTAAACAATCTTTCACCACCGTTCGTTTTATATGACCAAAACCACCACCTGCATTTACTTTTTTTCAACTTACTTAACACATTCATCATTGATTCATATTCCTCTTGAATAGCTCATTCTTCTATTCTCCTACTCATCGATACTCCATATGTTTTGTCAGCACTGGCATTTTCACAATTTTAGTCAACTACTTTCATAAATTTTCTTCATCTACGTTGTTTCACCCATAAACACACATGCTAGCACTAATACGCTGGTGTGTACCATCGATTTGCCAGATCAAGCACTTGCATATAAAACTAATTTATTGAATTTCTTTACGAATTTGAATTATTGTTTGTAGCAAGTCTGTTAGATAGTTCGATTTTTATTTACATCAAACGTGGATAATCTTTTCAACAGTTTTTTTGTTGAGTGTGCTTACATTCTACACCTTAAACTTTAGAAGAGATTAACACACATGTACATATACAAATTGCTAACAGAAAAAAAGTATACCCCTTGTTGACTGATAAATATTTGTTTAATGTACTTGATAATTATTCATGCCATCGCGAATTATTGATTGTTTTCGATGCCGTATTCACGAAGTGAGCTATTGCTAAGAGCGGCGCCACTCGCAAATGACCTTGTTTACCGATTTTGATAAATTAAGGATTGAACTCCTAAATAAACTTCGCAGGCATAATTGAACCACTTCACAGGGAAGCATGAGTTCCCGAACAAATAAAATAAATAAAAAAGATATGATTCTACGATGGATATTGATTATATGTTTAAAAAAAGATTACGGCTTGCATCAAAGAAACTATTTTTTCCATTTATAATGACCTTGTTAGATTATCATCCCCGCTGGCTTGCTTCAGTGACTTTAAAAATATTACATATCTCTTTAAAATAACGTTATGTATTTTTCCAAAATTTCAATTTTCTTATCCTTTTTCAATAATTGATGATATTTTTGATTATTTGGTTAAGCTGTTTTTCATTTGTTGTTTAATGATTTAAGTACTCGTATACTTAAAGGCTATTATTTTTTCAAATAACGTGGTAACCTTTCACCTAGTAATTGACACTAATATGCGTAGTTCTTGCTTGATTGGTTGGAAGAGATTACCGTTTGTCAAGAAACTCACGATTTGTTTATGTCACAATTAAATGTTTAAATAAAAATAATAATAACTATGGTATAAGAAGTGTGAAATAAAAATATATGAGGGGACGCATGGCTAACTGTTATGTTAAAACGTAACGGAAACGGAAGATGTATACCTGGATACTATAACAGGGGTCCTGTTCACAATAAATAAATAAAAAAGTCTGGTCACGCTATCGCCAATAATCATTTTATTATTCAAGTTAAGCCAAAATTACATTTAAACGTTTTGCTTCATAATATAAACACATTTTTTTACAGTTACACACAAAATGCTGTTTGTTTTATTGTCGAAGTAATCGAATCAATTATTATTTTTTATTTTTCATCGTGAAACTGAATAAAAGGGCTTGCATGAGAAAATCGATTTTGATTGCCTTTAAAGTGTAAACTGTTTACTCAACTATTAGAGATACTAGAGCCTGGCGATATTGACTCTCAGAGGGTGGCGAGCTGTTGGGTTGGTTTCTTTTATACCATATAATTTTGTAACAATTTCATTTTAATATTTTTACATTGAAAATTTTATTAAACTTCATTTAAATAATACAAGTATATGATAGTAAACAAACTATATATATTTTGGCTGTATTGGCTTTATTTTAACAATTCATGGACTGCATCATAATTATTAGTCCTACAATCTTGGTTGGGTCTTGACTGTCTTCAGGATTCTTTACCTCTTATCTCTCTAAGCAACATCCCTCCTCCAATTAGTTATATTTATTACCTACAATACATAGTAATAGTCTGTAGTTACTATATAGTTAACTTTTTGTGTATTTTTTCCAACGATTTTATTAATTTTTTCCTGATCTTCAGTTATTTGCTTAAATTATATATTTCGTTGACAATCAAATCTTTATTTTTATAAGTGAAATTTTATTTTTCTGTTTTTAAAAATTAAGTTTTGAAAATATTGAGATAAGAAACATAACATTTAATTAAGTAAGTGAAAACACTAAAAAAATCTCGTGAGTTAAAATTGTTAATTTGAAATAACCTTGCTTAAATAAAGTATTTTCACAAACGATAATTTTGAATTGAAAACTTGAAAGAATTTTAACATGATTATTTCGAAATTGTATATATTACATAGCAATTATATTTACTGGTGAAACATTTATACCACCGAGCTCGGCAGATTTAAAAAAAAAATCTACAAAAAAAAACCTGGTTAACTACCAAATTTTAATAAGTGATTGTTTGGGACTATCCTTTTAAGTTCTTTACCGTATAAGGTTGAGTACAAGAGCGTCTGAGGGTGTTCTCATGGTATACCATATAGTAAATAGCGTATGTATAAAAACCTTTTTTAACTGCCAAAAACAAAAACAACAATTCTACGTATCACAGCATTTTTAAGTATATTTTTTTAAATGTGTATCATAATGGGATTTTTTAAATTAAAAATGTATTATCTCTAAGAACGTGAACATAAAGTTCACGTTAATTATAGCCAAGTTTTGCTTTAACCAGAATAAAGATCCTGCTTTTCGCTTTCGTATCCAATACGATTCTATCACATACATACCCGCACCTGACTTGTGCCTTGAGCCGGTGTAGTGTGCGGAGTTGCAGGAAATTAAATCCTAGACGAACGTTTGCTCCTCTCTGGTACACAATCTGTAGAGACAATGAACTAATTATACACGAGAACATCTCCCGATACTCTTAAATCTACCGAGATGAATAAAATAAAAGCATATCTTCCCTATTTATTAAACAGTTTGTGCATATTTCATGGTCTCGCATAGTACTCTCTCATTTGTATCTGCATTGGTGAAACGGATATATTGAACAATGTGGCTGGGAGAAAACATTTTATTCGGTAGTATTAGGCGCACCGTCGGGCTAAGAATTACTGGCGTATGCACGTCACTCGAGGTTTTTGTTTAAGTATCAGCTAATTCTGTCATGTTTTGATGTAACAAAAAACTCGCACAGATCAAGTGTGCTTTTCATTCATCTCAATATACAGCAAAAGGCTTTCGATGCTGTTTATATTTACATCCAAATAATCAAAGAATAATTCAGAACTCAAAATTACTGGTCTATTTTTATTCAGCCTTTCGGTCACTTCCTGTCTCCTCCGAGTATTCCTCTTGTCCCCGTTTTCTAAGATTCTGCTGCGTTGGCTAAATACTTGTCTCGAGCAACAAAGTGCTCTTCATTTGTGTTTGTTGAGCTTACATAATGGTGTTTGTTGGCCGTGTTGACTGTGATCTGATAACTTTCAGTCCTATACTACTTTATCGCTTATCGTGTTGCTTAAATTTGTTGCAAATTTGAAAACAAAAAAACATTTAAGTTAGAAAAAAACCCAAAAGTCTTAAATTAAACATTATTTTTGGTTCTACAACTCAGAACATATATTTCAGTCGCTTCAAGAGATACATATCATTTTGCTATTTCCCTGCTGAGGTAGGCAGATAGGACAGAGTGCCAGAATTCCATATCTCAGCACACATATTTTCCCTGTTATACATCCATACATCTCATACAACCCCTACGATTTATTTTACTACTTATTTTTTCTTCTTTCAAAATATCATTAATTTGATCCAACCATATGTATTTTCCTTGGTATTCCTCTACCAAACCTTCTTCTCACATTTACACTGTATATTTATTTTGTTAGTCTTCTTCATTCATTAATTCTACGTGCCCAGACCATCTCAGGGTGCACTACCTCGTCTTACTCAACACGTAAGCGTTAAGTTCAAATCTAACCCAATAATAATTATAATAAAATCACAATTCGTGTAGTGCCGTTTTAGAGAGCAGACTCTCTTCAAGGTCACCTTTACTCAGGATTCGAATCAGTTATAACTGTTGGATTGAAAATATTACAAAATAAATATATATGAGTTAACTGTAATGATAGGAAGATAGCGGCAGCGGGTACTTATCCCGCATATTAGGTACTTACCCGCATCCGCATACGTTTAGAAAAGTATGTCTGGCTAGAAAAATGTAGAAAACTTACCAAGGGAAGACAATTTACAAAGAAAACTTTACAGTTCTTCCGATATGTGATAGTAATACATTGGGATTCAGGTGTATACTGAAGTATTAGTTGTGAAGTGTTCATAACCCCTTCATTCCGTATTCGTCATATTCGATATATCATATACTATACATGATTTATTTATTTATTAAGAAACAAACGGGAAAACATGTCAAATAAATGTTACATAGACAGTTGAAATTATAAATACATTAATTGTTTTTTTTTATAGGTTGTTAATTTAAATAAAGTGATTTTTAAATTGCGTGAAAGGAACTAAACTTCTGAATTTATTTAATTAAATAAGTAGGAAGACTTTCAATTATTGATGCTACTCATTAAAAAAACCGTAATTCATTAAATTTAATGAAAAAATCACGAATTTATCATTATTCGATCATGAAGCTATAAACGTAATAAATGGCTGCAGGTAATTGTCATGTAAGTACAAAAAAAAACAAAGCTCAAATTCAATTAGGGATTTTAATTTTGAGAACCAATATTTTGAATTGTTTCCAAAGCCAATATTACTTTTTACCTCGAGTAACCGAACCGGCAGGAAAGGTCAAGCGATATTTAAAAGGATCGTTAAACACAGACTTTAAATCTACGAAGGGTTGAGCAACCTTTTACTGACCTTTTTCATAATCATCTTCTGCATAAGCTCCGTTACTTAACTAAGCAACTGGGATAAATTAACATTTACCACTATTGTGGTAAAATTATTTTTCAATTTTTATACATTTTGATGATATGTGCTTTTTAATGAAATTTTTTTTGAAATTATATCACACTGCTGTTAACTTATACCTTTTTACGAACTAGACATTCAATCCTGACCATACCCATCATAAAAAATGGAGATTTTACAAGATTTAAATTATAACAAAGTAAAACAAATCCTAAAAAAAATTACAAAATTAAGTAAAATCTCAAAGTATGGAAAATAGTATTGTTTATGCTTCCCTTATAATGAAGTGAAAACCTTGAAACCGGTGGGGTTAAACCGTTACATAAAGTGGAATAAGCAGTGTTTGATAAAACAAACAACAATGTCTTTAAACTTCCACAATGTTAATGCCTAACTATAAATAATATAGAAAAATATCATGTTTCAGCTGGTTTAAAAACACGAAAAAAGTTATTGATTCAGTAATTTTGTGATGTTAAGTCTTTTTTATTTATTTAAAAATCAACTGTTTACTATACCTTACACTCATAATAATAAAAAAAACATTTGTGAGTGCTTCATATATTATAAATGACAATATTTAAAAAAAAAACATACAAAAAAAACTGTAAAGAAACAATCGTAACAAAAAAAATTTACAAAAGATAATCATGTATATACACATTTCACCTCACAACAACGCAAAACTTCATCTACACATACATATATGCTATGTTTTAAAGTAAAACAAATTTTTAAACAAAAACAATCCAACCAATATTAATAAACGGGCCGTTTCTTGAAAAAAATGTCTTAAACTGAATGTAAATGTGTTAATTTTAAGTAAATCAAATAAAACGTTTATAATATAATATTTTAAAGATATCAAACTATTTTAGTTAATGAGTGTACCTATATTGCCTTACATTGGATGGCTATCCAAAATTTTAGTTAATGAGTGTACCTATATTGCCTTACATTGGATGGCTATCCAAATTTTTTGTTAATGAGTGTACCTATATTGCCTTACATTGGATGGCTATCCAAAATTTTAGTTAATGAGTGTACCTATATTGCCTTACATTGGATGGCTATCCAGTTAATGAGTGTACTTATATTGCCTTACATTGGATGACTATCCAAAATTTTAGTTAATGAGTGTACTTATATTGCCTTACATTGGATGGCTATCCAAAATTTTGGTTAATGAGTGTACCTATATTGCCTTACATTGGATGGCTATCTAAAATTTTAGTTAATGAGTGTACCTATATTGCCTTACATTGGATGGCTATCCTAAATTTTAGTTAATGAGTGTACCTATATTGCCTTACATTGGATGGCTATCCTAAATTTTAGTTAATGAGTGTACCTATATTGCCTTACATTGGATGGCTATCCAAAATTTTAGTTAATGAGTGTACCTATATTGCCTTACATTGGATGGCTATCCAAAATTTTAGTTAATGAGTGTACCTATATTGCCTTACATTGGTTGGCTATCCAAAATTTTCAGAAATTAAACATTTGATAAACTTGCACCTTATGTTTTAGTCTTGTGAATTCGAATCCTCTGGAGGTCTATGTGTTTACTCAGCAGTATGAATCTAAAAGGCTTAGTCTATACGTTTTTAATTGCTTTTTTTATCGTCTGGAGTTGGCTTTTGTGCAACTGGTAATCCAAGGATCAAGATGCAATAAACGGAAATCTGTGTTGTTTTTTAGTTTTCCTGGTCCTGATTTCTAAACCCAGTAATATTATTCTCTTAAACTGATTTTTCAAATGGTTTTAAAACTCGTTCATTTACATTTATTTATCTTTCTGGTGCAATTAATAGATAAAAAATTAAGTAATCTATTAATTATTCTTCTATCGTATAAAACCCTCCAACATATCCTTATTTGTGATTTGAATACATTGAAGTGCATGATTGGGAGGCAATATTATGTTCACCCTGGTTATTGAGCATTCGGGTTGGAAATTGCTTAAGTAGGCACGGAACTAACTGTTCTTCATTGAACATGTTGATAACACTGCCGCAAGCGAAAAAATAATAATACTAGTACACAACAAACACATGTTTGCGAGTATTATTCCCTAACGAACTCTTTTACCAGATTTATGCATTTTTTAGTTACTGTTGAGAATCGATCTCGAACCCCTGTTTCGATGTCAAGCATTTCCCCAACTAGGTCATGAAGGTAGTCAATTATTTAAAAAATACTCTTACTCAAAAAATGTTGTAATTTATAGTTGTATATTCGTTAAAAAAATTTAGGTGATGCGTAATTTTCACATTTTTATGTATGTATTAATAAAGTATTGAATGAAAATAAAATCAAATATTCTCTAAGTTGAAAATTTCTGTGGTGAGGTGTGGAAGGATCAAATTTATATATTATTTTTCTTCGACTAAATATATTTGTTTCCTTCGTTTATTCATACTAACTATTCTTAAATCTAATTAAAATGTATGTTCTTTTAAATATGGGGTTTATGGTGTTAAATAAAAAAACACTATTTTGTTTATGTTAAAAAAACATTGAAAAAAGTAATTTTTTTAGAAAATGAACTACTGACTTAAAACTTTAAATATAATTCTACGATATTTTCCAAATTCAAAAATATAACGAATTTAAAGAACAATATTTTATCAGTATAAAAACATCTTATTTTTGTTCAATATATTTCTTTCCCACAATTTACTTTTCAAGCCCCTTGCCACTCAAATATTTTTACAGTTTACTGGGCATAACAATGAAATATTTCATATCGTTTTCTTAATACATCCGATTTTCACAATAAATTGTGTTTTTGATAGATTTGTTTCAATATATTGAAAATTAAACGATGATATAAAAAATAGCCTACCGAAACGGCAAGAATTTTATTATACTCGTAAGTCTACTGTTGCAATAAACACTTTTCGCAAATAATGAAATATTCATCTCAAATAAAACTTGTTTTTAATTTCTATGTAACAAAATCAATTTTTGGCTTAGAAGATATTTTTTCTGATGCACTCGTATTTATAACGCTGTAATAAAGAAATTTGGATCAAGGGCAAAATGAATATTGTATATTTTTTTAAACTTCTAGTGGTTCGAAAATATTTAAAATATATCTTACTTAAGTTTACCAACACATTCGTCAAAGGTCCATGGCTTTGTCTCCCGTTAATTTTAAAGAGACGACCTTCGGGGTCTAATTGATATACTGCTTTACTGCTAACCTGGAGCCTTTGGATTCGATTTAATATGAACCCCAAATAAAGAATCCTAGACTGGTTTACACAAGACTTTTGATGAAATCTTCCCGGTTGATTTGAAGAAATTGTCATCTAGGCATAAGTTTTTTTTTTATGCCACAGAAGTGAAACGCAATGTGGTACAGTAAAACCAACAGATATGTTTGTTTTAGATGTGTTTTGAGAAGCGAAATGAAACCTTAGAATAAATTTTGATTTGTTAAGTTAATAAGTTTCGACTCAATAAATGCAAGCCGAACATATCTTCTCTCTTTTTCATCGCGTGCCTCAGCAATGCGTCGTGTCTTCTGTTATTTCTGGAACTTGATGTTCCATTTGTCTTAATCTTTCCAGATTCTGAATCATGTTGAACGCAACGTTTAAAAAAGATTTTGTTAACATCTCAATTTAACCCATTTATCTTCAAGACAATCTTCTTGTTTTCTCTCAAATATACCGGCGAAAACTATTTTCTCAAAAACGTTGTCCTTTTTTGCATAGTGTCCAAAGAGCGTAAGATCTTTTCTGCATATTGTTGCAGGTCTTTCAGTAATCGCTAATTATTTAATGAAAGAGACGTTGGTGCGCCTTGCGGTCCACGAAATACCCAGCACCTGCAATCAACAGAGTATCTCGAAGACGTCTATCATAATTATTTCTTTCTTCCTTATCGTTCATGTTTCCACTCCATACAGTGATATAAGAATACTTGATATTTAACAAAACGGATTTTAGTTTTGCTGCATAAAAAAAAACAGAAAATATAAGTTACTCAAATACCACAGATACCACCACACTACTCGATACTTATAATTTAACTATCCAAACGACTTTTATATATTAAATGACTATCCTTAAACGTATATGTAACAAACATTTAACACGTTTTCATGAGCTTGAGTGTTCGAGCATAATCGCTTCCATACAATAAGAGAATCTCGTTTATATCTCTCATAGAGAATCTGAAATGCAAACGCGGCAAATTACCAAATCTAAAGGCCGTTAACACCACCTTTCTCTCCTTACATTCTACTTATTTTGGTATTATGTCATATTCTTAATCTGTCAATAAGATTAGATTTGATTCCAGATTTATAACACCATTGAGAAGAGCTTATTCTCTAAAAGGCGCTATGTGAATAATATTTTTATTATTAATATTATACTATTATTATTGTCTCAGAAAGATATCCCTAGTTTGAGTAAGACAATTAAAAACTTTAACCAAAAAAATATTCAGTATATTAAATACCGTTATAAAAGCCCTCTGGAACGGTTAAAATATACGATTTTGTGAGGGATATTATTTACAAATCCGTTACGTGTCATCCACATAAGCTAACAGTCCGCTGCATGCAGAATACAATACTGGCATATTATTCCTCGGGTATGGAACTCACTCGAAGATTGTTTCGTAATACAGCTCGGTGCACGTGATATTTAAAAATATACATATAAAATAATCTACTTATTTTGCGAACCAGTCTTCCTCTGCAGACAGGTAACGTGATCGTCTGAATAAGAACTCAGGACAGGAGTGGACGACAAAAGAAGATATTGGAAAGTGGTACGTTCGACAGTGATCTGCTGAAATTCATTTCAAAAATACATTCGACAACAATTCAAAAATACATTCGATAAAAAGTATAACAAAAAAAAACAAATGCTTTAATCTTTGGACAGATTCCCAAATAGTTGTGTTCGGCTTATTTTTAACTGTAAAAACTACGACCATATTTTGGAATACTGCGCCAGACTTAAATGTATCAAAATAAGAAAACAAAGAAATCTCCACGTTCTGTCAACCATCTTTGTAGTATTGAACAATCAGTCTTAAAATTCAGTATTCTTTCTCTGTATGGACTGCCTCTTCGATATGGTGATGGCAAGGACCTTTGTATTCCAACACAACATACGAGTTCGTCATAGTACAGTTCATTTATCTCGACTCGACTATGGGACGGTCTGCCTTAGTCAATCAGATCCTTATCAATTTTTAAGGTAAAACCAAAAACACTACATTATTCTCAAAAAATATAATATATAAAATAATTATTGTCTGTAAATCTGTATAAATCCTATCATATTCCGTTTATTTCTTAAGATTTATTTTATGTTATATTTACTCAAATATTATATGACTCATTAAATTTTAAGCACGGTCATGAATAACGATAATAATAAAAAAAACTGTTTAATTGTAAGAGAAGTATCAAATCCACTAAATTTATTTTCATGAAAGTTTTAAAAAAAAAATATATATATGTCCATCTCTTAAGGGAGTGGGTATAAATAAAGTGCTGAAAATTGATTATAAGTGAAAATAGAGCCAAATAGGGTAAAACTGGTACCTACATATTCTCCAACAATAAAACACTTTTTAAATTTTTCTTATCTTTTCTTTTATTGCTTCTATTGAAAGATTATGATTGACTTTAAGTCATATTAAATTTCTTTTGTGTCCTGTCTTAGATTGTCATAAAACTCATGAAGAACTTTAGTCTCCTGGATGATTTTTCTCAAAATCAGAGATTTGACTTAACGTTATCTAATGGTCTCTATTTCAGTTTGCCATGTAGACTTATTTTATATTGTTGGGCTTGCATAATGTTTTTTTTGCCGTCTCAAGTGAGATCTATTAACATGGTATCTCCATGCCAAACCTTATGTCGCTAGTTTTTATTGACTCGTTATTTTTCGAGTTTCTTCATTAGATCTCAGTTTACACTCTCCTGCAGCCTTGCGCTGTGCTGCCACGGCTTCGAAGAGTATTCACAGGTGACATACGTATGTCCTTTTTCTTACATTAAGCAATTTCCACCCCAAAGATATTTTCTCGGTTACTCCTCCCATCGGTCAATAAACACGTGGATGTACTTTATGTATTTCTTGTAGACTAAACGTTAAAGTAGGCATGCCCATGCCTACTATATATTTATTACAGTGAAATAAAAATTAAAATAATTGCACCATATGATCTAATAATGCGCTTTTGACATCGTCAACATCTTACCGCGTTAGAGCTTTTGATAATTGCCCGTTTAAAAAAATTCTCGCGTAAGCAATTGAAACCACCTTTCCTTGAGAAGTGTTTTCGCTAATTGTATTGGAATCTATGAAAGTTCGCAAAATATCGGCTTCAGTCCATTGTTGAATAAAGCAATATGAATCAAAATTTCATTTTTTTTCGTAGAATGGATGTTTAAAGTGATAAACTCAGAAAAAAAACAGAAAATATGAAAATTCGAAGAGTTCCTTTATAAAACTGTGGTCATTCGTTGGTGTAAATGGTAAATCCATCCCTGGCGGTGCATAAAGGACGGTGCACACAGCCGCGCGCACGCACACTGCACTCGCATTGTCTATAGCGGTGGACCGGCCGATATGCGATATCCGTTACACTCTCGCTACTCACACAACTCTCACAGTCAGGAATGTGCGCCGAGATTTATAATGCATTTCTCTCCTGCCTCTTTCGATTCACGAGTTACTATGTTCATTTTGCATATTATAAAGTTTTCATTATATATTTACTTGTTGAAATCTTTTAGCACTATTAATATGTTTTTTTTATGATAACATATTTCATTTGATAAAAATTTTACGAACATATTATTATAATTGGAATACGTGAATATATGAATATTAATCTAAATGCTTTTTAATTATTAAAATATTATTATAATCTTACATACATTGGATATGAAACCAAATGTTTGACAAATAACTTCTTGGAAGAATAATGAACCGTAATCCCGTAAATATAATTCAGAAAACAATGCAATTACTTTTTTAGCGTTTATTTTGTAAAGATCAAATAAATTTTATATCAGTCACTTCATTTTTGACTGGAAGTTTCTGGTTGTAGTCTTGAAAGCGATGAAAAATGCCCCAGTATGTTATTCAAAATAAAAGCTGATTGTGGGCAAATATACTCATAAGGGTTTGAATATGTTAACATCAGTAATAAAATTGATGTCAACGTGTATCAAAATTAAAGTACAAACTATGAACCATTATATTCCATTCCAATCGTATCAATACCCCCAGATCTATATCATATCAGCCCTGAAAGACACAGCTGTGATTGCATTGGGGCTTTTTTCTTTCGAGCAGCACACGGGGCAGAATGGGCAAACCATCAGAAGTGACATAGATTAAATGTAACTACACATACATAGTAACGTGTCTTCTGCGCCAATCTTCCATCTTAAGAGGTTCTTTTTTATCTACCCATATGTACCACCGGCAGGCACTCATACGACTATATCAATACCTTCATTATATAAAAAGAGTTATATTGCATTATTTTACTCTTTCAATATACTCGTATATTGTACATTCTGGTGGATTTTTATCATGTAGCAATCTCTTTCAGTCAGCCAAAAATGTGTTTAATAAACTTTAAGTGTAAACCAAACTGAAACCCTTTTTCAAAATATGGGTACTAACGAATCTAACTTGTAACCCCAGGATTGGAAGACAGGTGTCCAATCAACTAGGCCACGAAGGTCGTTTAGTGTTATAGAAGAGAGTTTATTAAGAATGTTGTTCTCAGTGAAGTTATTTTCGCATTGAAAAGCAAATAGCAAAGATAAACATGGTTGCAAAAACTTTTGGAAATTAAATTTTACGACTCACCCAATTAAACCTTAGAACGGCAGACCTACATTTGCGCCCAGCATCACACATAATTTGAATTCGGAGCACAGGTCATTACCATTCCTTGCTGTTAATATGGCTGTTGGGAATAAAGTTGTGCGCCAGCGGAGGCAGGATTGCCGGTGAGGTGAGTGCTATTCTAACTTTACCCACCCTCCTGTCGTGGCGATATTGTCTGCACCTGTAAGGGACTGCATTTTTGGAATTCCGCGTACGGTATGCTATGCATTTATCAATATTTATTTCGAAATTGGAAAAAAATGTTAAAATTTTCAATTAGCTGCATGTTTAAAATTCCACATACACATACTGTATATTCTACGAGTATATCTATACATTTCTAAATTCGAAGGAAAATTTAAAAAAAGTAAACACACCTTTTTTTATTTCAGATACGGTTTGTTAAGAAATTTGTATACAATATTTCGAAATTTGATTTATATGGATTTCCAAAAGTTGTCGAAATACAAAAAAATAATGTTGGTAAAATATATTTTTTAAGAAAAAGGCGAGTGTATTATATTTAGGTTTTTATAATTTATTTATCATATTTTACACAATAATTACGAGTACATAATATAAATGTCATATGAGCATTGTATTGCATTATGTACACTTTCGTTGTATAAAGTAAAACCTAGCAGATTTATTGCCATTTGGCAATTTCTTCCAACCAACCAAACAATGTTAAAATATCCTTAAATGGAATCTAGACTGGAACGTTCTTTATTTAAATATATTTAATATGGATACCAATAGAAAGGCGTCCGTCTTATCTATCAGTCCAGAATTTTATTTCATGTTTTTTCTTAATCACATACTTGTATTTCAAACGATTAAAAACCAACGAATAATTCAACTAATACCGGTATAAATGACACACATTTAAGATTGTAACACCCTGTTACGATTGGGCACTGGTCTGCGGGGGAATGTGTCGCCGGGCGCTGCATAGACAGATGGAGACTGTGGACTGTGTTTTGTATGCGAAGTGGACGATGGAAATTAGAGTGCGATATATCCTGACAGCATATAGAATAAACAACAAACTGTCTAGTCTACTAGAAAATGAAATTATTCAGTGGTTTATAAATTCCTCTGGGAAATTACATTAATATGTTCTGATATCAAATAAATTACACAGGTCTAAATTTTTTTTTTTTACAAAAATGAAAGTATAACTTAATAGATTTTGAGGCGCTGATTACAAAAGCAAAATTCGAAATTCAGGGTTAACACTGGCCAACAAGATTAAACGGATATTTCTGTATTGAAATGTTGTCCTTGTTCATTGATTTAGCAAATGCTTTCACAAGACCGAATTTTATGTGTAATGGTGGTAGCAAAACTTCTACACGGATTTCACCAACCACTAGTGAATCCGTGTAATGGTTTATGGTGACACATCTAGTTCACACTAGTGGTTCACAGTACAAACTGGTGGGTTTATATCCATGTGGTAATTTCTTCCAACCATTCAGATATATGTCAAGGATATCTACAGGGAAAACCAGTCTGAAACCCTTTTAAAATAAATTGGGTCCCTACATAAATTGAATCTGTATCCACTGGTTAGAAGACAGGCGTCTTACCAACTAGGCCACAAAGATGGTTCCAGTATGATTCTATTTAATTTAGTTCATATTTCAAAAGTCCAGAACTAACTAGTCATGTTACACGTTACTTATGTGCCCAAAACATTTTATTAATAATGAAGCATTAACTATAAATTATTTTTACAATTCCAGCATAATAAAAATACACATATAGATCAATCAGTATTGGCATTGTAATTACTTTTATATGACATTGACTACTAACAAGAGGAAAGTGAAGAAGTTGATCTTGCGGGGATGAAATGAGAAAATTATATCGCTTTGTTATTGCGTTGAGTTTGTCATTAAACTGTTTTATTTTTATTTTGTAACACTGTTTATATGCTCTTAATAGGATTTTATGTGCTTTTTTTTCTTATCTTTTGAACCAAATATGTAAATTGACCGTTTAAACAAAATTAATAAAATTGCTTTTAAAATATTTTGTCAGTCTATGGCTACTTTTTTATTGGTATATTTTCTATGGTATATAAATTTAATATGACATAATATCTTATACACGTCGCACCCACGTCCATGTGCGTGCTTAATCAATATTCGTAACTGTAAACAAATAATTCTCAAAAATAGTTAAACAACCGTTTTTAAAAATTGCAAAGCTTATAAATCATTCAATACTAACGGCGATTCGCGTGTAAAAATAAAAATTGCAGAATTGATTGTATGTCATATTTTCTAATGACCCTCATTTACATTAATTTAATATAACCTACGACCGCTTTTAAGTTGATTTGCAGGCTTAAAGCATATTACGCGATTATTAAGTGATAAAAATACATGATTATATATAATTATTGTTTATTTTATTTTTTTAATTAATGCTTAAATACCATATCAAATGTCCGGGCTTGGCCACAAATCGAATAATGAAAATGTATGCGAATCACGAAGTGGCCAATTCTTTCAAGATGGGATGAAATTTGCATATTAACCGATATCTTATTATTTCACGGCGGCAAATGGGGTATTTTGCATGCATTTATGCAAATGTTACTTCTAAAATGTAAGGCTAGTAGCAGGTGTATAATAATATGAATAACATAGATAATGACAGAAACTCTGGAAAAAATATTCAACATAATCATGTGAGAATTTCGTTACTTAAAAGTAAAATGAGATAAATTTTTATATTGATGAAAAAATTTAAAATTTAATGAGCTACTCGTAAGTAAGTAAAGTTTATAATAAAAGGAATGATTACTTTTATTGAAATTAAATTGAAAAATTCAATAATTTAACTGGTTGAATTCATGAAAAAAGCTTCAAGTGCATGTAGTGTCATTTCTATATGACGTTCTTAACTGTCTCGCTACCCCCTTATATCTCGTCAAAAAAATCCAGCGCCTGTCCGATCACAAGCTTAGAGATTGCTTTTCAAGTTCACCGATCTTCATTTTTCATCTCGTCCTTTACTGTCTATGACGTTAGGCTCTGGAATCAGTAACCGACTAATATAAGACTCACTCCGACATTGGCGTATTTTAAAAAGCGACTCGAAAAGTATTTTTATTCCCTTGAGAGACGGAACGTGTTTGCTAGCCCCCTCATTATCTTTCTTCTCAATATTCCTTCCGATCTCCGAGCTGCAGATAAATTGGTATATTTTATATATTTAAATCATTAAATGTATTTCATCATTTTATTTTCTTTACATAAAGATATTATGTAAATCCCCATTGGAAATAAATTTCTAAAAATTATTTTCTGATTGGTTGAAAAAAATTACTATGATCAATAAATTTGCTAAATTGCACATTGTAAATGAATCAAGATGAGTATATAGTCAAATAAAATCATATTTGAGTACATAACTCAAATATTTTTTTGGTCGGATAACCTGTTTGAAACATTGTGCATTTTTAAATTTTGATAGAAAAAGACATTTTTATAATTAATGAAAAATTATGCGGCTTTGGTCACAGAAATTTAAATGTTTTGATACACTCACAAGCTATAACGATAAAGTTCTGATTCGATATTTGGTGGATTTTAAGTTCAACTATTTTTACCTCAGTCTATTGTAATGGCGCTAATAAGTTTGAAAAATAGGCCTGACAGTAATTCGTACCACATTCCTTGTGATGTTTGTTACTAAAAATCAATTTAATTTAAATTTGTCCTAATAAATTTTTTGCCATAAATGTGGTTGAATTAATTTACTAAATACGGTGATGTTACGTTACTGTGAGTTTTGTGGAATCTATGCATATTAAATTATTTTGCTGAACAAAGTGATGTTTAGTCAAATTGAGATTTGTGCTACTTATGGATACTAAATAATTTTATTAAACAAGGTGTGGTGACAATGAGTTTTGTGTTACCTATGTTTATAAAATTATTTTTATAAACAAGGTGATTGTATGAAATGACAATTAATTTTGTCATATCTACGTACACAATGTATATTGAACTAGTTTACTTAATAAAGTGATGCTGTGTAGTAACAATGAACTTTCAAACTACCTGACGAAACGAGGATGAGATAAATCTTGAGTGAAGTTTTTCATGTTCCTTAAAACAAAAAAGTTATATCGTAAGGTTTCTAGTAAGAGTTAGTAAGTGTCAAATTAAAAAAAAGTGTTCTGATAGTTAATATCAAATGGGCAGTAAACATATCAAGTATTTTTTTTTAATATAACTTCAAAAACTATTTGATAACAAACGATACATAAATAGGTGTTAACCAAATTTTTGTAATATGTAATTTTTTTGTTGTAAAATTATTGTTTTTTTATTTTAGTTACACATTACTGTTACTGTCAATGAATAAATCCCACTTTTCTTTTAATCGCTGATTTAGGAATGTGTTTGAAGTATAAAAGTAAAATATCTCACAAACAGTAAAATGTTAATTACGAATTCGTGCCAGAAATCCAATGATATGAAAAGAAAAAAAAATTAATTGCATACACCAGTTACGAACGAAAGATTTACTAAGTAATTCGGTTATAGCAAAAAAAAGGTTTTTATCGCCTTCACTTTCCACTGTATAAGATTCTGCAGCTGTTGGCGAAGTCCTCGACCGGTTCCCATGCAATGCAGCCACCGTGACTCAAGGACAACAGCTTACGGAGACATGACTTGGCCAAGCCAACAGCCTTCTTGCTTCAGCAATTGAGATACCTTCAATTGAGTTTTTTTTGCTAAATGAGTAAGCTTTATGTTACTTAAGTATAATTAAAGAAAAATCTTACTTAAATACTTAACATTTGTTCATAAGTCTATTAATTGAAATTATAGTTAAATTACTTGATTGAATATATTTTTGACGTAGCATGGCATGTTGTATGGCATCAGGGCGGCATATCTTATCATTTTTTTATTCTCAATAATTGATCTAAAAAAGAGAGAAGTATATATCATATAATAAATTATAATACAAAACCGTTACCATAATATTCTACAAATAAAGATTTTCTTTGAAATTTAAGCGAATATTTGACAAATTGGTTGGTAGTTTATAGTTTTTATCGCCTATTGTTTTTAGGTTCTACTAGTTTCGACGCGTCCACAGGCATTATCGTTATGATGCTAGTGATTAATGTCTCCAAAAACAATTGTGATCTCACTACTGCTTGGTGTTGCCATGTCAATTTGAGGTGTTACGTTCTCGTAATAATGATCACCGTAAGTACTTGATCAGTCTATTTCTTGTGAGGTTTTTCTGTTTATTTATGGGAGATAAATGTTTTCAAAGTGTAGGTTGTCGGATGAGGGATTATTTATAACTGTCATCGAATTTGGTTAATGTTTTATAAGGGAAATTTCGATGATATGTACTTATTTTTCTTAGAGATCACTTTATTTTGATCGAATCTGATCCGATATATTTTTAATACCTTCATCAATTCAATTTTTAATACCTTGACGTCCTCTGTGACCTAGTTGGTAAGATGCATGACTCTCATCCGCGTGTTGCGGGTTTGATTCCCGTTTCAGCTTGATAAAAATAAATTAGTATGGATTTCCACTAAAGACATCTTTCTGGTCGGTTGAAAGAGATTTTCCCATGGCAATTATCCAGCTAGATTGTACTGTATACAACAAAATTCTAATATAATATAATACAATATAATTAGTTTTATAGATTTTTTATTTCTCGTCATATTCTTTTACGTTTTTATACGAGTATCTATTAAAAAAAAACGTTATACTCGTATGTGTACAAGATATCCGAGTTTGGGCGTTAAAAGTAACAATTCACGTTAAAATACAAAAAATTCTATAATAAATAAACGCAAAAAATGTATTCACAGTTTTATAAAATTAATGTTAAATTTAAAAAAATATGTTTTGACTTTACTATACCTCAATGGTTCAAAATATATTTAATTGACCTGTGTTGTTTTTTTATCCTTTATCGGTTCCATTAAACGCTGCGGATGCATCGCATTGCAAAATGATTGCATACCAAACAGAGGATTTTAATCATGAGCCGATTAAATTATTATCTTAATCGGAGAGACGTGTGGGCATGTGCATGTGCAATGTGCAGTGAGAAGAGGGTTTTCGACGAGTTAATCTCTCCTTTACTTTTTCATAACTGTTTCTCGCTGTTGTTTTGTATGAAATTTTTTTACGAATCGTGGAGTTAAAAAGCATTCTTCAAAAGTAGGTATTTTGCTCATTCTTAACTTTTCATTGAATTTTATACGTGGTGTTTTTTAATTTTATTGTGAATTTTATATTTTATCACGAACATGCGTCAGCATTGCCAGGCGACTCAGCAGGATCCACGGGTCTGTGCCATCTGCGGAAGGAAGTGTGTATCTAAGATAGGGCTTTTTTCTCACTTAAGAGCACATGATCAACGCGAAAGAGCAGCTCAAGGTCGACGTTGGAGTGGCGAAGGGATCCTCGACTGCGAGGCCCAGCAACGAAGACGACGATACGCGGTCATTATACAATTCTGTATGACTCTTATATACAATTCTGTATCTCCTCCAGTTAGGAAATTATTTAGAAGTCTTCTTGTTATATTAAATCATATAAATATTGTAACATTAGGTCATTTTTTTTGGGGCAAGCAAGATAGAGCACTAAACTTTTTATCACAACCCATTTATTTCGTTTCCTCTATATTCTTATTACTCATCCAGTTCGTTCTGTTTCTCCTCACAACCTTTCCATATTTCATTCACTCGATTTAACCATATTTTTTCTTGCGTTCTTTCCCACGACACCCATTTATGCGTTTATCATAAACTTGTTTAGACAGTATTTTGTAATATATTCGTTCAACATGTCCAAACCACCTTTTAAGGTGCTTTTACTCACTCTAATTAATACTCGTACATCAATTTTAGCTCAAATTCATCCTTTATGTAATTTTTTTGTAATATTTGTTTAAGCTGACAATTAGAGTGAGTTTGAATCCTGAGTATTAGTGTTTTTGAGAAGAGCCTCTCCTTTAAACGGCGCTATGTGAATTGTCTTATCATTATTACGTTTCTTTATAAAATGTGGTACAGTCTGGTTTTCCTTTGAGACTTCTTAATCGGGTGTCTTGTTTGGAAGATATTAAAAGGACATACATACCATCACGCAATTTCCCTGTCGGGGTAGGCCGATAGGACAGAGCACCAGACTTTCTCATCTCCATACTTCTTCTTTCCATACACTTTCATACACTTTCTCCTACAACTATACGATTTCTCTGATTTTCTACGTTTCTTTCTTTCAGAGTATCCTTAACTTGATACACCCATACTTCCTTTCACACGTCTTCTACTCACATTTACCAAATATATAATTTGCACTGTATATTTGGAAAAAATGTCAACAGTGTATTAAAGCCTCCAGGTTACACTGTATACAACGATAGTGTAAAACAAATCAGTCGAAATATTTTATCCTTATACATACTCGTATATCCAAGTATTCAAGAAAAACATTGCGAATGGTACTCATGCGATACAGATTAGGAGGCAATAGAAAGACCCAATAGAAGAAAATATGTTAACATCATCAGGTATCAAATACCAACCATTACGAATAAAAAAATAATTTACTGTGTATATTTACAGTTCATTTTTCTTTGTAGCACAGCACATCGGTGTCGAACTTGTAAAAAGAATAATACAGACATGGTCCTATGGGGAAATTTAATTACGGGGTTGAACATACATAGATACCATCACATCGTATCACTATCTGGGTAGGCAGAAAGGACAAAGCGCCAGGTTTTCCTATCGCGACACACATATTTTGCTTATTTTGCATCTATACATCTTCTTATGCAGCTCCTACGATTTATCTGACTTATAACTTTTTCTGCTTTCAAAACATTATACACTTGGTCCAACCATACTTTCTTTGGTCTTTTCTCTACCACGCCTTTCACTCACATTTGTTAGTCTTTCTTCATTCATTCGTTCTACGTGTCCAAACCTTCTCCGAGTGCTGTTCTTCGTCTTGCTCAACGCAGCCTTAAGTTTACGCTTATCCCTAGTCACTTTTTTCCGTGTTCTATTATACATTGTCACCCCATGTATTCTCCTAAATGCACGCGTTATTACAGCACTTATTCGTCTCTTTTCAGTGTTGTTCAACGCCCACGTTTCGCTTCCATGCATCTAAATTGGTACCAATATATACTTTTGTGGACTGGCGAAGAAGACGGAGGTCTTTGTAACCGGTAGTGAACTGAATTAAAACAGTGGTGAACACAAAATAAAAAAATTGCGTTCTTTTTATTTTATTTAAAAAAAATGTGTAAAGTGTATGTTTAAGTAAACTTCAATATTAAGAGTGTATTGATCCTGCGATAAAGTTAATCACTTATTTACTCCAAGGGGCTCTAAAATAATGAATTTATTTACATTTTCTTCAATTCTTCACGGCCATTAAACCCGAGCTAATAACACGATCCTCAAATCACATTAGCTCTCTTCCCTCAAAGAAAAGGACGTTTTGTCATTTTTATTGATTTATTTATGAAGCTCTGAGTTAATATCTTTTTTATGGCTACATAAATCAAAAGGAAGTTTTACCACACTAAAAGAAAAGGGACAGACAGAGAGGGGATCGTTTCCCATCTTAAGAAGTTTTGTAAGCTCAAGAATTTCGAGCGAAGCTTTGAATGGAGCATATAATATCCTTTTAAAGAAAGAAATCCTTATATTTGTGTTTCGTTTCAGTTCTGCTTGATCCTTGATTACCTAAGCAGAAATTTTATTACCTTTGAATTCTACGGTGAGAATAACTTACATATTAAAATAGTCATAAAATTTCTTAGTAATAAAAACAGTTTGCTTTTATTTTGCTGATTTATAACTCGTAAATGTTTTGTTACCATAAATTCAATAGCAAAAAGTGTTCCCCAGCAGTATTTTTATTGATATACGTGGATTATTTAATATTTAACCTTGTTTTGTAACATGACGTTTCCTTAAGAATAAATTTTAGTACTTTCAATAAATATATGCAAACAATACAATTTGTCGATAAAAAATAAAATACATATATTAATTTTAAAGTTATATAAAAAGTAATATGAAGAACCTATATAAAAAGTAATATGACTAACTATATTATTCCTTTTCTAAACATTTAGTACGAGTACTTTGATGTTTCGAAGTGGTATAAAAAATCAAAAATATCCTCCAAATGTTCAATACAAGTATATGGTATATCATCACGCATTTGCCCAGTATGGGTAGACGCCAGACATTCCTATTACGACACACATATTTCACTTGCACCACTTCAACACACATCTCTCACCTGCTCTACTTCAACACACATCTTTCACCTGCTCTACTTCAACACACATCTTTTACCTGCTCTACTTCAACACACCTCTTTCACCGGCTCTACTTTAACACACCTATTTCACGTGCTCGACTTCAACACACCTTCTCATACGACTCCTACGATTCCTCACAATTAAAATATCATTCACTTAATTTAACCAAAGTTTGTTTGGTCTTCATCTATCTTGCTTTTCACTCGCATTTACAATGTTTATTTTTTATGTTAATTTTTTTAAATTTATTTATTTTGTATGCCCAAACCATGTTAACATATTCTGCTTCATCTTGCTTAATACACCAAACGGAAGATAACATTTATCCCTAATCACTTCATCCCATATTTTGGCATACATTGATATCTCATATCATCTCGGTGCACGCATTTTTACAGCATTTATTCGCCTTCTTTAATTTTTTTCTACGTCTATGTTTCACTCCCATATATCAAAGAAGCTATTACTACTATGGTGATGTGGACTATCAGCATATTTTGATAACTTTCGGCGCTTGCATATATTAAAGTTCTGCTAGATCCTTTATTTAATTACGAAAAATCATCATCGCTCCATGTGATTTAGAAATTTCGATTTTTTTTTAAAGTACAAAGGGTTGTAGTGAAAAATAACATTTAAGCAGTTATTAGAACTTGGCCATAAATCACAGATAAAACGTGTTCATAATATTTATTTATTTTTGAAAAATATTGCTTTTTAATACAATACACGTTTACCACTGTAATCTGTGAAAATTCCAATGTAAAATAAGAGTTATGTGCTTATTTCCTTTCCAGCCACATTCCCCGTCATCTGTCATTTTATACAAATGCCGCAATGAAAGTTCTGCAAACTTTTCAATGCAACTCGAATACAACCAATTTATTTCTTAATCCGGTAAGATTTACGTTTGCCACCGATTTCATAGTAATATTTGATGGCACGATTTTTATTCAAACGAATTGCTCTTTTATTTCACTCATGTTGTTTGGTAGTTTTCATAAACCATTAAACTGTTTTCACTGTTCTTTTTAAAACATTGTTACAGATATTCTGGAATACTGGAATATTACAAATATTCTGGAAGACGGGACAATAAGCTTTTTGATTAGATTAAAAATGTAAACACCACAGAAAAGCTCTAGAAATAAATTTGATAAATATTTGGGACCATGGTTTATTTTTACATCTATAAAAGTGCTAAATAAATTAATCGTATCAAATTCCCAAATCAATCAATACTTGTTCTACTCTATATAAAAAAACCGCAAAGTTTATTAATGACAAAACAATAATGAAAAATAAATAAATATAGTTGTAAAAGTTATCAAGACTTTTTATGGGTTATCATCCATATATAAATATCTTTGTATTGTATCATATTTTTATTGTATACAGAGCAACTTGGCGGATTGATTGTCAAGTGGTAATATAATCCAACTGATAGTAATTTTTAATGTAATTGGGTACCAATGGGAATCGAACAGCCATCCCGGGTCAGAAGACGGTCGTTCCACCAACATGCACATGCGAGGTATAAAAAAACATTAATATTATTTAAATATTATATTTCTCATCGAAGTTTACTTTAAAATCAAGAGTGAAAATTACAACAAATAACAATCATTATAGAAATCAGTTCAATAAAAAATATCTCTGTCAATATTGTCAGCATACTGAAATATCAAAGTTCTAAATACATACATATATATCAACACGACGTGTCCTTTACGGGGTAGGTAGAGAGAACTAATCTCCATTTTTTTTCTTCCCATGCGCAGAACTTTGCCTCCTCCCCATTCATACATTTCGTCATTTGAAATCATCGACTATTCATACTCCTTATTTTACTTTCTGTTAAAATCTAGTCTATTTGATCCAGTCAAATGTTCATTTTTCAATCCTTTCCACAAACACCTTACACTGCTTTATTATACACTTGCTTTGTAATTAATTCTTTCCACATATCCAAACCATCTTAAAGCACATTTCTACGTCTCACTTAAAACATGCATTTTATTTATGAAATAATTTTTGATGTCTTCTTTCATATAGTGACACTCCACATTTTTTTCTGAGCGCACGCATCTCCACAGCCTTCGTCTAAGCACTTTTATCATTTTTCAGCTAAGTCCAAGTTTTCCTTTCATACGTAGGTATGTTAGGCACCAATACACTAGGGTGTGTTGTCATTTTGTTACTTTTAATATGTTTAAATTGATGTAAATATGTGCATGGTCCTTTATATATTTACCAACTAGTGTTGAAAGAGTCAGAAAGGCTCTCTTTTCTGTCGCAACATTCACATTTTTTTCTTGTCTTTATTCATACGTCTTCGTCAGCTCTCAAAACTCCCTCTGTAAGTTGTTTTCTTTCAGTACAAACCGAAAATAAGGTATTCCTCTTTAAATTTCATTATTTCATTACCCATCATTAGCTTACATAGAAATAGAAAAAAATATTTCTAAACTTTTATTGAACTTGAATACTTTCATGCATTAGTCATCGTTGTTATATTGTCTTCATCCAAACAAATTATTAATTTGTTATTTAAATAAGTATGTTCACAAATGGTTTTAAAATCCCGCGTTTTATAATGAATTGGAATCTTGTACGGCACATTTAACTCATTTTATTGTTCCGAGTATACTTAAATTGTTTTCCCATCTGACACTATCTAATAAATTTCAAAATTAAGATAACTTTTCTCTCAATTTCTCGTTATTCCCTCGAAAATCCTCAATGAGCATTTTTCTACTTACCATGCTATTTTAGAGAATTACAAAAAAAAACATTTTCAAGTGTTTTCATTTTAATTATGAAACACATATTTAATAATACGGAAAAAAATCATAAGTTAAGTATTATTCAGTGTTATTAATTGATTTACGCTTGATTTAATCTTATTTAACGAAGTAAATATGTAACAAACAATGCAGGAATGAATATTTAAATTATAATGAAATTTATTCCATGCCAACTGAACCAACTCTTTTAATCTAAAAGAAGTGGTACTCAATAGAACTCAACAAAAAATACTTGCCAGTATCTTTTTAAATTGTATTGGGCCCATACACGACGATGTTCAATCGAATCTAGCCTATATGCGCAAGATAACAAACACGTATACTGTAACAACGTAACGCTATAGAGCAAAAAAGAGGGCATGGCTACACGATGTTATTGTCCATAAACAATTTGGTTAATAAGTAAATCTAACATTATGTATGCGGAATATTAAAACTGAAATTTTAAGTCATCGATAAAATACTTGGAACGCCAGATTATTAGTGACGAAAGCCACATATACCGATATGTAATATGAACAAAATTACTGTTTATTTTTGCGAGAAATGTTTTCACCAACTTCATCCCTACTCCAACTCTTCTTAACGTTTGTTTTGTTAGTAAGATGTCCAGAAAAAAATCCAAGTTCTTGGCTGACATAGTATGCCACTCAACTAGATAAATTAGTAGATTAACATCAATTTTGTATGACAAACATATTTGCGAGATTTTTGTGGGTATTTTGAGTGGCAAATATTGAAGAGAAAAAATGGTCACCATTGAATAAATTATGTTTTTTTTAAGAAATGAAATTATTAATGTTGAAAGTGAGCTAAAAAGTTATGTATGGTGAAAAAGAGCACGTCATTTAGACATGTTTAACGGATAAGTGCCAAATGATTGACTAAACTAGTTTAGAATGCAAGTATGAGTCGAAAAAAGGTATGGTTGTACGAAGTGAATGAAATTTTGCATAAGTAAAGATAAGCAGTCGGAGAAACAAAAGGAATGGTATGTGGAGGGTGCGAAGGAAGTATGATGGGACAGCTGTTCCGGGCCCTGGCATACTTTGTTGGTGTTCTGTCCTGTTTGTTTACCCGAACACGAGAATGATTTTATGGTATGTACATATATTTTTTTTAACTTTCAGCGAGTCATACTTTTTTTTTATCTTTACGCATCTTATTCGTTTAGCTCGGGCTAGTAGCATTACCAAATTACTATTGTAGACGAGTATGTGTTGCTTCGTCTAAATATCATTCTCCAAGTCCAGCTGACATCAGTCTACTTCAAAATTACATCCTTTACAAAATATTTAGTAGTGATAAATGTAATATTTCTTAAATTCAAGAAATTGAATAAATCATCCTAAAAATTTATTCAAATAAAGGAAATTTATGAAAATAAATATTTATAATTAATATAAATATGGCTCACTGCCAAAGAGTGAAAATAAAATAAAATGAATACGAACAGAAACTAATTCGAAGCTTGATTCTCTTTCGATAATGCACTATCTATAAAAGTTATTTCCTTTAATCTTGATCATTGCTATTTCATTTAGAAAGAAACGCAGCCACGTGACCCGATTTCATTCGACAGAAAGACTACAAGAACACGATAGAAATACTTGATGTTTGCTCAATCCGTTAGCATCCCCAGAACACAATGAGCTGCCTTCCTGCATGATATATCTGGGTCAAGCTGGATCTATGGAAACTGAAGAATCCATTGTTCTTCCAGTCGGATTGTTCCGTTCAAATTACGATTTCAAAATCCTATGCAGTAGTAATTTATTTGCTTTAAGTAATAAGTAAATGTAAATTTCATTTCGTGTTCTATTAAACATCGTCACCCCATCGTATATTTGACAACAAACATTTTAAATTAATTAATTGAGGGTGAATAGAATAAGTAAACGAGTTAAAGGGATAGTTTAATATTTCATAAGTATACCTGATAATACATTTTAAAAAATTACAATTTAATTATAAAGTACAATACAAAAATTGTTCCCAATTTAAGGCGAAAGAAAATTATTTTCCATAGGTATATATTTAAAAAAAATATATAATAAAGAAACAAAAGATGACGTATTAATAACTTCCAAAAAAGTTATAAAAAGTTATGTCAAATGTATTTTTTTCACCTCGAATACGGTAAAAATGTTTGTATTATTCCCTCATTCCCTTAAACAAGGGGTAAACACAGAGGTTAACTTTGATAAGGAATCAAAAAAGTCTTTTTAGTGATACTATATATGAAGATAGTGATAAATGACAAATCAATGTTTTAGACCTCCTCTCAGCTACTTATCATAGGAGATCACATGAATTTTTTTTGTGCAAATTTTCGTTCTTCGTTCAGATTTGTCCATCGGGACGAGCGCGTGATGTAGCTAGTTACTTTATTAGAACTAGAACATTATTTCACGTTACTTTAAGATGCGTATTTATCCTCTTAATTTGTTTGATCCATTTTTAGAGTAAAACACAAACAAACTTGGTTTAATATACTCGTATGATCCGCTGTCATCCTCAGATCATGGCAAAGCTACTCAAAATAGTGACATGAGTTCCGCTTTTGAGGGTTTGCTGTGATATAAAATCTTCTTAACCAGATATACTATATTTATATGTTTTTTTAATATTTTAAGTAATATACTCGTAAATGCCTCGTAATGTTGAAAATAATTTATCCAAATTCTCGTTATTTGTATCCGTCTTTATTTTATGGAAACCGCAATGTGGAAAAGCTCGTATAAATAAATGTATAAGAACCCAGAAATGTGTATACACATGGATACATCCAATATAGATGGGGTTTATCCGTGAGAATTCCCATTCGAAGCCGATGTGTTATGTAAAAACCGCCCATTTCAATCAATCTCCCGAGATATTGTGTTTCAGGATAGTTTCATTCAGGCTGCGGGGAATCATGATTCGCTGAAAACACTTTAGATATGGCTTTGTGAGTAACTGTTCAAGAAAGGTTTTTACCTTTGTGAACAAATATTCAGATTGAATATTAAACAAAATAAAACCTTAGAAAAATAGTAAGTAGGTAACAATTCGGGTATTTTATTTTTAAAATTAAATAGGCATTATAAAAATATGATTTGTACCAATAATAATATTAAGGAAAAAAAGGAGTGAAAAATGTGTGTGAAAATATTGTATATGTTGTATTCAATATTTAAGGAGTTTTGGACAATAAATTCAGGTATGCGGCTGTAAAATAGTGGAGAATTAAGTGCGAGTAGGCGGGGCAAGTGGAACAGGCGGGGGACATTTATATTTGAGTAAATTTTATATGCGGTGCGTACAGGACACTTAAAGAAAACGTGGTCAAGGGTGTTCTTTCCCATTTCCCATGCGCGTGTAGGGATCTGCTTTATATGTATTTTATAAAGGTGGTTTCCTATTAGACAATGGCCTATTCTCATTCTGCATACGACAGACACAACTTGGACACATAATTTTAATGGATGTGGTTTTGTTGGCTTTCATTTGTCGTGTCCCTAGCAAACTAGGCTTTTGCCTGTATCTCACTGAGGACATATAGCATGAAAACATAAGTCAATACTTCTTTCCGATTTTTTATTAAATCAACACAATTTAAAGTGATATTTAAATTAACTCGTACTAGTGTTCTCGTAGTTTCATTCCAATTTTTTTCAGACCTTAAGTAATGTGGTGCAAATTAAAACGGCCATTTATTTTCATTAATGTACTAATTATGCTTAAAAATACTCGAAGGTACTCCGTTTTTTTACGTAAATTAAATTTTTAATGTATGAAATAGACGAGAGATCTTGAGTATGAAAATATCCGCCCTAGTTTGATAGTAATTTTCTTATGTCAGCAACAGCTGATTTTAATTAGATGCTAAACTCTTATTTTTAAGTAAGTAATGTTACATATTTCATTACCGATATACCTTTTATCTTCTCAATTTCTTCTTCCTTCCATCGATTGATTATAGCTCACTTTGATCGTTATTTAAAGTGTTCATGAAATTTTATACAAATTTAAAAAAAATGCAACATTATTACTTATTTTATTACTTTTTCCTGGCTGCTTGAAAGAAATTGCCACCTGACAATGAAGCTTTAGCCAATAATATAAAGATATTTGAAAAAATTCAATCAGTTAAATCATATGAATTCAAGTTTGAAATATGATTTTTATTGACGTTTAAATAATAAATTATTAAGTTCATTGTCTTCCAGAAAATTGAATTTGTCAATTTCATCAGATGCTGAAAACTTGCTATATAAAGGAGGAGGGGGTATTCTACAGGCCCAATAAAGATTCTAGCCCCAAGACCGCTTTTAAAACCCGTTGATAAAAATCTTTATTCAAACTTCCTTATATTAATCGTAGTTTTTTTCATTTTGATACGATGTGGTTTTAGGTTTTACTTCAGGATCATTTTTTTAAAACCTTTCTTAGATATCCACCTAACTTACCATAATTTGACGTTAAGTTTTTTTAAATTTGCCAAATAATCACATGATATATTACATATAAAACTATGATCTCCGCGGTGCCACTAGTTCGTCACCAAAACTACATCTTGAAAACATCCAATGTATTTTTTCTTTTTATTCTTAGTATCCAGGTCTCCAAACTATAGCTTGTAAGGACCAAATGTTGATGTTTAATAATAAAACTCGATTTTCCCAAACCTCGTCATTGTATGTTCATCGCAGATTTCACCAAACCAATAAGTCTTCGAATCATACCTTCAATATTTTGAGATCAACATCCCTAGATAAATCAAATCGTCAGCCTCATGCTCTTAAAGACAAGTAATTCCTTTCAACTGCTTGAATCGGTGAATAACAAGTATTTGTAACATGCTTTATTTATTTTGAAGATCAAATTACAGGCTTACTATTTCTACTCAATTAAAAAAATATTGCATTTTTTTTGTTATTGACGAATACGGTTCTACCATGTGTGATCAAATAAATGTTTTGTTTGTTTCGCTTAATAGCTTTTGAAGTCAAATTACCATTCAATTGAAACGGTAGCCGACTAAACTTGTTTGTAATATGCAATTCCTTTCTTAAATAAACCAATACATGCTCTCATTGGATTTTACATTTTAAATATACCTTATATAGTATGACTGTCTCATACAACTTACAGAGAAACGCATTTTCATTTGAATTCAGCTTCAACACTTAATACATATAAATCTTAGAATAACTGGACTACAAATCTAGATTTAATCATATTTGTTATCATCATGAAATAACTTGTCTGATAACCAAAAAGCTTATTTTATTATGTTTGTATTAGTTAGTGTTTATTTTGTGTATATATTTCTTTCGTTACTAAAAAAACTTTTTTTTTCAGTACATGGGATCGTTCCCGGTAAACGGGACGGATCAAGCATCGAGAGCTGAACTGGTGACCAAACAACTTCATCATATGAAGGTGAGTTTTAATATTCTATATACATATAATACAGGAAAAATAAATCGATGAGTTGTTATTACGAAGTTACATTTAATGTTTGTCATTTTCAATAAAAGTATTCACGTGTATTGGTCACAAAAGCTTCATTCTCAAGAATTATATTTTCTTAACCTTTAACATTACATTTAATACTTTTATACTTCTTCTTCCTAGTGTCATGTCCCCCCAACTTTGAATATCCCCTGAGAGTAGGCATCTTTGTCCCCGGTAGCCCGAAAAATATCCTCAACGCTCCTTATACCAGTTCAATCACATATATTGCGGAGCCAGGAGATTTGCCTCCTGCCAACACCTCTTTGACCCTCTATTTTATCTTGGATGATCAGGTGCAGTAATTTGTTTTTTGCTCCTCTAAGTACATGACCCAAATAGGACACCTTTCGGATTTTAATATTAGTCAGCAACTCTCTATCAACTTTGGTTCTTTGAAGAACCCTTGTGTTGCTGACCATATCCGTCCAGGGTATCGGTAGCATTCTCCGGTGCATCCACATTTCGAATGCTTTCAGTCGGTTCATACTACCAACTTTGAGGGCCAATGATTTCACTCCATGCAATAACACTGCCCAAACGTAGCATTTGACTAACCGTTGTCGAAGTTTCAAGTTTAGATTATCATCGCAGAATACGCTTCTCATTTTATTAAAAGCCGCACGAGATTACTCAATTTTACACTTGACTTTTATAAGACTGATTAAAAACTTTCTTCATAGAATTTGAGATTTGTTTTATAGTATGATCAATATATTGTAGTATGTTGAAATATAATGTATGTAAATAAAGAATAATTTGAAAATGGTGTAAATTCTAAACATTCAGCATTCTGTATTATATTAAGGTCATATAAAAACGTAACAATCAACCATTTAAAATAATAATCAAAGGAAACTTTATAAATCGTCGTTAAGAGAACAGTCTCTTCTCCAGGGTGCTTCAATTCGGGATTCGAATCCACAAATGTTGAACAGATTAAAAATATTACAAAATAACAAGTATGGATTGAAGGATGGTGACTATGGCCATTAGATAAGGAACTTCCCCGCATCTGTTTATATTTATAGAAACGTATTTGGTAAGAAAACCGTGGAAACTTATAAAGGGAAGAAAAACTACAACGAAACAACATCTCAAAAAAGCTATTAATAGTTCATAAGTTTAAAATTTATTTAAGCTTAAATTTGTGCTACCTGAAATATATTAATGCTAATAATTTTAATATTTCCCAAACGTGTAACTAATTTTGATGGGTTCGTATGGCTTTTTTGGAAAATTAATTAAAGTAAGAGTAAATATTGACCTTTTTCTTGGTTTATTCATTAAAGCGGGCTTGAGTTTAGACTAGAATGGGCATTGAGGCTTAATTAATATTTTTGTAAACGAAAACTTGTGTTTAAAACAGCATGAAATTTCATTAGAGAAAATTTGAATTTGTTTACCGTCTCAAAATATACAAGTCTTAATTATAAGTTAATTTTGTGAATTTTCTCTAAATAACTCTTCTATTTTTGTTCAATAAAATTTTAACCAAATAATCAAAGTTTGTAGGAAAATAAATATTTGTCAGTTAAAACTAAAAATATTTAACTTTTAGCGTCTTAAATTGAAATTAATCCGCAGGGAGGGTTTGTCACGCGTTTATAAGCCTATCTGGTTGTATTCTATATAAATTGAGTGTAATTCAATGCATTCCATTGTTGCATTCTTCGTTATTGAAATTTCCAAGCAAAAAGTTATTTAGACAATCTTGGAATATTGTTTTACTTAAAATTGTTGTAAATTTATATGACTTTCTTCTTCCTGTTCTTCTTTGTATTCAAATATGGACATAATTTCACTTTTCACTATCAAGTCATACTTACCTTTTTAAGGTAGGAAGAGGAGGCAGATTTATTTTTTTCCCATTTTATGTCCACCGTAAATTTTTGCCGCTTGTGCTGTTGAATTTTTCGAATAAGTATCTTTATAATAATGATAATAATAACAATAACAATTAACATAGCGTTATTAAGGAACCAGATTCTCCTCAAGGGCGCCCTAATTTGGAGTTTGAACCCACTATTATTGACAGATTAAAAAAACAAGTTAAGTGGACATAAAACAAGGTGGAAGCAGCGGCACTTTGGCGTTTAAAAACATGTTTGGTAAGAAAACCGTTGAAAGCTTAATAATAGAAGATGAACAGCAAAAAAACCATTGTTGATCTTCCGATATGTTAAAATAGCACATTTGGCTTTAGGCGGAGTGTTATATAATTTGTTTGTAGTGTTCATAAATAATCATAAGTTTTCATAAGATAAGTTATCTTCAAGCACTTCCAAAAGCTGCACTTACCACCCTCATCTCTAGAGGCAGAAAAATATCGATTCGTAATAGATAATGAACGTAAACCGGTAGTAAATATCGATCCGTAATAGGTAACGAACGTAAACTGGTAGTAAATATCGATCCGTAATAGATAACGAACGTAAACCGGTAGTAAATATCGATCCGTAATAGATAACGAACGTTAACCGGTAGTAAATATCGATCCGTAATAGATAACGAACATAAAGCGGTAGTAAATATCGATCCGTAATAGATAACGAACGTAAACTGGTAATAAAAATCATCAATTAATTAAACATGAAGTAAAATTTAATAAATTGACTATCTTTGTATTAATTACTTTATATATAATAATATATGCTTTCTTCATTTCTCACCTTTCTAATGAATCTCTGTTGTGCAATATAATTAGGAAATCAAAACAATTTTATATATTTTTCGAGTGCAGTGTTTCTTTTTCTTAAAGCTCTCTCCAGCTAAGCTTACAGGGAAACGCGACATCCAGCTCGGAGGGTAAATTATGCACCCTACGGTTGAATGGTTAAATTGGTAGCTGGAATTGGATTGCTCCCTCGAACACTGTATCTTGTTAAGAAACTTAACGTACGAGTAAAATGTCTGTTTTTTTAGACATTTTTTTTATTTACTTACATGAAAATAAATTTTATGTTCACATAGTACATGCAAAACAATAAACTAATAATATAAAGTTTACACTCTCAATTTATATGGATCTGGGTTTATTGTGTTATATTTGTCGTGCTAACAGAAAACTAGGATGTTGCTTGTATCTTACTGAATACAAATTTACTAGATTGATATTTATACCGATTTTGTATTAATGGACTAATACTTTTGTCATATATTCTCATAAACTTGATAAAAAATGAGACCTAATTTTAAGCATGTACCTACCACGTGAGTCCACACGTGTACTTCATTATTTCGGAAATAATTATATTCATTCGTATAATCTATTCAAATACTTATTATATTATTATTTTGGTGACAACTGAAATAAACAAATAATAATTACAATTGAAAGGAATAACGTACTATACGAGTACATGTAACAAATGTATTTCCAGGTATAATTTCAGGGCTATGTCTGCATTATTATTAAAAAATATATTTTACAAAACATCGTTTAAATATTTGATGTCTTCGTTCCGCTCTCTTTCATACATTGACATTCAAATTTGTCTAATTTTTCCTTTTACAGGTACTTTAAATTTTTATTTTTATTGTTTTAAAACTTTTATTTCAAGGTTTTTTTAAATTCTTCTAGTATTTTTATTCAGTTTATTGCCACCTTACTGTGGCCAGGACGTAAGCTCCTTGAAAAGAGATTCGAGCACATAACTGTGAAGTCACGTTCCGTATTCATACGATATATTTGACAACGGTATAGTGTAGCGAGCTTTAGGGCTGCATTTCATGTGTTACCTGCATATTTTATTTGTCATTTTCTAAAAATATTGTTCTAGCTAGTTGTATTTTAGAATTTTATGGCGCTTTTTTGTCTAAAAATACTTCTTCCTTACAAAAAGTTTACGGTTTGCGTGTACAGAATGATGCTTAAATTACAAAAAATATATATATGTTTGAATAAAAAAAACAATTTCTTCGCAACGTATCTTTATGAATATGTTAAAGAAAAGGAAGTAAAAGTTCTTAAAAGCTGACAGGTACTTTTTTCGCAAGAATGAACGTTAGTCTTACATTTTGGTTTCCTATCTAAAGTATAGCCTGGTTTTAATACAACATTGCGATCTCTCCCAACCAACCTGAAAAATGTTTAAAGTAGAAATCAGACTGCAACTCCTTTTTTAATGTCTACCAATGGGGATCGAATCAGCAACCCCATGATCGGAATACAGGCATCGTACTAACTAGACCACAGAGGTCTTCAAGTATTGTAATATATCTGTAGAATTGAAATACATATTGTTTAATGTCTATATTTTAATTTATATTATTGCAGTAGAAATCAACTATTTGAAAACATATATAAAACATTACATACGATAAACTTAAAAAAGTAATTCTTTGAAAGCAATATTGAACTGAGCTGTTCAGTTAAGTTTTGTTACAAAAACAATTGATTTTCCAAATCAGATTTGTAGGTACACGGTTTGCAACATAGTTTAATGTGTATAAATTCCTTCACATTTTGTTGAAATTAGCATTACTTTTCAAAATAAAACCTTTTTTGCCTAAAGTAATATAAATGTACATTAAAACTAAATTGAAGTAAAATTGTGAGTGCATTTTAATCCAAATATTTTCATATATTTTTGACAAACCCATTTTAAACCTAGGTTGATGTGTATGTACACCAATATCTGTAAATCTACTGTCTCGAACATTATTGACCAAAACAAATGGCAGGTGCTGAAATAGAAATTCTTGCGAAGATTTGTGTCAAACGGCTGTGTATGGAAGCTTTAACTGCTATTGAACGGTTTTCATTTTCACTTTCATGTCCATTTGAAATATTGCGCGGCAAACACTAAATCAGCGATACATAACCGTTACAATTTCACTATTCCACAACAGCCAAATGTGTTTGCTCTCTGTTTAGAAAATTTAAGATCACGAGAGCTTTGGGATCGGATTGTATTCCCCCGTTCTTTTGAAAGGATGTTTAAAAGTGTTGTTTGCACCAATTGTGTACAAACAATATTTAATTTTCAATAATGCTAAACTTCCACATTAATAGAAAAAGACAATAGTGATACCCATTCGCAAATACGACCCTAAAAATGAAATAATTTAGTGTAGACTAATTGCATCTTTACCTTCTATAGTCAAACTTTTGTGACAGTGATCTATTGAATATTAATATCTATGGTGATCTAAAATAATAGGAAAGCTACGTGGCTTAACGATAAAATTCTACTGAATCTAACTTAATGATCATGAACGATTATTTGACAACAACTTTGGATGATGGAAACAGTACAATTTATATTTTAATTTTATTTAAAAAACGGTGTAAAGACTTATTTCCACTATTAAAATAATAAAAACATGATTTTTAGTTTTATATATTTATTTCCACCGCTGGAATAATATACATAATCAAGCCATACTGATCAACTAAGTTGCTTAAATAAATTTGTTGAGCTGAATATTTGTATTTTCATTTTGATTTCAATAATAAGTTGATTGCTCCTATTACGATTGCTCAAAGAGTTTTCACTGAGTAAACCACAAATTACTCGTAGAGTTTATTGATAGTTTTGGTGTCCCGGATAACTTGATTGATTAACTCTCATATGGGTTATATAAATCTGTCTCATTACTACAAATAACTTTCAGAGGTCACCTAAGGATTCAATCCAAGGCTAAATTTGAGACCTTCGCTATTCCTTATAATTATCAACGATATTGGTTTGGTAATAAGGCTCTCTCGGTTTTTATTATTCGTCGACAATTTGAAGGTTTTAAGAAACATTTATTCCAATGATGATTGTTTATACATTCAATCAGATTTAAACGCTATTTGAGGATGTACGAGTATTTAGATACGCAAACTAAATTCAAGTATTTTGACGTGTAAATTTTTGTATATTTTTAAAACACTGATTTTTTATTACTGTAGAGGGGAGTAAAATGCATTAAATATTTTAGAATTAATTTTAACAGGTGTCTCCTATTTGATCTTCGCGTATAGGACCTGAAAGAATCTGCTTATAAGTTGTATGGATTAGCGATACGAATCTCTAAGCCATTTATAGGGAGAAAGGTTCTCAGATCCCTCTACGGTGCGTAGGTACGCATCAAGTTAGAACATGGAGTAGTAAGGTGGAACCCGCGGGTGAATCGTTCCTCTCAAATGGCGGAGAGAGTTTATTTTTTTTGTGAAATCTCGACTTACGGGAGTTAATTTTCTATCCTAGTTTTATCCTTAAAGAAGTATATTAGGATAATATTATTTAAGCGTGAGAAAAGATCTGAAATTCTGTCCTTATATATTTGGATTATTAGCTAAAGTATCATCTATTTCAGCTTTGTTAGAATTTTTTTTTGTTTTATGTTCATTACAATTATTTTAGATTCAGAAATATTGATATGTTTTTACTAGTAATATGTATATCAAATTTGCCAAATTCCTTTTTTGTGTTTCATGTAATGTTCATTTTGAATGGGGAATAGAATATTGACATCATAAACATTTCAGAAAATGTTTTTTAAAGAAATCTTTTTGAGTAATCCATACTCCCAGTTAAGATATGTTGATCAATACTAAACCATTGAATGAATGACTAAAAAAAATATCTCAAAACTAGTATTTACTAGTTTTGTTTATTTTATTGATAAATCACAAACTGGTTCACAATTATCGGTGAACTACTCGTATTATTATAAGGTTGAGCACATCTGCAGGTAGCGGCACCTCTACAGTGAAAAACATATTTCCAATTTCTTCCGAACCCACCTCCCGTTATGTGCGGCATGTAAGCCAGAGCGGAGAGGAGAACGCAGGCCGCTTATTGCTGGTTCCGTGGCCCGTGAAGGGTCAGCCCTCAGCCCTCGGCCCATAGCCCTCGGCCCGCAGCCCCCAGCACCGATAATCAATCTTGCCAACTTGCCCGGAAGCTGTGGCGGATATCTACAGATCCCATGGTGCTGACTTGTGGTCTGTTTCCGGAATTCGGTATTACTATTTATCCACAGGGTTGCTTACGTACATACAATTAGTGTGAACATTATTTGTAAAAAAGTTACATATTCCTAAACAAAATGTATTTACAAGTAATCAAATAATATTTTTAAAAAAAGCATACTGAATTATTATGTGCATTTAATTATTTTTACCGGATAGACTAAAAATTGTAATAGGAAGTAAATATGTATTTTTTTTTCTTATTGAAATGCTAAATATCAAAGAAATTTGGAAAACAGTGTATCCAATGTCACAATCAAATTCAAGTTAAAATAGGTTTTTTCCAACAATTTTTTCTCAAATGCTCATAGTAGGTACTAACAAACAGAGACGATTTATAAGTTATTTTTACAACTACGAGAAAATGTTTTACTGATTTTAAGAGGCGTATAAAAATAAATCATTTAGTGAAGAAAATGCTAACAAATGTTTGAGTTTTCATATATTTGGATTGTAATAACCTAAATCATAAGTTTTAATAGTTTTCTTATCAGCTTAAAATGAGGACATGTATATGTATGTTATTGAGGACATGTATCTTATTGAGGACATGTATATGTATTTTATTGAGGACATATAAAATGAGGACATGTATATGTATGTTATTGTTAGCATATATTGCCCTATTCTTTTTATTTTAACATTATGTATTTAATGATTTCGAAAAGTGAATATTCATTTATAATAATTGATTCATTTTTATTTTATTTATACACAAGATATTTTATAAATATAAAATTTATAAAAAGAAACAACAGGTTATTTAAATTGGACATACAATTCATGTTAATCTGGGTTTGTTGCCTTTCATTTTTCGTGTCCCCAGTAAACTAGGATTTTGCCTGTATCTTACTGAGGATATACAACATGGAAAAATAAGTTGATGTTTTTCTTCGATTATACAATATCCCGTTGCAAACTCTCATCAACTTTATGAACGGCGAGAGTCAATTACATGTATATATCACGGAACTCAATCTCTGCATACTTCATCATTCCAGACAGACTATAAAGTCCATCTTACAATATTCCCCACACAATCACCAATAACACAACACAAGTTATTCTTCTCGCTAGCTGAAGGACTCCAACTCCTGTAACAATAATAACAATTACTACCTGATCCATTGCCTGATTTGTTTGTATCCTTTTGCCTTTTTTAAATTCGGCAACCTTTTGTATGTCATGGGAGCCAAATATGCATATTACATTTGAGCAAAAGATTATCGCTAGTCACATTCTCGAATAATAGGATTCTACAAAGAATATGCTTAAAAATGTTAGTTTTGAATGTAATTTAAATTAAAGTCCCTTTAAATTGAAATATTAATATTTGTTATATGTAGATACTCAACATAACAAAACTATTTATTGCTTGCTATTCTGGTAAATAAAGGTATTAGAACATCTCTCAAACAGGTATTCGTGAAAACAATTGATTAAAAATGAACATAAATATTTCATTTACATAAACTTTATATTAAGATATAATTGAAAAAAAAAAGTTTTATGAAGAACCAAACGATGGTCACTTGATAAAAACTATTGAAAGGTGAATTCAAAGCAATTCTATCTAAAATTCACATGTTTCACTGACCCAATATTCGAATTTCGATTCATGTTGAATATCTGGAATATTTCACATACAATTCCTTAATCGTAGAAATTCAGAATTCTTTGTGGAAAGCTTTTATTCAATATGCGTGTATTGCGTAATTTTGTATAATATTATGAATATATATTTCTTTTTTTAACTGTTATTGTTTTTCATAAATTTACAATACTTTTATATTGTCTGAGACTGTATATAAATTCTTATGGGAAATGTATGATTAAAAAAATCAATGAATATCATTAAAATAATATTTACACACAGGAAAAACGCGGGAGGGAAAAACATGATTTGTAGACTGGAGGTGCTTATCGGAAGAAGGTAATATATAAGCTATACCAAAATTTTGTATTTTACAATTTATAAAACAAGAAAATGAGAAAAGCCAAGGAAACAAGACGAATTAAATTCATAGAAATATTTCAAGAATGTAAAGGCTTATGCATACATATTCAAAATTATATTTGCTTTTCTTTCTGTTTTTCTTCCTTTTATGCTTGGTTTGAATCTATCTGACTTACATTAAATGATTTTTAGCTATTCGAACAAGACAAGATAAAGTACGTTTTATACTACTGATGAATGTCGATTTTTTGTATTAGTAACAGTTTATATATTTAAACACTGACTTGCATTATTTTTAATTTCCTTGAAATACTTTTAAAAACAAAATAATGAAACAAGTACAATATTATTTAAAATGTATATGTGGAGAATTTCTTTTTAGATTTGATTAGAAGTTGAAAAAATTCTGGTAACTACGAACATAGAATAACATTAATATTATAACCTGGGAGGTTTATTGCCATGTGATTATTTCTTTCAACCAATCGGAGAGGTGTTTAAAAACTTCACGTAAAAAATGAGACCTAGATTTATCTTAGGTACCTTTGGGAATCAAGCCTTAAGTCCAGGGTGGATAATATTTTTTCTATCAACTTCGCCACAGAAGTTGTCGATTCGAACATGATTTGTCAGATAAATTCAGAGAAAAATGTTATGAATGTAAAAATGGAAAAGTGGTTAGTGGGTTAAATTTTCGTTGGTACCCAGATTAAAAAAAATGGTTTCAGTCTGGTTTACTCTTGATGCATCTTTGGTACCTTTTGGGTTGGTTAAAAGAGAGTATTATTAAGGGGGCCGGAAAGTTATCAAAATTTTGTGACGTACCGTTTTAGTCAGTTTTTTTCGAGACCCGGTTAAAGAAACGCGTATTTGTGAATGTATTGTTTTTGTTTTGTATTATTTTTTACCGTTATTTATATTTATTTAGACAATATCAACAACCGATGAAGAACATTTGCGTCATTGCATGCTGTTTTTATTCGAACAGGGAATGAAGGCAAATTAAGTCACAAAATAAATACAGATACATACAGAGATGTTTTACCACTTAATAAGTGTCAATGGTGGTTAAAAATGGCGATGGGAACCTCAGGGACGTTGCTAAAACGAGAAGGTCTCATAAATTGGATGATGATGTGCTGACGTCATTAGTAAAATCAGATCCTCGTCAAACAATCGGGGAATTATCAACTAAGCTTGGTTATCCATGGTCAATAGTTCAGAAGTACCTTCATCGTATAGGTTAAAAAAATAAACAAGGAATTTGAGTTCCGTATGAGTTGTCGCTAATCGCACTAGATCAGCAAAAAACTACATGTCCATCTTTCTTGTCCAGATATGAAACCGATTCGTTTTTGCGGCGAATTGTGACTAGCAATCAAAAGTGGGTACTGTACAAGAATCCTACGCGAAAAAAACAATGGCTTTCTTCGGGTCAGGTACCTGTTTTTACCCCTAAACCATTACTAATAATGAACAACGTCAAGTAATTCATTTTGAATCGTTTAACCCTGGTCAGACAATTACAACAGTAGTATACTGTTAATAATTAGAAGCAAATGAAACAAGATCCAATAAAGAACGATCAGTTTTAGTCAATAACAAAAACAATACTTCGCTAGGTCTCATTCTGTGATTTTTTTAATCTGGTGAGTTTATTGCCATGTGGTAATCTCTTTCTACCAACCAGAATATGTTTTAATGGGCCCTAAGCGAAAGCTAAACTGGAATCCCATTAAAACAAATCTGGATTCCAGTGGGGGTCGTATCTGCATCCTCCGGATCAGTGGATAAGCGTCTTACCACCAGGCCACGTAGGTCGTCAAAATTGACACCAGAAAAAAAAAATGTAGCTTAGTTAAGAATTTCTACCCCATCCACCTTATTCCCCGGATGTTGCATCCTCTGATTACCATTTGTTTAGGTCCTTAGAACACTCTACGTAAAAAAAAAATAATAATATTAGTGAGATAATAAAACATGTAGACTCATTTTTCAATGAAAAACCTCAAAGTGATTTAAAAAATGGGATTGAAAAATTGTCCGAACGGTGGCAAAAAGTGATAGAAAATGATGGAAATTATTTTAAAGATTTGTTTTTTTTTTAATGTTTTACAAATGATCCAAGATTTTGATTACTTTCCGGTCCCCTTTATATATGATAAATAAACTCGCCAGATTATGCTGTACATAACAAAAGTGGATCAAAGATCTTGATTACTTTCTGGCCCCTTTATATATGATAAATAAACTCGCCAGATTATGCTGTACAGAACAAAAGTGCAATACGGTGTAATGTTGAGTTTCAAATAAAAAATTGGATTAGATTTTAAAAATATATTAATCACATTGTTTTGCATTTGGAATGTGACAACCATTTTTTAGAAGAATTAAATATCATTGAAATCGACCAAGATATAAAATCAAAGACGAAACAAAAGATAAAATATATTTGTGGTTTGTTTCGAGGGTGAAACGTGAGCAATATAGCAATCTGATCTCCGGCTACGCATTTTGCAAAATTTCTTCGTTGCATTTCTTTATTTTCAGCGATATTCAAACATATTTAATTTTACTTCAATTTCCACTGCATTCAATATTAACCAAATATTTCAATATTTTACAAACTTAGATAAAAAAATATTAAGTTGGAATATTTTTCATGATACTTGTAAAATAACACATTAAATTAAGCTGCAATGTGAACGTGCAGAGATGAAGTTTCTTGAACGAAACAATCATTAAAGTACGGATGTGGGTGGGGTTATAAAATAATTGTAACATATGCTAATTAGTGAAATGCAACAGGTGACTATATGATCTAGTCAAAAACTAACTAATAAGAATTATTATATTACCTCCTAAAACACGAAGCATAATTTATCAATGCATATTATCATACTTTGGTTGTTTACAGTACACGCTAGCGGGGTTATTACACTGTGGCAATGTATTTCAACCAACCAGAAAGATGTTAATAAGTGAAAACCAGACTGAAACCCTTTAAAATAAATTGTGTTTCAATGGAAATCGAACTCATGACCTCCGGGCTGGAAGACAGGCGTCTTACCAACTAGGCTACGTAGGCTTTAATTATCAATAGTTCAGACACAACGATTTAGAAACTTAGAGAGAAAAACTTATACAAGTCTGAAAATATAGCTGTACGTGAAAGTGATAGAAAGTGGCTAAATCAAGTAAGTCAAATTTTCGGGAGAAGAGGGAAGAGGCGTGAATGTGGAGGAAGCAAACCTTGTGTGGTTAGATAGAAAGGTATGAAAACTGTTATCTCTGTCTATCTGGCAACGATATAACGTGATCTTACGTATGAATATTTAGTTTTTTGATATTGTACACAATAAATAGCACACTGTTTCAAAAAATAATTATTTTTCAAATTCGACAAACATTATCAAGATGGTTTGTACAATTATTTATTGGATTATATTTTCTTATAAAATTGTTGAGAATTAGTGGTTTGGGGGTTCAAGTAAGTACAAAGCATGATATTAAAAGCGATCAGACAGCGGATCAGTGCAGGGCCGGATGAGAGCGCGTGTACTTTGACCCCTAGGGCCGGCCCCGAGCTGCCGGAATGCCGGGGTGCACCGCGCTGCCAGCGCAGATATTTGGCGACATCAATTATTCCACATTCTTTGTGTCGAGATATTGAAATACTCATTCTGGGCGCGCCCAAATATTTCACTATGTTTCGACGCCGACGCAATAGCGTGAAATTTTAAATTTGATTTCTATTAATAATTTCACTTGCTTTTGTGTGTGGTATTATTATACCTAATAATATAATTCAGGTATTTTGAGAAATTATTAATTTATTTTTGTCAGAGAAACCGTAGAAGTTCTATAGATGTGGAAAAGGTGAAGGATGTGTGTCGTGATAGGAAAGTCTGAAGCTTTGTCCTCTCTGCCCACCCAAACAGGGAGCTGGTGTGATGGTAGGTGTAAATGTATTAGTTTATTTATTTCAATTAGAATAATCATAGAACATCTAGAATTGACCATGTTTACACCAGATCTTCATTACTTCAATTATATAAACGACACCAATTACATTAATTCCATGCCATTCATCAATTATACTCGTATATACAAACGATAAAAATTCCAATTACCAGTGCTCATCTCAGGTACAATATAAAACCTTTTTAATACTCAGATATTTAAAAAAAGGGATCCTGTCTGGTTTTTACTGACAGCTTGTTTAAACACCTCTCTAGTTGGTTGAAAGTAATTGCCACACGGCAATTAAGTCACCAGATTGTTCTGTAAATAATTTAATACAGTACAAAAATGCAGTTAGGAAACAACGAATACCAACACGTATCATTCACAAATAATTATTGAATGATATTCGTATTACTTTTTATTTTATACAGTACAAATTGGCGGGCTAACTGCCTTGTAGTGGTCTCTTTCAACTCACCGAAAATTCGTCCAAAAGGGTTTAAGTGAAAACCAGACTGATATCTACTTTAAAAAAAAAATCATGCATACAGGGATCAACCCCGCAACTTTGGAAGACAGGTGTCGGTAAACTAACTGGTATAAGGAAGTCGTAACAAAATATGGGTGACGGAAGATCAACAGACGGCGGTCATAAAAAATAAAATGACCAAATAAAAGTTATGGAGCTTACAGCTCAAACAAATTTGTGTTATCTAAATGTAAACAAACAATTACAATTAATGTGGCGCTAAAACATGCCTGTATCATTCGAGAGGGGGGGGGGAGTACAGGATGAGGTTTGAACTTGCGACCTTCCGGATGGACATTCCGCGCGGCCATACACCTAGAATATGGTTTATGAGAAAAAACAGTCTGGAAGCGAATTCACCAAGAATTGAACTTAAGACGTATGTTTGCTTAGCATGAATGTTAACTGTTAAACCATGGCCACCGACAGATATAAATAATTGAATATTTGAAATAAAATTGTATATTAGCACTTCAATTCAATTAGAAACCCTGAAAAAAAAAACATAAACAAAATATTGCTGGGATTTTTTTCAAATTTAAGAGAAAATGACATATGATTTTCTCGTTTTATTGAAATTTATCGTCCAAGAATAAGAAATAAAGCACGAGAATAATAAAACATATAAAAACACGAATGTTCTGCGACACATGACAAAGCGATGTCGCTTTGTTTGATTGCTTTATAAGAGCATGACATATTATATGCGTTGCTTTATTAAGTTTGCCTTTTGAATGCCCCGTTCTATGTTATATGAGGATTGGATTAAGGTTGCCATTTGTTAAGGGCTAGTACTAAAAGTACTCTTTATACTTTGTAGGTAGTGTATGTTTCTTTTAAAAAATTATGGTTGTCAATTTCTCATATTTGGTATTAATTTCGCAAGTTTTTTTCTTAATATTCATAAGAAATCAGCCACGATTTAATCAAACTATATGAAAATTCCTGAGATTTTATCAAATAGACTTTTAAAAGATCTTAACGGTAAAATAGTTTTTACATAATTTTCTACATTCATACATCTTGTCATCAACAATCTCTTTTCATTTGTTCTGCTTACTTTACCTTCTTTCGAAATAGGGTCCAATCGCTCTAACAACATTTTCTTTAGTCTACCTTTTCTAATTATCACTTGTCTACTCGTTTTATCATCCTCTTAACATGACAAAACCATGTAATGATCCTATCTTCATATTACTAACCATATCAATTCCATCCTTTTGAGCAATTGAAATGTTTTCATTTCTTTTTATTTCATAATTTGACACTACGTAAAATTCTCCTTGGTGTATATATAATATGCACAGCATATCGTTTGATTTTTATTTCAACTCTAAAATGAATAATCCTGTTCGACTGTCCCTTAGAACAGGGATGTTATCTTATCAAATAAGAATCTTGTAATTTTATTACATCCAGAGAAATAAAATAATTAATCGAGCTATTTTTTATACTTCGTTTATTGTTTTATCTCGTCTGAATACGCTATAATACCCTATGAAGAGGATTTCTGTTCTTAAAATGTATCACTGTATTGAAAATAGTCTGGCTTTTTTATTAGCATAGTGTCATTTTGCTGCCAATCAAAAATATGTAGAAACATCTGAATTTTCAAAAAAAGACAAACAAAGATATTGTTTGATTCGTTACTATCGGGAATCAAAACGAAAAACAAATGTCAAGGAAATCATCGTTCGTTCTATTATCTATTTTTAAAATACTATTTAAATAATAAAATTTTGCGGATTTATTGCCCGACGACAATTTTTTAATCATTCGGACGGCAGTAAATGAAAGATGATAAAAAAATTCATAACTATTTGTGGTAGCCCTGAAAATAAACCCCAAGCTTGTTACATTGTCCATCAGGCGTAAAACATACACTGTTGAACAAACTAACGCACAACCCTTAATGCCAGATATTTTCATTTCGAGCGATATCCCAGTATACTTGTACATATACAACTTTACACATGGATCATGGTGTATCGCAAAATACCCGATTTTTTTTTGTATAGGCAATTCACCATGCTAAGACTACTTTTTGCCCTTTGTATGATCAATTTGATTTTTCGTTAAATTTTTATGTTAATGTCGTTATAAGAAATCAATTTCGAATATACGGCTAAAACATTTTTATTATTAAGGGATAAATTATATGAAATATTGAGGGGAACAATGAGTAAACTTATCAACCAGAGTGTACGTGTTACTCAAGAGGAGACATTTTGTTATTTAGTTTTGAGGGATTTTGGAAACTTAAGGTATTCCTAAGAATTCGGTTTTCTTTATCAATATCGTCACACAAACTCAAGTAAATTGCCGTATAATATTGTCTTATAACATAAGGAAATCTTTTAAATCATCAATTTACATAAATAAAAATAAAAATTATTGAACCTTATATGGGTTAAATAAATTTTTATTTTCATCCTGTCATGTAACTCATGACTGAGTATCGTGACTCTCATGATAGCATTTGACGACTCCTCTCCATCCATTCCTTCACTCCGCGGCTCGAAAGTGAGTTGTTAAGGGTAGTCCAGTTGCGTCTCTCACTTGGTCAGTCCAACGCATTGGGATTTTTCCTCTTGTGCGTCGTCGTTGCACGCCTCCAGTAACCATAAATATCTAGAAACTGTATCCTTGGCCACGAGAAATGTGAACTCATCGAAGGAGACGAAGACTCGTCGAAAGAGACGTCGACAATCTGTCGATGATTCTCTGCTCTTCGAGAATAGAGGCGTTAGTTCATCTTGCTGTCCTTGAGTTCAATTATAAAGGAATTAAACCTTATCATTTGAACATATTTAGAAAAATATGGCTTTCTTATTAGGTTACTTAAAAAAAATTCATAACATACTATATATTTATAATAACTTCAGACTTCAGATTGATGGGATAAGACGATGAGGTCATCTCAGTAAAAGATGGATGGATGGTGTAGAGAAGGACACCCGAATCTAAGAAGTGGTGAGAAATCTTATCCACAACACACAACTCTGGAGAGAGAGGACTCGAAAAGCCCACTCCGCGTAGTGAGAAAGAATAAGTAGGAAGAAGAAAAAGAATAATGTTTTTAATGGAAGTTATTCAAATTTAGAGAAAAAATTAAAAATGCTACAGTGCAGTCCCTCTTTTCCGTGTAAAGAAGACCTGAAATAGGTGTGTAGCTATTTGTCGTCATAAAAAATGTATCATACTCGTACTAGCGCACGCGGAAAAGTATCGAAAACCCCATCGACGATTTCATGACCAGATTTAGATATTCCGTATATAATTTGGAATTGAACCTGAAACGCCGGAGTTACTAAATGAGTGTCGTACCAACTTGGTCACAGATATTGGTATTTTTACAATTCATCAATCTTCATCCTTGTTAGCCAGTTTTCGTCAATATTAAATACCTTCCATGATCTCCTACCTCGTTGTAACTTCAAGCACCCACCTTCTTCCCACCACTGTCTTAATATCATATTTTTACCTGGCTCGTGGTGATCCTGGATTTTGCTATTGAAAATGTTCTATCCAATGTTTAATTTTCTCCCCTTCTTTCTTGATGGAATATTATTTAACATTTAATTATTTAAATAAAACTTTCGAGTTTCTATGGACTACACAATGTAATAGGAATTTTACAACCCCTGTTTTACGTCTGCACGCAGTAAAACCATATCAGGGGTGAAAAAGTGTAGTCTGTCAACCATTTCTAATGCATCCCTAAGAGTTCAGGGGTGGCTTTACTGTTCACCACCATACACATATTAACATTTGGTGCATTTCCTGCAGGATACGGTTATGGATCCCCTTTCCACGGTTCCGGGTTCTTGATTTGCTGAGTACCTACCCCATGGCGGGTGGATTTTGTTTGAAGGATATGAATATTGATTTATGCCACTGAAAGTTTTTAAAAACAAAAAATATTATTGATGTATGGGATATTTGCAGTACACTTTAACTGTACAGAGTACAATTTTACAAATGTACAGTTATGAGGCAATATCTTATAACCAACTAGAATTATGCCAAAGAGACCTTTAGGTGAAACTATAATAGACTAGATTTTTTTTAAAAAGGTACCGACTGGAATATAACTCTTATCCCCGCGTTGGAAATCACAGGTTGACATTGATTGATCATACTTTTTCAAGCGATTTTCGTGACGTTAGCCTTTACAAAAAGTAAGCTGGAATCCCAGCTTCGATTCCTGGAGGATTTACTTCCATATTGTTTTTACGCTTAGATCGTACTACATCTGAATTTGTGTTTTCCATAGCTTGTTAACTTGATATACATTATTATAGTGCTGTTAAGCGACATTAAAAAACGTTATCAACATCGGCCACCCGATAGTTGGCGGCAAATTCAACTATAGATTGACTTGGAACATTGATATCATAGTTTACAGTTTGATCTGCAAAGATTTGCTGAAGTGCAAAAACTTTTGGACAGAGGAGTTCATTCGTCTTTTATCCGCCCTACTATCTCTAGGAACAAATAAGGTTCACGTACAGTACGATCATACACTCGTAAGAAAATAAGACATTGTAATTATTTGATGAAATATATGTCTCCAGGGCGGGATCCCTACTCCGCTGGTAAATCCCTACCTTAAGTGACTGCAGCCATTAGATTAGGAACTTCCCCGCATTTACATATGTTTAAGAAACCTGCAGAAAACTTATCAAGAAGAGACGAACTACAAAGACAATTTGTAGATTTTCCGATTTGTGATAGTAACACATTTGACTTTAGGGGGAGTGAGGGGTATACGCTACACAATCTCTCACACTTTGATGCAGTAAAAATTTCGATCAAATTGAAATATTTCTCGGTAAAAACAAACGATTATACATAACGCAGGCATAATATGACTGTTACATTATCTAAATAAATACGGTAAAATAATGAAAAATATACTGTAATTGACTACAAACGATCAAGAAATAGACAATAAATATAAATCTGGCAAAGCTTCACTAATAGCCAAAGTCTAATAAATCACAATTGAAATATCAAATGATAACATGAATTTTGACGTTTTTTATAAAACTGTTTTTACTTTAAAGTAGGGAAAATCACATTATAATAGACATATGGTACACTAAATCAAAGCGGAATTAGCTGATCTCACGTATCTACAGGTTCTTTTTTGCAAATCGTTTTCCCTTTATAAATTTTATGCGGTTTTATTAGCAATTATGTATTCATTCAAATGTTGAAGAATTTTATGGTAACCCAAACTTGTCCATCCTGTCACTTTATAATTCGCTGTAAACTCTCTATATATATTTGCTATATTTACATGGGTTCGATTTCTGTAAAAAGTTCAATTTAATACATAAAGATAATACAATCCTGTATAGGGCGCTAAATAAATCCTCCTATTTTGTTATGATTCAAAATTTACGAAACTTGAAGTAAAAGAGATAAACAATTTTATCGAATGGATATTTCTTTTGGATGTTTTATTTATTACAAAACATTAATAGTTCAAAATAATTATCAAATATTATTTGTTATCTCAAAGTTTTCAGATGTGACAATGAGAGCTTTAACGCCCTTAAACGTTGGCCGATTAACTATGGTAAAAAACTTCGATATTTTGAAGGAATAGAAAAAAAACCAGGAAAGCCTTAGATATACCATAGTTATTTCGGATAAAATTAGTAAATAATTATTTTAAAACTAAATAAACAATCAAACATTTCACAATTGAACTATCTTTATATAGAAAGGCGAAAAAAACACAACGTTTTATACATTCATAATGTGCAAGCGTAAATACTGAAATTATCTTGATGTATTTGTTTTTAATATCACGAATAACACCTTTTGAATGATGGAACAAACTAGACATATTTAAAACAGAAATTCCCCTACTTACAATGCTTATTAACTTTTTTTTTAAATGAACTTGGAGGAAAATATTATTTTCTTTGGTTAAAATTAACACTAGTATTGCAACAGATACGTTTACTCATACTTTGAAAAAAAAATACTAGAATTAATATTTTCAATAAATAAATCTTTTTTGTTTTACAATAGGATTGATAATGTTTTATTGGTTCATCTTTCCTTCGTGTAGCTTATGATTGAGTACTTCGTGACTCCCATGAGAGCCTTTGACGACTCATCTCCATCCATACCTGCACTTCACAGTAAGAACAGCAGTCGTTAAGGATAGTCCTGTTACGTTTATCACTTAGTCAGTCCAAGGCATTGTGGCTTTTCTCTTATGCGTCGTCCTTTTACGCTTCCAGTGACCATAAGCTACTCCCATCTGTCTCGAGTAGACTGCCCTAAAGAATTAAAACTGTAAATCATTTAAAGCTTCAGAAAATATTTGTTTATAATATAATAATTTGTTTTTTTTTACTATTATCTTCTTACTAACCAAAATTGGTTCTTAAAATATAAATATTCGATATATAAGATTTTTCAGTGCTTCGTCAGAATTTTTATGTAATTTATTAAACTAATGCGAAAATGTGGTAAGCAGTTAATTTTCTATTTGTATCATAAACATTTCATTTAGTGACTTCGAGGCAAGATAATTAATTTGAAACGAGTTGAAAAATAATAATAAAAAAGGAACTAAATAAGATAGTAATATATCCTAATTATGAACGAAAAAAAATCGTTCTAATAGTGAAAATATTTATTTTTATTAGTAATAAAATTTTCTGCAAACGCTAAAGAATACTCTTGATGTGAAAAATAGCAAAAAACGTGAAAAGAGAAGTAACTTATTAAATTTTTCGATCTTGATAATCATATTTCGCTTCTTCCACATCATACAACTCCTACTATTTATCTTAGATTTCTTTCTTTCAAAATGTTATTCATTTGATCTAACCATATTTTCCTTGTTTTTCCTCGTACACGCCTTTCACTCACGTTTGCACTGTATGTTTGCCTTGTAAGTTTTTCTTTCTTCATTTGTTCTACGTTCACTAGCTATCTCAAAGTGTTCTCCATCTTATTCAACATTAATATGAAGAACACTTTGAGATAGTTGAAGTTGAATAAGATGAAGAACGCTTCTTCCACATCATACACTCCCTAATAACTTCATTTCTCACTCTGTTATGCACTGTCACCCCATGTATTCTTCTAAATAAACACATTTCTTTAGCATTTATTCGGCTTTTTACAGTATTTTTCCCCTTCTCACTCCCATACGTCAAACTTAATACTTCCATACTGTTGTGGACTATCATGTTAGTAGATTTTTATGCTATCCAGTTACGACGATTGAAATTCGTCCAATCTATATTTGTCGCATTATTTGGAAAAAAATCCTGCTGCTTTCAATAATTTTCTCTCCATTGGAAATGTTTCGATACTTAGCAATGAAAATAAAAATAAGGTATTTTCAAAGAAAAATACATTAAAATACATTATATAATGCGCATTATCTGACGCGTATTGAAATTATTCCAGAAGTAAAATAAAATGAAAAGTTTTTTCTCACATTAAAAGTTTTTCACTAAATTATAATGATAACATAAAATAACGGATATATTTGAATGAAACTTGGAGAGAAAAATATTTAATAATTTTTAAAAAATTACTTCGTGGGTGTCTGAGTGGACTTTTGCATTATTATTATTTTCTCAAGAGAAAACTTTTATAGCTGGGAGCGATATAAGAGACGGGACGAGTGAAGTATCCCAATAGTATGGCATCGGTTTTACTGAATTATTTCGCTCTTTAATATATTTAAGTGACAAAAAATCTTCGAATAAAATGTGAATAAAATTAAATACATTTTTGCAGCTGAGTTATTTGATACATTTGCTATTTATGCTTAATTATATATGTTTTTAGAAACTAAAAAAAACGTTATTCCTTAATTGTCTCCATTGCCATATGAAACTTTAAAAAATATGTATTTATTTTGCATTTTTTTATGTTAAATTAAAAAAGACAAAAAATAGACAAACCTTTGTATCATACATATACACGTATTGTACATGGGAATATGAAAAAAATAAAGTGTATTAAAGCTAAGCAAGACAGTTTTGGATATATTTTACGAAGAACGGGAAATATGCCAAACAAATGCTTGACGATGCAACTTTACAAATTTACTTTCTTGCAAAACGACATAAGTTAAATAATGTATTAATTAATCAAGTTTGAGTTATTCATCCTTTCGAGAAATTTAAATTGAATTCAATGAGCTTAAACTTAAAAAAATAAATAAAAATTACGGTTTAAGATAGCAATTATTTTTAATTGATCATTGTATTTATATTTATCTATTGTAAGAAATTGGACTTAAAATTTAATGAAAAATTAGACGTCTTCTAAATAAAGACTTTTCTTTACTAATGTTATTGTTTTAAATTTTAGGAGTTTGATTCAGAAATAAGATGTGTGAAACGATTACTAATAATTGGCAATATTGAGGGGGAGTATGTGAGAGCTGCGATGGAAAATATTATTTTTCTTTACGCATACCCTCAGACGCAAATATCTCGATAGTAATATACATGAATGCTGTATACAAAAGCTTTTAATAAGAAGTATGTATACTCGTAAATCGTACTTCGAAATTTCTCCGTATCCAATTTGTACTAGAAAGTCTTCAGTAATTGGACGATTTCTATTTACATGGGATCGAGTACAAATGCGAGTGTACCGTTATCTTTGTCCCCCTATGCAAGTACGTGTTTCTTGCAAGTTCATCTAAACACTGCGACCTTTTCCAAGACCTTTCAATTAAAATCCGAACTCTCCAATTACTGAATTTATTCAGAAACAATCTGGTTGTTTTTATGTTATTTTTACGAACTCAAAATTATTCCGAAAATTATTCCAATTATTTTGAACATTCATTCGTTCAATGATACCTTTTCTTTCCCTTTTGAGTCGAAATTTATTATTTTTTATATTTAGGCTTAAACGCATGTTTGCTAATTAAAAAAATATTTCAATATTATTTATAAAGTCATAACGATCGCGAAGGGGACAGTCGAAGAAAATATGGTGATGATCTTATCATCAAGGCCACAATAACAGACCAGATCTAGAAAATCAATTTAGATTTTATATTATTATATAAATTGTAACGGTTAATCAAGCAGTCTAGTTTTTATATATCTTTCGTTTAAGAATCACATTTTTACATTATAATCGTTTTTTTATAAAATATTCTTATGTTTTCTATTTTTGTTCTTATATAATTTCTGCAAAAATATGTTTAGCGCGATTTCGTGATAAAATATATTTACTAGAGAGTTCCTTTTTTTTAAATTTATAAATAATAAAATATAGAGAGTTCAGGTGGGATAATTTGAAAAATGTTTAAAACCTGGATATCAATCATAAAAATTAAATCTACTTTTCTTCAAACTCATGTTAGAGATGATACCTAGATTATTACGACAAACAAGATAAATTATAAAGTTTAATTATTAATCTTTGCGGTCTAGTTGGTAATCCAACTGTCTTCCGGCCTGAGGGTTGTGGATTTTATTCCCGTTGGTACTTATTTATTTTTCTTCCAAAAAAGCGTTCAGTCTGGTGTTCACTTAAGACCTCTTTAACATTTTTTTTGGTTTGTTGAAAGAGGATGCCACAAGGCGATAAGTTAGGGAGGTTATATTGCATACAGCGAAAGAGTACAATACACTTGATCCAATGCGGATGGTTGACAACAACGAAACATTTTTTTTAACAGTAACTATTGTTTTTCGATTTTCTTTGTATTTTAGTTTTGACGGTTTTGTTGAAACATAATTGTCCTCGACAATTGTATAAGTTATTACAGAGTTGTCAAATAAAGTTTTTTAATTTACGTAAAATGATTATAAAAGGATTATAATAAATTTATAATAATTTACATCTCACGAGTTGAAGATATGATTATGATACATGTTTATCATCTGATATATTATATATTACAATAATACAACTTATGTATAGTGTAAAAACTATTCACTCATTCGTTTGCTATCAACCCCTTGACATATTCGAATTGGTGATGCGGATATATTGAAGAGCTTGGTCAGAAACAATATCCCCATCCCCATTAATGAGCCTGTGGGTTTAAGACCACTGAAATCAGCAGTGAACTCGCAGTTAATTATCGATTGTGTTGACAATTTTACGATAGGTACATGGTGCGGCAAGACCACTTGTATAAGTATAGCGCTCGAGTACTGTTTCCAAACTGGGGCCCTGTTATACATATTTTGGCTACCACCAGAAATTAAACCCGAAACCAAGCGCGGTAAGTCAGGTGTCTTGCCAACTACGCCATGGAGGTGATTGTACTGTGTTACATTTTCCTCATATATATTACAACTTGGTGAGTTTATTGCTACTAAAGGTGTTTACACCATTTTTCAACCAATTTGAAAAATGTTATACAGATCTTTAGTAAAAATCTGACTTATATTCTCTTTTAAATTACTTTGGGTGCCAAAAGGAATGGAGACTGCGACCCTCGGGCTAAAATACAGGTTTCTTATCAACTAGGTCACTGAGGTAAGTATTTAAAAAGTTTTATCACTTATTTAAAATTTTATCAAAAATATAAAAGTTTCGCGTTAATCCAACCCTGCTTGTCATCCCTGGGTGGAAGCATAAGTACAAGTAAAAGTAGCGATGGTACCGGAGGAAACAGACGCTCCACAATCGGAAGATTGATGCCAAGACAGGAAGATTAGATCTCCGACCATCAACATTGAACGTCGCCCGGCTTAATTGCTTGTTGGGAGCGCGCTCGAGCCTGCACCCCCCGCTAAGGAAGTACAATTTATTTTATCATTTTATTGGCGAGACCAGAAGGTGATTTTATCTGCCCTGGAGCAGAATTTCTTCCCACTCCTTTAAATGCTGAATAAGTAATAAGAATTCCGAAATTAATGGCAATATTTTTTCTGTGCACATTGATATTCATTCATTCATTTGTTGTATTGCCATTTTTTATAATTTTTAATGTATTTATTTGCCGCTGTTATTTTTTTATATTGTTTAACTAAGCCATTTAAGACCGTTTCATATAGTAAAATAAAAAATATTGTTCGATTATTTATTATACAAAAATTTATATCAATTAATAATTCAGTATTTTATAGTATCTTAAGCACTATTTTGAATTGGACTCTTCTCAGTTTTAAAAGTGATAATGTCTAGCGACTGAAATTACATAACATCACGTTATGTTCTATTTGGGAGTAGTTGGAGAGGGAAGAATTTTACGTCTTTCTTTCTATGCATACAGCTTTCGTCTCGTCCATACATCTCGTTATACATGCTCTCCTATTACTCATACTTGTTTCATTTCTCTCAATAAAAATTTCTACAACTATCGACTTTCACTCTTTCCTCTTCTAAGCTCTTTATTTATTTGAGTTAATGAATTATCAATTTAGAAATGAATAAATTGAAAGGGTTAAATATCACTAAAATGAATTAATTTATAAATTCATAACTCATTCTTTCAATGTGGCTAAATAATTTATTTTCTTAATTTAACTTAACATACGAGTATATCCGTCTCGAACAAACAGTAATTTTTTTATCAGATCAATTATTACTCTGTATAACATTATATAGCCAAATATACTAATTAAAATTAAATCGTATGCTAATATTATATTTTAATTTGTAATAATACCATAATGTTAAAATTTAATTTAAAAACATGTATTCTTTATTCCATATTTTGCTTAAAATAGTTTATTTTATTATATAATTAATCCAAGAATACTTCGGTGATCTGATCATAAGTCTAACCAGGTATTTTTTTAAACAATACTTTTAGACCTAATCAAAGTGTTTATGTTGATTAAAGTAATATTTGTCTAGTTGCATGGACAAAAATAAATTCAAAATAATTAATTACTTGATCTAATATTAGATAGAAAATCTTGTAAGTGGGTTAGCAGATTTACAAAAAAAATATTTTCTTATTTTTTCGCATATAATTTGTAACGGGTCATGACAATAATTCTTAGGGAAGTACACTAAAGCCTACTAAATGATTCAAGTCACATCTCGGCTATGAATTAGAATAGAGCTTGTTATTTGTAAGTTTGTGTATGGGGGTAAATACTTCAAGGAAGTGTTTTAATGTTTAGTAAAGCGAAATTAAACTTATTATTTTATGATGACAACACTTTATCATAGGACTATACTCGTATATCATATTATATTACTATTATTTATTAATTTACGGTTGATTTCGACTATTCACAATTTTTACAAAACATGAAAATTAAGATTGCGAAGAACGTTTGCTCCAACCCTCTGAAAGTTGTTAAATTGCAACCGTATTTAAAAATCGAGGTACCAACGAGAATTTAAACCCGTAGCTCCGGGCTGGAAGGCAAGCGTATTGCAAGTGGCCATCCATTCAAACGGAATTTATTTAATTCATGACACAACAATGTCTTTTATATTACATAAAAAAACAATGGCACACAAGACAAGTTAATTTTAATTCTTAAAATTATTAATAAAATTACGTATGTTTATCTTTACGATACTATAACACAGAAGTAATACAAAGATTTTTTTTTAAATTCATCTTATACTTATAAATAATTTATTGTATATTTAAGTTCAATGAATTGAAATATAACTGTAAGAATCATTATTTTTGAATTATGAAAAAATATTAATCGTTCAGTAAATTCTCATTTTGAGATCTTTCCAGTAATAAAGTTGACCCATATTCAGACCGATTGATTTTTTTTTCTTTTATTCTTCTCGGTCGCTAAATTCTGATTATGAGATCTTCCTAGTAATAAAGTTAACCCATATTCAGACCAATTGACGTTTTTTTCTTTTATGTTTCTTGCAATTGAACATTTTTATCTCTCCGGTCCACCTACCCAACTCTGCCCTCAAAGAACTTGAGTAAGAACAAATTGTTGAAAATCTATCTTGAATTCCAAGATATTGAATATGTGCGCCTCATCATCCAAAGAATCCTGTTTCATTTTCAGCACTATATCTCTCATGCTCCTTTTTCTCATATTTTCCCTCAATGTTCAATTTTCTGTTATATATAAGAAAATGAAGAAGATCGAGAAATGAATTTGTCCCTTTTTTAGTTGCTATTGAAAAATCTTTCATAGTTAACTTTTATTCCAAGAGAACAGTAGTGATTTCTTAATTGGAGTTTTCTCCATTCCTTTCTTCTTATTTCTAATTGATGGAAAATTCAACTCGTTCCGAATATACAAATTAATATTTGTTGCATCTTGAATGTCTGCGAGTGTTACTTCATCGCATTGAAACTTTGACGTTACTTGAATCGAACTTTTCCATTTCACTTCACAATCTCAAGATTTTTCATTCGCGAGTCTTTTACTTTGTTGTCCATTTTCATTTTATGCAAAATTTGTGATAAAACACAAAATGCCGTTCAATTTTAACCTAAAGCAATGCATATATGTTATTTGCTTGAGATTTGATTAAATATTTAAGAAGTTTACTTCAACACTTATAATGCTCAATTTGTTGCTCAGGTGATTATCGTTGCTACAATTAGCAATCGTAGGACTTGTGTGAAAAAGTCTATAGATGTAGGAGAGGCGAAGGATGTGTATCGAGATAGGAAAGGCTAGCTCTTTATCCTCTCTGCATGCCCTGAGAAATAAACGGCATTAATGTAAAATTAGCAAATTTTCTAGGCCCATATGAACTTCACATGCAATTTATCAAGTTTCGTGTTGCATAATTTATAGATATTTAAAAAAACTGTTTTATGAATTTTCAAAGTTTTTTTTGTCACATGTATTATCTTTATTCCTCTAGTAACGAGAATAGCATACGTTTCTTGCATTACAATTGCATTGACAATAAGAAGTAACGATTCTCTGAAACTATTCGGCATACAAAACAATGCAGCTGTACAATATTTTGATACAAAGTTTAAAAAAAATTTAAATGTAGCTTTTTAGTGAATATTTGAATTTTAAAACATTCAACATTGTTAAGATTTCATGTTTTAGAATATTTCTATTTTTCTAATATATTTTATTATATTTATTCCTACAAGAAAGATTTGATAATTTGAAATGCTCTGTTTTTACAAAATACGAGTATATTAGTACGAGTCCCCTGTCGGATTCATACACTGTATGGAGACTTTGTCATTTTTTGTTTGATATTGATATTATGAAGTCTGCCTACCGACGTTCACTGGATCTTTTCATTCGGAAAAAAAGAAATCAACCAGCGTTTGCTCAGACTTCATTCCCAGTCCAGACTCTATTGAAATCTCTGTCTATTGATTATTTACCAAGCAGTGGTATTTCAAAGCGTGTATTAAAAAAATATTATTTTAACTGAAATATACAATATATTTTAGAAAATTCTCACTTAACTAAAATATTAGTTACAAAATTAATTGCCTTATATTACATTTTTATAATTGTAATAGAACTTGTTAGACCTGGGGTCATGTTTATTGTTGTGTGGGAATCTCTTCTAACCAACCAGAAAGGTATTCAACAAGCATAATGTTAAAAACCAGACACAAATCCTTTAAAAAAATCTGTTTACCAACGAGAATCGAACCCGCGACCCCCTAGATGGAAGACGGACGTCTTACCAACAAGATCATAAATGCCATTGTAATAATGTGCATTTTCCATTAAAATATATTTCTTCTAGTACTTTTTAGTTTAATTAACATTTGCATTTTATCAAATGACCGATTTAAATATATTCAGACGGATAAATAAACAAAAAAAAAAAACAAAGACAAAATTGACGAATATAACTTCCTTATTATAATTTTAAAATTACTTTCTTGGACCGTTTTTGATACCACGAAACATTTTTGAAAAAATCATTTAATCTTCAACGGTACCTCCTTAATTGAATGATCATGTTAACAAGCAAATTAAAGGTTTTCAGGTATTCTCTAGTTTTGAAATTATATTTACATATTACATTCTTCGTAAAAATAAAAACCTTCCATAAATCTAAATCCCACATATTGACAAGGCATTGTAACCAGATCGTATACAGGTGTGTTATGTACATTGGTCTTATGTTAAATCGATCTGGTTTGGTCCATAGAGCATACTATCGATACTTGTCCTCTATCCTATTCCCGATGGGACTTCGATAATTCACTCAGGTCAGTGTAGGTAAAGACAATGCAAATATTTGTTGTGTAAGATCCCTACACTAGTTTCGAGTGAAAAAAACAATTGAAGGCTGGACTAAAATTATTGTTATAAAGCTTATTTGCCAATCTTAGATAATCAAATTTGAAGATTTTGTAAAAATTTTATTTGAGTATTTTTTAATCAATATTATATCAATAGATTGAAACTAGAAATAATATGTCGATTGAATAAATTAAAGATTATGTGGTGATTGTGTCGTTCATTATTAAATAAAAAAATTGTAATTTATTTTTATCAAACACTGTTTATTCCACTTTTTTGTGACGGTATAACTCTACCGGTTTCAAGGCTTTCAACTCATCTTCAGGGGAGCGCAAACAAGACGTTGCTGTTCGACCTAGTACCAGTGGAATAAACAGTGTTTGATAAAAAATAAATTACAATGTCTTTAAACCTCCACAACGTTAATGCATTAACTATAAACAACATAAATAAAAATTATTATGATATTTCGTAACTAATAAATTAAATAATAAAACTCTCAAAGATATATTATTTATAGTTGCGGCATTAACATTGTAGAGGTTTAAAGAATTGTAATTTGTTTTATCAAACACTGTTTATTCCACTTTTTGTAACGGTATAACCCTGCCGGTTTCAGATGAGGTAAAAAGCCTTGCAACCGGTAGGGTTATACAGTTACAAAAAGTGGAATAAACAGTGTTTGTTAAAAAAAAATACGAATTCTCAAAGATATAAAAAAATCATAGTTTACGTAATAAATGTTTAGTTTACCGTTTCTTGTTCTTTTAAAGGCAAATCTGTGGGGTAGCGGACGAAGAAAACACGTCGTCTCTATTTTACAGGTAGTCTTTTTGGTATTCTGTAAGAGGCAGTTATTCGCTAATACGACTCCAGGATAAGCTGTCCTAAGGGTTTTACCCAGGCCTCGGGGCCCTAGAGTTAATCTTCCAACGCCCTTAAAATAACCAATCACAATGGGCGTTGATCGTCACGAAGCTGGTTTTAAGAAACGCAAATAGCTATGGATATGGACCAGCTTGAATGGAATCATTTTATGGCATCCCTATCTTTCTGATAGAAAATCTTCGTAGAATGATGAAAATTTAAAATTAATTAAATAATAAAAACCTACAATATTTTAAACAAATCTTAATTTTTTTAATAACAGAAGTTACTAAAAGCTAATTAAAGTAGTTTATTTACAATTTAAAACCTAGGCTCATCTTTAATGACCTTTCCAAATGAGATATTTTCTAAAATGAAGGAATCTATTGTACATAAGAGCATCTGATTTTCTGTTTAATAAGGCATTCTAAACAGTATTTAACTTTAATAAAAACAATGTAGATAAAAAATAATTGATTAAAATAATCATAAATTTATTTATTTATTGAACACCTCATTGTTAAAACCATCTGGCGGGGTTATTGCCAGGCGGCAATCTCTTCCAACCAACCAGACAAAAGTAAATAAAGGAAGTTATATGGTCGTAAAAAATATTCAAATGATTTTTCACTTTTATAAATTTATGAACATATATGATATACATAATAAAAGTAAAAGTGCAATATCATCAATCAAAGATAAAGAAAGGGATTGTGGAGTGGAAAGAAAAATCAGGAATGAAACACATTATATTACTGACAAGAAATTAAGAATTTTTAGTCACTTCTTAAACCATGCCAAGGACGGAGCGAGTCTTACGTTGGTTTGTAACTGGTTTTCACTGCATGGACAGTCAAGGACGACGTAAAAAAAGAAGAGCGTTAACTGGATAGGCCAATAAACAACCACTGTTTGAGCGTAGCTCAAGTCCATGATTGGAAAGATGCTGAAAATTCTCGGCGAGATAAAAGGGGGCTAAGGGACAGTTAATGATATTATACAATAGTGATAGTATGTCAATTTGGCATCTATTTCTTATGTTAAATCAGTTCAGCGTCTTCTGGTATGAAGTGATATGATCATACTTTCTCAGCTTTAAAATATATCTTAGCTAGATATTTTGAAGACGCAGTAATTTGTTTAGCTGTTTATCCGTTATATCCAAAGAACAGACGTCCGCATAGTCTAAAATCGAAAAGAGCAAATATTGTACGAGTAAAATTTTGGTTTTAGTAGGCAAGAATCTTTGCAACACTTTAAATGAATGAAGGCTGAAGAAGATCCTTCAGCTTATCTCACTTATTGGATCTCACCACGAGAGTTGTATAAAAAATAAAGAAAAATGTACGCGTGAAAGAAAAGGAGATAGCGTAAAAAATGGTTGAAACAAAATTTGTTAGTTGTACTTTATATACTCGTAGTACAAAATGATGAACTAACTGTCTAGTCGTACTTTTTTCGAAGCAACCAAGAGATGTTAAAAGAATTGTCAAAGAAACCAGATTGAGACATTTTTTTGGGAATCAACCTCAAATTTTCCGAGTAAAGGGACAATTATTTCTTTCAAGTAAGCCATGGAGGCTGACAATTCACATTTTCAAGCATAAGAAGAATAAAAACGCAAGGCAAAAAATAAATCGACATTATGTCTATAAGTTTAATAAAAATATAACGTGGAGGTTATCCATTTAAATTGCATTTAACTATATATTTAATTTATTTTGCCTCAGGCAATAATTTACAAAATGTATTATGCAAGAAGAGATTTTAATTGGGAGACTCAGGTGGGCTGGACACGTGCAGCGAATGAGTGAGGAAGACATTCCGAGAGGGCTCTTGAATGGCACACCGGGGGGTCGAAGAAAGCCAGGAAGGCCGAAGCTTCGATGGCTGGATGGTGTCAATAGGGATGCGCAGCTCATTGGCATCCAGAACTGGCGAACAGCAGCACAGGACCGCCAGTCATGGAGGCGTGCTTTAAGGGAGGCCAAGACCCGACCTGGGTTGTAGAGCCATTGTTGATTGATTGATTGATTATGCAAGAATGTTGCCAGTTAATGATTTCATGATATTTGGTTATGCAATATATTTTTTATATGCTGCTATTAAAGCTTTGTTCGGCCGATTGCCAAAGTATTAAATTTAAATGTTTATGCACAAACAGTCTATTCATATTCAAATTTTATAACCGTCGCGCGAGGTAAACGATTTACGCGAATGATTCATCAATTTAAATTGGCATTTAATAATTCATTCATATTCTTCGCCCTCATTCTGCACGGGTCGGGTTTTCAACTTTGAGACGACCCTTTTCTTTTCATTTCTGTTCTCAGTCATAATCAATACTTCCACCCTTGGTAGTCCTGGCCTCCTCTTCGTCAGCTTCTTCATCTGTCTCTCCCAGGAGTTTCTCGTTCATCCAACGGGTCTACCTAAAGGGTCGCCAAAAAACTCGTTTTAGTAGACGATCTGAAGCCATCCGCAATAAGAGTTCCAGCAATCTCAGCAGTGATCTCTCAATGTTATGAAACAAATGTTATATTTTTTTTGTCTTACATTGAAAGTAATTTCTAATGAAGTTCTTCTTTGTGATATTTTTGACTCCTCTAAGATATTTTTTTTCTGTCATTTATATTCCTGATCTTACCCTCTCCGTAAGCGTCTATTTCTCACGATGGTATACAAACATTGGTCTATAGACCGCTTAGAAGACTAAGAAGTTATTCAAGAGTTTGTTCTGAACATTTAAAGCTTTCGAATAATGCAGCATTCCGTTTGCCGTTCCTATTATTGGGTGTATCTCATGGTCTTGTTTGTTTTTCTGAGGGAATAAGATATATCAATAGTTTGGACATGTGGGGAGTATTGTATTGTACTACACTTTTTTTGCATACAGTATAACCTGGCGAGCTTACTTCCATATAGCAATCTCTTCCAATTAACCAGAAAGATATTAAAGATACACTAGTGAAATCCAGATTGGAATCCTTTTTTAAAAAATCTGGGTTTCAGCGGTATTTGAATCCGCAACTTCCGGGCTGGGAAACAGGCGGCATTCCATCGAATGGTCGCTTGCACTTTTAAATATATGGTAATCATAAATTTACAAAATATAATAATACTATTCGTACTTCATTGCTTTACAATATTTCAAACATTAGTTTCCTTGATCTTGTCACGTTTTCTTTGATATGCTACTACCATGCTATGGACTACACTTATAATTTTAGCGTATTATTATAATGATTATTCTCAATCCTAGTTTTTCAAATGTAGTGAAAACACTAATATACACATGTACTCACTATTTTTGTCGGGGCAGGTAAAGAGGAGAGAGCACCAGATTTTTATATCAATATACATCTTTCCCATCTACTACATTCATACACCGTCTAATACAACTTCTATGATTTTAATGGCTTTTTACATTTTATTCAATCAAAATATCATTCACTTGATCCAACCATACTTGGTCTTCTTCTACCACGCCTTCCACCCACATTTGCACTATGCATTTATTAACTTAGGATTTTTTTTCATAAATTAGTTATTCTTGCCCAAACTATCTCAGAGTGATTTACCCTATTTCATCATCCTTTAGTTAACATTCATCCTTAATCACTTCATTTCGTATTTTGTCATACTCGTATATTGTTATCCCATGTATTATTCGCAGATCACGTTTTTCTACAGCATTTTCTTAGCTGCTTTAAGGTTCCGTGACCGTGTTTGAAAATAATTGAATAAAATATAAATGCAATTTAGTCAAATTATATAAAATATTTATCAAATAGATGACTTCTCTCCAGAGTTTTACCCTTTAACCGTACTGGTCCTCAAAAATATTTCGGTATATTTTATATTTGCGTCTCATAAACAAAAGGGTTTGTGTCTTATATACAAAATGAGGACATTGTTCCCGAAATGTCCTGCGACAGGCGGGATGATGCCCGGCCAGATATGAGATATTTCACGGGATTTGGTCCTCAGACCTGATCCTGCTCGGTGGGGCGGATAGTCACTATAGCAACGACATCAATGTCTAGGGCTGACTCTAGGGATTTTATCGCACATATGCAAACACTATACAGCAAAATTTAACACAGAAAGTCAATCTTCGGTTAAGTGTATGTTTTTGGCAGTAGATTTGTTAAAATCAAATTTAAAAATGGATTAAACCTTAATTTTGTTTGCAAGAAAATTTGTTTTCTTTTATTTTATAAATTAAACATGTCGTATATTTTAAAGTATATATTATCATAACAATACTGAGAGGGCTTTATCAGGATTTTTTAATTAACCTTTCAAGTGCAATTAAAAAGACTCATTCTTAAAAAAATATTATTACACAATTTTTTTTTGACTGCTACAACCTTTTCGAAAAAATCGAAATTATAAAGAAAAATAACTAAGAGAAACAATATTTAAATCAAATCTGCAATTAAAGGAACTTCAAAAAACATCACGTAACAAAAATGGAAATAAAAAACATACTTCAAAAATCATTTACGTACATACTCGTATTATGGCACAAGAACATCAAAAATTATAATTATAAAGTGCTTTAAATTAATCAAGATGTATAATAATTAAACAGTAATACAAAATCAGTATTAAGACACCTAAAATAATTTCAATTTGTGCTTCACCCTGGAGCAAATAAAAAATGTACATATTCATCGTGCTCTCCAATCGGAGATTGTGTAACTTTAAAAAATATATTTTTCAGTTCCCTTAAAGCGTAGACTTAGAGCCAAAACTGTATAAAATTGCTAGAGGGTTTTGTCTTGAATAATATTGATTTATATAACGATCAATATAAGATTGCTAATATCTAGGAATTGAGAATGATGGTCACTCATCCTGTAAATAAAAGTGACATGTATTGGTTTTATTGTGTGTAATCTGTTATACTTCAGCAAACACACAGTCTTGACAGATTAAACCCAACATTTTGATGGCAAGGAAATCAAGGTTTTTGGGCGATCGGCAGGTTTAATATGATGTTGCCTTTCTTTTGGTTTATTTTTAGTGTTTCTCAATAGCGCTACAACAGTTTGTTTTCCCCTTTCGTTATGATTAGTTTAACATAGAGGGCTTAGAGTTAAGAAGCAAGCTCTTCGATCGATTATAAAAATATAAATTATTCCTCAAGTGAAAACCAGGCTGCAATCGTTTTAAAATAAGTATCATCAGACATCGAATTCATCATCCTCAGGTTTGAAGACAAGCATCTTACCAACAAGGCCATAGGAATTGTCTTTTATATAAGAATCCTTATATTAGATACAACAATATTTTATTTATGATTTATTTATGACATATGTGTTTCACTTGATAAATTACGTATCGTCCAGAGTTAACGAGTAGTTATTTCACATACGAGTATGTACAGGCATTTTAGCATTTTTCGGGTTAGTTTGAAGAAAGCGTAACATGCTAACAATTCCACAAGACTGTAATGAATACGAAAACAGTGTAACAGCTCAACGTAAATTATATTCAAAGCAAATAATGAAATTATGAGAGAAAACTTTTAAATGTCTCTAAAAGTGTCCACCTGCATGCATCGTATTCATTAGATGTATGAAGTGACAGCCCTGCCTAAAACCGACTAGCGACATGTATAACCTGGGAACTTCTCTTAGTGACGTATAGGGAAGTAGCTCTTTGAATATTAACTGCATATTAGCTTAGATTAAACCGTTTAGTTGAGGGTTAATCACTGACGTCGTGTCTAGTGCGATTACGTTGTGCACAGTTACTTGGATGTCAGATTAATTAAGTAAAAGCAAATACCTACTTTGTGTTTCAATTACAAGTTTTATCTTACTTAAAAAATAATCAACTGCTGTGACATTGCGGTAACAATCTTGAGTTCCACCGAGAGCTTTTTGACTCGATGACCAAGAAGATTTTTCTAATCTAGAAAATGGATATGTCATGTTGCACACCGACTGTTGACTACGGTGTTATAAATATACGATAAAGAAAAGAGACACATTCATCAGTATTGTATTGAGCAACGCGAGTTGGTTTGTGACACCCTATAAGGAGAATTTGCTTTATTTTTCTACTCGTACATGTTAGGTTACCTGAGCATGGAAGTTGCACTAAAATATTTATCTCTATAAAGCGTTTAATTAAATAAAATTGTCATTATCCATCGCAAACATTTGTTATCATTTTTTTCAACAGGTTTTGTTTTGGATGAAGTAGTTTTTGAGCATTTAAGAAACAAAAGCGTTATATTGTATTTTATAACACTTTTATAATAACATTATAAATCTAATAGGCTTACTGCCATGAGATATTTCTCCCAACCAACCGGAAAGATGTAAATGAAGCCTTTTATTTATAAAATCTGAGTTTTAAAGAGAATAAGTGAAAACCAGATACCCTTTTTAATAAAATTCTGAGTTTTAACGGTAATCGAATTCTCAACTACAGGGCTGGAAAAAGGTGTCGTAGAATCAGGTGTTTTATGAAATAAGTTTAAATGAAAATACTGGTTTTATGAGAGAGGAAAAAAACAATTTGTTAAGAGGTTTTTTTTTAATTTTAACTTTATAAAAGTTATTCTGTTAGTTTAAACATAATAGTACAAATTGAGATTTTTAACTTGAAATGATTAAGTTTGTTGTAATACTGTTAACAAAAAATAAGCAGAATTTAGAATTTTAACATACAATTTGTGATCAAAATATAAAATGTTTGCAAAAATATTTTTTCTCAACTAATTTTTCACTAAAACCTATTTTACATATCATTTTAAAATACAAAAACTACACTTCACATAGCTTTTTGTTTTTTATATGTTTGTATCGTATCATATTGTAATTTCCAGTTTCTATTTATCTTGTTTCTTCATTTAAGTCTGAAAACAGACACCTTGATGTGAAAGAAAACCACAAAAAATCTTTGAAAAGTGGTTCAAAAATCACGAAGAGTGTCTGTGATATTAGGGCGACAAGATAAATGATCCTGGTTTATTAATGGACAAATGCCATTTCCAGATTTTATAAAACCCAAGGGGAGGAAGACGAATCACCATTGATTTGGTGTCTATAGTGTCTGCATGGACTTAGCTGTATTAAATGAAATTCGCAGTTAATCCACTTATTTGAGAGAGAGAAAAGAAGACAAATCTTTAAATAACTATTTATTTATATGTAATTAGGAGGTGATAAATGTTCTACAATACATAAAGGGGGAAATCTTTGGTAAAAATGCACAGTGCATATTTTGATAATTATTTTTTTGGCAAAAAAATAATGTTACTTACCATTTTTTCATAAATATTTTTTTATTCATTATTTTTTAAATTAGTTTTCATTATTTTGTGATGTACGAGTACATTATTAAACATGGTACATCTATGTGTACTATATATTACTTAACAGCAATGTCTTCCAACCAACTAGCTCATCTTTAATACATTAAATTGTTTTAATTCATGATAGATTTTACAAAAAAAAATATTTAAATTTAAGTTTAAAAAATACAAAAAATGTCCCATCTTTGTAAATAATGTGGGAACTAACATAGATGAACGGAATTCGTTAGAAACAAAAGAAAATTAATATTACATTCAGATTATATAATATTATATTTTCAATTCTCTCTTGAATGTAAATAAGAATGATGCACATATAGTATTATAAATCTTGGTATTCTGGTTTTCATTTTAAGTATTTTTAATACCTTTGTTCTTGGTTGAGAGAGATCGCCACCTGTTAATAAACCCATCTGGTTGTACTGTACACAACGAAAGTGTTATATAATAATATACAAATCATGAAAGTTACTTACATTTTAAATATGTGTACAGACGAATTTGGTGATGCATGTCTAGAAAAGACTGTCATGCTGGACAATGTTTCTGACACCGGGACCAAGGCGCCGCGCCCCCTTGCGTTGGATTAACCAGATCAAGGAAATTAATAACTCCACATTATGCGAGTCTTCACATGTGGCCGGAATCAGAAATGGTTGAAAAATATTGTGCAGGCTTCATCGTGAAGATCACCACTCTAAGCCAAAATGATGACGACTAGAGAGAAAGAGAGAATATAGAAGAATGCTGCACGTTAAACTTTATGAACAGATATCTGAAGATGTTCTGATGCGCGTGGAGAAGTTAAATGAAATTATGATTCTAACTAAAATATTGAACATCAAGTATTGTGGTTAAATTCATCGTATAATCCTAACATAAATTCGGAACGAACAGGTTCAAGAATTAGAAAATAGTTGTGTCTGATTTTTTACATGGTATAGAGAATCGACCACATCCTCTCCCCGTTCAGAGCGGTAGTTAGCATTCAAAGGTGCCGATATCCAGTAATGAATATAATATGGAAAAGAAAGATAATTGAAAATGTTCGTGTTTATGTTACAAAAAAATTAAAAATAACAATTGGCGTGAGTTTTCCGTTTCTGAAACATAAAATTGTCATTTAAGGGGGTTAAAACTATTGCATCCCATTAAAGCGTAATAAAAGTAACTTTCTACAAATACTGTGGAAATGAATACATATGTATGATACATACATATTTTTCAACATAATTTTATCAATTACGACATACATTTTTCACCACCTCAAACAACTCATTTTACTTATCGAACTCCTAAACATTCTTCTTTTCAAAATTTCTTTTACATATGTTATGTTTTTTTTACTTTAGCCTCCAATCTTAATAGACATGTTAGTGTATATAATAGTACCTTACCTTAAAAAATGTGAATATATAGGAAAAAAACTGCAATCGGAGCAAGCCATAAGAAAATATAACAAGAAAGAATATGTAAAAATGTTTCACCCAAAAATGTAGATATTTATGAGAATTATAAAGAGAAAATGTTATACTTTATAAAATATTTTACAAAATTTACCGAAAAAGAAGAAGTGATTCCATTGAAGGAAATATCCAAAAACTTGAGAATATCAAAAAAAAATTGTTTCTCAACGTATTCGTGAGAGTTTCACTCTTGTATCAGTGAGACATCCAAGTTTCTTGCCTCCCAGGCGTAATTTTTGAAGTTCCCATTTGCTGTCATCTGCTTTATTGGCGATTGGGACAGAAAATCCGGGATCTAAGAGAGCATTTTCTTGGAGATGTAGAGGGATTTAGGGAGAGAATCTAGTTTCTCATTTTCATTCGGTCCGCGCACACACAAGCTTACGTAAAATAATATGTCTGTTTGAAGGAAACTGTTTACAAAGCCTTCAAAATATATTTATGCTTTCTCTATGTTAGCATATAACCTAAAACCTTTAAGATATGTCGTTTAATTTATAATTAGATCAAAAATTTAAATGAAGATGGGGAAATAACTCTTTTTTTTTTTTTTTTTTAAAGTGTCGAAAGTGAACAGTTTCAAATATGGGCACTATTTCGTTAGACAGATTACTGTGTGTCAAATAATAACCATAAATAAATATAGGTTTATTGAGAGCAAAAGAGTAAGTATATAATATATTTAAAAACGCTTCAAAAACATATAGATTGTAGAAAATACATTTAAGAGAGAAGCTATCAAAATATCTGGGTTTATCTAATAACATGCCCATGGCCAAGATACACCCCACCAATATAGACTGAGCCCAGCCACGGGGACACCAGATGTTTTTCAGCCTACAACTAATATAATCTACATGTATATAAAAAAATATAAAACGAACAGGACTAAGCTTGTCAATATATCCGTAAATTTTCATTCTTACTCATAGTGAGGAAAAGTTACTCCTTTGTCTCTGGTTCACGTATATTTTCAATGAGCAACCAAGCCATGCAAGTGAGCTTTAAGTCAATACAATAAAACATGCCGTTGTCAAATATTTTAGAACAGGCAGAATTGTCAAATATTTAAAAAATGCCAGAAGTTGGGTCTTTTTGTTATAAATATTACACAGTGAAAATAGTCCGACTATTATAAAAAGTAGTGAAAATGGTTTTACGTTTGAAATTTAATATTTTTATTGATTTGTGCCATAACTTGACCGACTTGAACGGCGATACTCAAAATGAGTGTCAACTTTCAAGGTGGTGATATATGCTTTAGTTCATATAAAAAATGAAATTGAGTTATTCAATAAAATAATCAATATGCTTTGTTTAAGTCGTTTTGTGTTTCAATCTCATAGTTAAATTTCAAATCTTTTAAGTACCAACTATAAAAAAGCTAATATTATACGTTAACATGTACACATTAGAATCACAAAGCTTCTAGTTTCAATTGAATTTACCACTGAACAACATTTTAATAATGCAAAAAGGATATAATACTCGTATAATACAATATAATTACAAATTAAATAATAATTATTCAAAATAGCGATAAATTCTTAATATCCTCTTCACACGTTTTAAACACCACATTGTTACTATTATTTTTTTTGGAAACATTTCTTATAATATTGTCAAAATGCTGATGACAATGTTTTCTTTTCAGATTATTATAAGATCTTATAAACTTTGATTTACTATAACCCATATCTTCAACACGTCCAATGAATGCTGCGTTTCTTCTTTCTTCGTGAAATTTTTCCACTTATAGATCGATTATTAAATTTTTGAAGCTTTATCAGTTGAAACTTTAAATTGTCTCGAATTGTCATTTAAAAAAAATAGTTTTATTATATCGACTCATATAATTGCCAAATGATTTTAATTTGGTGGCACAAATCCTTCTAGTCTGGGTGGATTACTTATTTAACAAAATGCTTTTTTAATTTGAATTTCTTTTAATTTAGAAATGTTATCTTAAAATTGGAATATTATTTTCATTAATTTTACTTGCATTTTTTGCATTGATAAATTAAATGCATTTTCTTGATCAAAAACCGCCTGATAATTGAAGTGATAAGGTCCTGAATTTCGCCTATTTCTTGAAGAATGTTAACACCATTTATGTGGCCATCAGCGGCGGCCCGTAGACATATGGTCAGAGTCGCTGACCCCCGGCCCCCGTGTCATAAATCGCGGCCCGGGACCCAGCTTCGGCCCCCCGGGGCGCGGGCTGCATACTAATCTCGGCGCCCCTGGATACACTCAAAGTCCAGGCGACATTAAACTAGGGTGAAGTTTAAATACGTTTTGGTCAAAAGGAGCACTAACTGTTATCAGTGATGAATTTCAAGTGTGATAAAATTTAAGTTTAACTTTCCTAGTGTATGACTTCCATATTATTTTCCTTAACACAATCTGTTTAGCGCTAATACATTTTAATATGGTAAATATGCGCTAACCAATTCCCTTCGAACTAGATATAAAACTTTATGTATTAATGTGAGGCCATAACTACAATGCCCTAAATACCACGTATGTACTATGCCTTAAAGGACACAGCTTGTCAGGTAGAGTTATATACTACCACTGATAAAACCAAATTTATGCGTTTCTTGACAGTCAACTTTTAAAGAAGGTCACCCTTCAGTCCCATCATCATGGGAGAGTATGCCATTGCATAGGTTGAAATGTTTACAAATCTCGATAGTGTCTTCACCAACAAAAATAAGGTGTCACTAATTTAAACAAGTATCCAAATTGGAACCATAGCAGCTGCAGCACTACCTGCTGAGCTGTAAGTTCCTGTTCCGGAATGCCAAGCTGAGAATATACAACTTGGTCATTTTATTCGTAGAAACATATTGGTATGAAGCGTGGGTAATGACACTCAACTATCAACAAAAGTTACTTATCTTTGAAAACCGAATACTTTGAAAGATACGCGGTCCAAAACATGGTACATGAGAGGGAAAAAATAACTTTAATAAAAAGATATACGAGACAACCGCGAAGGTATGCATGGATAAACCATATAAACAGATCCAGACCCACAAAGACGAAAGAGTGCCGCTTAGTAGACCGAGACAGGTTTTTAGATAAGATGCAACATCTTAGGAGGCTGGAAGTGAAGGGAGACTGGCATGAGGCGGCAAGCGACGTCGATCGACTCGGAGAAAAATCGTGTCGGGAGGCAAAATTTGTACATGAGTTGTATTGCTATCTGAAAAAGTGAGGTAACTTACCGGTGAGGTAAAGTTCAAAGAATCGTCTGCGGTGGTGCTATTGTTTAGCGCATCCTATCCTACCGAAGAACGTTACGTGATCGTAACCCTTTAAAATAAATATTATTTATCACTTATTTTCTCCACATGGCAGACATGAAGCGATATTTTCTACTTAATTGCAATTTAACTTTGAATGTTTAAAATTATAAAAGTAGTAATTTCATATTAACCCATATTTTCTATTTAACTGTTGTTAAATTTTTTTTAAAGAAATAATTACTTGAAAATAACAAAGTAAAAAGTGAAAAAGTATTATATTGGTAAAATTTAACTGAGTTTCAGATTTACATTTTTTAAATTTCAACGAAAAAATTATAGTGAAGGTGTAGAAGTAAAAGACCAAGTAAACTATGGGCGGATCAAGTGAGTGAATGATATTATGAAAGAAAAAATAAAAAAGTGAAAAAAATCGAAGGAGTTGTATAAGAAGGTGTATGAATGTAGAATAGGCTAAATCTGTATGTCGTGATAAAAATATCTAGTGCTATGTTCTTTCCACCTATCTTGACAGGGAAACGGTATGATAGTATGTGTGTTTGAAAATTATATAACCAGCGATCTAAAAATATTTATTTTTTAGATCGTTGGTTTCTCTCTGCATCGACAAAATACTTAACATTTATACGAGTATATTATATAAAACTAGTTTTGTCCGCGATTTCTGGTTGGTTAAAAAGTTGGCCTGGTAGCAAAAATGATGCATATAATGATGTTTAATATTCAGTAGGTATTTTTGGTTGCTTTCCTATACATGTATTTATGTATGGAAATCTGCGTTGTCAATATTTTAAGTTCATATCAATATAATATATGATATATTGTAAAAAAATATACAACTTCTATGTAGTCTGGTGGGATATTTTTTTTTGTTTTTTTTTTGCTGCTGGTGGGTATAATGAAAACAGTGAGATTTAATAAAAGCAAAAGGAAAACTTTGCTTTTTGTGATTTATTTATGAGACTTAAGTATACTCTTTGGTTGTTTTGAAGGAATAATTAAAGTTATATTTATTTTCTTCGTTGTTTTGATATCTTTGATAGGCGAGTCAACGTATCTAAATTAATAAGCTGCAGGCGCACTTGTTCTTCCACTTACTTCACTTGTTTCTTGCCTGATTAAATTCTCGATTTTATAGCTTCAGAGATTATTATAAACACACGAGTGAAAGTCCATTACAATTAATTCAGTAGTTGTTGAGTTTTTCGAATACAAACTCTACTTCGTTTTATGTATTAAGTATACTTAATAGTCCAAAGCATAGCCATACTAGAATACTATACTAAGTATTTATTTTTAAACCCTCGGATAAAGTGTTTAAATTTTTTTTGTAAAGATAAGAGAACAATTAGTTAACTAGTGAAAATAAGATATTTCCCCCCTTTTGATAAATCCAATGACAATGTTATTTTGTTTGTCGTAAAATAAATGTGCATTTTCTGCAATGTTTTGATAAATATAATTAGAAACAAAAAGAGCACTTGCAAATTTGCTCAACAGGCTTATGATTCAAAAGAGATAAAATGTTATTTTGAGATTTTTTTCTGATGAGATGTTTATAAAAAGCAAGAATCGAAATAAAATATAAACATATGTTAGAGCAAATAATATTTAATATGTTAAATTTCCAACCAAAATTCCAATGTTAAATTGCATCGCTAATTAACGGATTCATCATACAATGAAATCCTTTGTAATTTAATTCATACTTAACGAAATAAGTTGGACATAACTAGATAAAAATAGGGTGAAGGTCATAAAACGAGACATTTTATATATTGGGTGTACAAATAAGTTTGACAAAAGTTTGACAAAAGTTGGCGCCACCAGTAAGTTATGGTTAAAATTGTCAGATGTAAAATGTCATTATCGTAAGGTTGGACATCTGTCAACAACATGACCTTGAAATATTAGTGAATTTTTATCAGTATAACATATTTTTTTGTGTTCGAAAATGTCAAGTTTTGAGCCGAATAAGCGTCATTTGCGGGAACTTTTGATTTACTTCTTCAATTTGAAGAAATCTGCAGCTGAGGCGCATCGATTGCTTGTAGAAGCATATGGTGAGGCTGCCTTAAGTGAGAGAAGTTGTCGTGAGTGGTTTCAAAAGTTTAAGAACGGTGAATTTGACATCGAAGACAAAGAACGTAGCGGAAGGCCGAAAGTGTACGAAGACGCGGAATTGGAAGTATTATTGGATCAAGATTCGTGCCAAACGCAAGAAGAACTTGCACTTACATTAGGAGTGACTCAACAAGCAATTTCACATGGGTTGAAATCATTGGGAATGATTCAAAAACAAAGAAATTGGGATTCATATGAACTGACACGGAGAAATATTTTTTTACTAACCTAATATCCAACACTCTTCGTTTCAAGTGAAGAGAAAAACAAAATTTAAGTAACTTTATTTCTATCTCTTATACTCGTACGAGTGTGAATTATTAAAACTTCTGAAGTCGGAAGTATTGATAATTGTTGTTTTATTTAAATTCCTAGATATTTTATGACACTAAAAGCAATTCAATATAAAATTGTGCTTTTCTACAACGTAACCTGATTTGCTTAGTAGCAGCAAAGCTGCAAACTTTCGTTTATACATAGATCGATCCTTTTGAACATATTGTTCCAATCTGGCTCGTTCCAAGCGAGATTAAGCCATGAGCCGACTGGCTTAATTGGCATTTACTGCTTGGAGATTTATGAGTTCAAACCGCGAAAATCCCGCGCCTAAATCTACACGTCACGTACTTTGATGATATTATCAATGGGTTAAAATCGCGGTTAGCATTTTATATAATAGCTACAAAGAACATCGATTAGATTCTCAAAAGCTATTATAGTTCGGAAATTCTAGGATGAGTCCTGTGACAGCTCACAAATTGGCCCCAATACAACCTTGTAACGATGTTCAGTAATTTTAATTATTTTATTAACTTTAATATAAGCCTCAATTCTAATAAATAGCAAGTTATTTAGGTAAATACATTACATAAGGTTGTATCGGGGCAAATTTGTGAGATGTCATAGGACTCATCCTAGAATTTCCGAACTATATAATTCGATTCGTCACACGATTTTGTTGATTGATGGATTTTTGTAATAAAGAATTAAATTTGATTTGATTAATTGTATTCTATTCGTATTTGTACTTGTATACGTACATATCTATGATATTTGTTGAAATAAAATAATGTTATAATATACAACAAGAATGTTTATTTTTTAATAAAATACGTTTAACACTAGTCTTATTTTTATGCACTCCCTTTTTTATTTATTTCTGTTTATATTTATTTAGTTGATTACTGGTTTCAAAGTCTGTCTTCTACGGCAATTCGGGATCTTAATTAAATCCTCTCTTTTTTACCAGGGACTACTTATAAATATAATTTAAACCTTTTATTTCGTTCTTCATTCCCAGACAAGGAATAAAGAAATCTTTGAAACTGGTTGTGAACTCAATAAATAAAAAGTGGTGAATACAAAGAACAAATAGTGTTTATTTTATTTTATTGAAAAATCAATTAACAAAAACTACAAAGTAAAATATGATATTTTTTGAGATTTAAGAATAAAAGTATTTTACGAACTTTGAAATATTTCAATTACTAGGCCCAAAAGAATGAAATTCATAAAAAGTTAACTTATTATTCATTTAAAAAGTTCATAAATAACATTTCAAAAAATTATTTTAAAATTTTCAAAACTTCTAGAATGCTATTGATTTTAAGATAACGAATTATGTAAAAAAATATTTTATTCCATATACTAGGTTAGTAAAAAAGTTTTGAAAGCGGAAATGAAAATACATTTTTTTGGGGGGAAATCACTTTTATTGCTCAGTATAGTCTCCCATAAAATCAATACACTTGGTCCAACGATCTTCCAACTTTGTTGTCCCATCACGGAAGTGACTTTCTGGAAGGCCTGCAAAATACTCCTCTACGACGGCTATAACCTCTTCGTTTGATGAAAAATGCTTTCCACGAAGGAATTTTTTGAGGTGTGAGAACAGCCAGAAGTCAGAGGGAGCTAAATCTGGCGAATAGGGTGGATGCTGCAACAATTCGTACCCCAATTCACTGATTTTCGCGATGGTTTTTTGAGCTGTGTGAGCAGGTGCATTGTCTTGATGAAAAATGATTTTTTTCTTCTGCAAACCGGGTCTTTTTTCACAATTTTTTTCATCCAACTGGTCCAAAAGGTCACAATAATAATCAGAGTTGTTTGTCGTACCAGTTTGGAGATAATCTTTCAATAAAATTCCTTTTGCATCCCAAAAAACGGACGCTAACACCTTCTTGGCCGATTTCTGGACACGAACTCGCTTCGGAACCAAAGTGCCTGGTTCACACCACTCCTTAGCCTCTTGTTTTGATTCAGGATCATGGTGGTAGACCCAAGTCTCATCCATAGTGATGAATCGACGCAGAAAATCTTTTTTAGCCTTTCGAATTGCTCCAAATGTTGCTCAGAAAGTCGCATTCGAACGTGTTTTTGTTGCATTGTTAGCAAATGCGGCACCCATTGTGCACACAGTTTTTTGAAACCCAAAACTGCAGCCAAAATAGGCCATGTTGTTCCATGTGAGATGCCTATGGTGTATGCTATCACATTCACAGTCGATCGATGATCTTCCAAAACCATATCCGGTATTTTCGCTATGATTTCTGGTGTTGATGCACTTTTTGGACGTCCTGAGCGTGGATCGTTTTCAACGCTTGTACGGCCACGCTTAAACTCCAAAACCCATCGGTGAACGGTTGGAAATGAAGGAGAAGACTCCTTTAATACTTTCACCATCTTTGCATGGATCTCAGTAGCCGACAAACCTTCCAAAACAAAGAATTTAATCACTGCACGATATTCGTATTTTTCCATTGTTAAAAAATACACTGACACGTCAACTTCAAATGGCTTGTAAACAAAGAATGAATTGACAGATCGAAATGAAATTTTGAGTACGTTCTTATAAAAGATGAAATATTAAAATAGCGTAGAAATTTTGGTTTTCTACTGCTCCATAGATGTCGCTTTCAAGACTTATTGACTAACCTATTAGCTCTTCGTTGAATCAACTTATAAATATTATAATATCATGTACACATGTCACATTTTAACATATTTCTTTCAAAATTGAAAAAATGTGAGTGAAAACTTATTTTCATTGCTGTGTGATCTTTATTTCATGAATACAAACAGTATGCCAAATCTATTCCAATTTCAATAAACGTACAGTACCCGGCGGTAAGTAATACACATCGGTCTTAAGAAAGAGACTCGGCCATAATCGGCTAACTTCGGCTTTGTAGAGCGTCATCTCTGTCGCTTGACAACGACTGACAAATAGCGACGAAACACTCTCCCTCAGAATATTTAAAAGAATTTTAAATTTAAATATAATTATTTTATAAAAGTGAGAAAAGACATATGTGATAATTTGACATTTATCTTGATACAACCCCTGCAACCTTGTTAATTCCATATCATTTGTGATATTAAAGTACTGTTTTGTATATGTTCTTTTCAGTCATTTATTATTTGCAATTAATTTGTAATTTTTATACAGACTTCCATAATATATTTTTCTGTTGGTGTTTATCCTAAAAAACTAAGTTATCTCTCAACCTGCAATTATCATAACATGTGTTGAATCTGTCTGGTTTGTTGGAACAATGCCAAATAAATAACTACATTTGTAACATAGAGAAATTCAACGAATACGGATTGTAAAATTGTATTTATTTTAAAATTGGTACATTTAAATAAAACTAATCGAAATTAGATCGGGTATTAGTGCGGAGGCGTTTTTATGTGAGCTTGTTTACGAGTAGGTATTTCTTAAACTTTAATTTAGAGATAAGTCCCTGGAGGAATACATAACCAGAAAAGGGTGGAACAAATGTAGAGTTCTGTATGTGAAATTCGATGGGCGTTCTGGTTCTTGTACAATACGGGCATGTATGTAGGTACTGGGTATGTGGGAGTTGTCAGAGCCAAATTAAACATTGCGTGTTGGTAGTTACATGGGAAGAATACCTTACTTTTTGGGATGAATCGAAAGTGGGTTTCCTCACACAAAATAATTTTTCTTCTAAATTCAACTTATTTCTTTTTGAAACATTTATTTATTTATGACTATTTGATGCCAAAAACAGTACTGCTGTGTGAACAGCAAAAAACATCTATTAATTTTTCAATTTCGCGTTTTTTTAATAGAGTACAAGTTTGGTTTCTCAATAAAATGATATACACAGTTAACTTTTAAAATCTTGAAATGGAATAATTATGTTTCTCAAAATATGCTAACTTTGTGACCTGTCTTCCTTCTCGGGGATTGCGGGCCCGATTCCCGTTTTCATCCAGCATACGTTTTCGTCGATTTTTTTTCACTTAAGGTTTGTTGAACACCTTTCTGATTGAGTTTGAGAGATTATCGCATTGCAATAAAAATACCAGGTTGTACTGTATACAACGAATATGTAATACCATACAAAACAAAGAACGGTATATACTCGTATATTAGCTGTTAAGAACATTATAATATAATGCTGAAGAACATTATCTTCACTGTCTTCTAATTCGTTGTATTTGTTCTTAAGTCAAAACTTTCGTTAGAAGTTAACCATTTAATACAAATTTCCGGAGGGATTTTATTTATTGCATCATTCTATTACAATAATAATTTGAACAAGTTCTCTACTGGTTTTAAAATCATGTTTAGTGATTTGTATTTATAATTTGTTACAAAAAATCAATCAGAATAACTTCACATAACACAATTGTTTGATAAATTTACTTAAATATTATGAATCGATTATACGAATGGAGACAAAAACCCTAGCTACTTCCTATTTATGAGAACATTGTCAATTTGTGCTTGCTCCTCCCAATGCAGGTAATCTAGGCCGAAAAATAAGACGTCTTTTTTTTTGCAGGTGTCCTTAGATCTAAGCTTAGGGCATTCCTAGTTAGTTTTGACGTCTGCTACATCATGATACTACATGTTTTTGGGAGTCTTTCATCATCTATTCATACCATACATATGGCCAAGCCATCACGGCCTTTTCAATTCAATGGTCACCATTATTTTTACCTTTATTACACATTTTCGTCATTTTGTTTTTTATCCCGTTAATCACCTAGTTTTTAGAGTAACCGCATATGAAAGTTGTTGTTAAATAATAAATTATTACAAGGTTTCGCAAGTAGCCATTTTGTAGGATGGAGTATATTTAAATTGATAAACTGTGTGCATTTATTTCCGAACTTAAATACCCCACTCTTTGTTTGTTCCCCCATTTTAAATTTGGCTGCAAACAAAGGAAGCTGCACAGCGGTGAGATGCATTGAACACAGAGTCGTTTTGGCAGTATACTAAATAATACATAGTTTAAGGGTTGACTTAATAATAATAATACTTCATATACAATTTAATATATAAAGTGGCGTTAAGAGAGCACCCTCTCTTAAAGGGCGCTTAAACTCGGAATTCGAACCCATTATTATCTTACACTCAACTTAAAAATAAATACTTATAAGTTGAGTACAAGAATATGAAGGCGGTGGCTGAAGCTGTCAAATTAAATTCGGTCCCACATTTGAATATGTTTTGAAAAACATATATCGTAAGAAAAGTCGATAGACCTGTGTGCGACCTATCCTCACATATGGAACTAGGGCGGACACTGTCAGGACCAAAAGTATGCTAAGGATAACAGAAATGAGAACTTTACGTGATATTGCTGGGAAGATTTTGGAAGGAACACAACAATCCGAGAGGTCTGTGAGGTCCAAGATGTGGTCAGATGGGGACGACAGCGTCGACATACTGGTACCAACATGTACAGAGAATGAATTCTACAAGAATTCCATACATAGCTCTGCATGGGGTACCGGATGGACGGCGTCCACAAGGAAGACCCCCGAAACGATGGACAGATAGCTGGAGCTCAGCATCACAAGATGACAATATTGTAGTAACAGACTCTTGAGTCTACAGAAAGTTGAAGAAGAAGAAGATATTGTAAGAAAAGTCGATAAAGAGCAGACTCTCGTCAAGGGCGCTCTTAATCAGGATTCGAATCCATTATTATTGACAAATTAAAAATATTACAAAATAAATATATATGAGTTAACTGTAATAATAGGAAGATAGCTGTAATAATAGGCAGCGGGCATTAGGTTAGGTACTTACTCGCATCCGCATACGTTTAGAAAAGTATGTCTGGCTAGAAAAACGCAGAAAACTTACCAAGGGAAGACGAACTACAAAGAAAACTTACGACGTAGTTTATGTGTGTAGTGTTCTTTCTAACTTGCACATGAAATGATAAAACAGTTAATGAAAATAAAATGTATATGGTGCAATTTAGAAAGGGCGCTCTTGTTCAGAATTGGACAGATTCAAAAGATAAGGAGTTTTGATAAGACTTCCCGAAGGGGATTGTTTCTAAGTGCATCTAAAGCTGCATAATATGTAGCTTGGGATGCTACCTTTATATCATACCTTTTTCAGCATACATTTGTCAGCAAAACATATTATGCAACATTTATCTCTTTACACTTATAGGCAGACAAAGATCGATCCAATTGAAAATTTACTCGAGAAAATGAACGTTAACTAAAAATAAAGATCATCAAATATTGCGCAATAATATAACTTAAAATTATAAAAAAAAAACACCATTGTTGAATATGATAAATCAAGACATCTTAATGATAGTTTCAAGTATTGTAACATAAATTTAATACAAAGGTATACACGATGACTCATAAATGGTAAATGCACGTAGTTTATTCAATATTGTAAGAATATAATGCTTATGTACACCTACACTTACCAGATCCTAGAAATGGATAATACTTGACACTGGGGTATACTCCTTCAAATAAAGGAACTCACATTCATTTTACAAGAAGAAGAGAGGACATCGCATGTTGGATGCTGGATGCACTTTAAATACTCGTAGCTGACTATTGTAGAAACAAGTTATTTAAAACTGTCTAGCACTTCACTGACCTGTAATATTACGTCATTGTTTGATTGTTATAATCTAGACATCTGTCGAAATATTATAGGTGGCATTGCCAGAGCCAATGGTCTGGTGGATATTAAGCCCTTATTGAAAATATGCCACCTATTTTTCAGCTCGGGTTCGATTCCCTGTGGCACTTATATTTTATCAAAAACTATTCAAGTTTGATTTTATCTTTAAGCTTGTTTACCACGTATACACCAGACAGGTTGTACTGTATATGACAAAAGACTTATGCAATACTAGTCAAAAAACATGTGACTTGTTATTCATCATCACCATTCTGTTGTGTAGTTCATGACTTAGCATCGTGACTCCCACGATAGCCCTTGACGACTTCTCTCTACTCATCCTTGCACTCTGCAGCTCGAAAACCGTTGCGTATCTTACTTGGTCAGTCAACACATTGGGAGTCTTTGACATACCGATTATAATTATTACTATTTACTTTTAAACTGCCGTTTTAGAATTCTTTTAATATTTTATGAGGAATCAATATAATTTTAAAAGTCACTTCTTTATTAATTCACTTTCAGAGCAAATACAGATAGTAAAATTGTCTGACGTCGACTCTGCTATTGCACATTTGATGAATAACACGCATACAATCCGCGGTGCAATTCGTTATTGCTCAAGCAGCGTGAGCCCTCCCCCGTGCAATGCAGCGCATAAACTGCATATTGCGAGTTTACTGCCAAAAGTTAGTAAGTCAAATTTTAGGTATTTGGAGTAAGCAACGTTCTAAAGATAACATCCATGACCTAGTTGGTAAAATGGCCTATCTTTCAATCTGGCGTTAAGATTTCTATTCCTATTGGAGTTTTTAAAAATGTTTCCGGTCTACTTTCACTAAAGGCTTATTTAAACATCGTTTTGATCTATAAGTAATGATTGCCATAAGGCAACAATCCCGCCATGTTTCAATGTATATAGATAAAGCAAAGCAAAACAATACAAAACAAAAGTTTTTTTTAATTATCATTCACTGGTAAAAGTTTGCAGATCTGTAAAATAACGTTTTAAACAATTTATTAATTTATTTAATGAGGTTCTTTATTTTAGTTTCCATACCAAGACGACCTCCGTGGTCTAGTTGGTAAGACGTCTGTCCCAACCCGGAGGTTGCGAGTTCAAATCCCACTTGAATACAGATTTGAAAAAAATGGATTCCAGTCTGGTTTTCCCTGAATGCAACTTTAACATGTTTCTTGTTGGTTGGAAAAGTTTGCCACATGGCAATCCTCCCACCAGGTTATACTGTACAAAACCAAAGTGTTCTACAATACAGGCTGGTTAGAAGACATTGCCTAATGGAAAAAACCCCGCCAGTATTTATAAAATTCAACGGAGGTGTAGTATAATACTGCAGAAAAAAATGTAAAAACCATAACTGGTATTAAATCCCATTACTTTAGATCCGTCGTAGGTTTCTAAAACCACAATATAATACATTTCAAACTTGAAAGTAAAGATATCTCCCTAAAATATTTTTCCGATTTACCATATTTTGGCAGTAGCCCCATAATATAGCTGGGGAGGATTCAATCGGAATGGATATTGTGGCGGCGGATACGTCATTTGCAGTCATTGATTCAGCCCGGAAATAATGAATTGACTCTGCTGGTGATTTATTAGAGAGGGATGTGAGGAGTACGTACTCCTACATGTGTTGAGGTATCTGTGGATATTAGAGCAAATCGGTTCACGATTATTTTAATCGAATATAATGTATTGTTTACAATGGTACACAATTATATTTAGTGTATACGTTTATTACAATTCGACACACAAAAATATATACATACATACAAAACATCATGCTATTTCCCTGTCGGGGTATTAGAGAGGGATGCGAGGAGTATATACTCCTACATATGTTGAGATATACGTGGATATTAAAGCAAATTGGTTCACGATTATTTTATCGAAAATAATGTATTGTTTACAATGGTACACGATTATATTTAGTGTATACGTTTATTACAATTTGGCACACAAAAATATATATCGTATTAGCCCGAATATAACGCAGCCTCGAATATAACGCGACCTATATATTGGGAGCAGGAATGAAAAGAAAAATTCAAATATATGATAAAACAAAAATTAATTAGTTAAATTGTATTATAAAAAATATGATTTTTTTATTCAGACATGTTTGAATTATCATCAGTGTCGCTTGAATGATAACTACTCGATGCATCATTTATGGCATCTTCCTCTTCCTATAAAATATCATCCTCACTCCCATCCAGATTGTTGGAAATGCAACATTTCTTTTTTTGCAGCTTCGTTTTTATTTTCTATCTGGTCGATCTCACAAATGCAACCAAAACACGCATAAAGTGTGCGTGCGATAGGTGAAAAGACTTGGCTGTGTGCTCTGCGCTCATTGGACACGGCTTAAACCCCGAATATAACGCGAATGTTATTTTTGGAAAAATATTTTGAGCAAAAAATATCGCGTTATATTTGGGCTAGTACGGTAACTACAAACCATCACGCTATTTTACGGTCGGGGTATTACAGAGGGATGTGAAGAGTATGTTCTTCTACATGTGTTAAAGTACGAGTATCTGTGAATATTAGAGCAAATCAGTTCACGATTATAATTATTTGAATCGGATTTAATATATTGTTCAAAATGGTACACCATTATGTGTTAAGTGTATACGTTTATTACAATTCGGCACACAAAAATATATGATACAAACAATCACGCTATTTACCTGTCGGAGTATTAGATATACATGTGAGGAGTATGTACTCCTTCATGTGTTGAGGTACCCGTAGATATTAGAGCAAATGGTTCACAATTATTTTAATTGGATATAATGTATTGTTTACAATGGTACACAATTATATTAAGTGAACATGTTTATTACAATTCGGCATACAAAAATATATACATACATATAAACCATCACGCTATTTTCCTGTCGTTTAGGCAGAGAGGACATGGCACCAGACTTTCTTATTTCGAAACATATCCTTAGCTTCCTCCAACATCAACGATTTCTCTGAATTTCTTCATTACCTTCTTCTAAAATATAATTCACATGAGCCAACCATACTTTCTTGTGTCACATTTGCACTTTATATTTGTTTTGTTAGTGTTCCTTCTTTCATTCGTTCTACGTCCCCAAACCATCTAGCGTGCTCTTCTAAAAAAATATTCATAGTGAATTTAGTTCACAAACGCATAATCGAGACATTAATTTTTCGAGTTTAGTAGCAAATCACACAATATTTTATTCTATTTTCTTTGGAATACTCTTTACACAAAGACACAATGGGTAAATAGTACTCAGATATTAAAATCAAGAAAAAAATGTTCCGATAAAAGTATCCGCAGTAGGGTTAGTCAGTTGGTTAAAATTCAAAAGAAACCAAACTAAGAACAAGGTTAAGATTAATGTAAATAGTTCTAGTGATATTCAACGTAAAATGATATTTTTCCGTAGGAACTTAAGCCAAAAATGTCTAAAATTTGCTGCAAAGTTTCCCCTTAAATCTTTGCTGTGTCTGGGAACTGGTCGATATATATCATATATACTCGTACTTTAAGACATGCATCATGAAATTCATATTGAATGAATGGTAAAATTATGGAAACCAAATCGCGTAGATGAGCGCTATCCAGATGGAGGGATCTCATAAATTTTCCTACCATCGTAAGCTTTTACTGTACGACTCGGGACTCTGAATGGAGGGTGTTTGTCGAAACACTAATAGTATCGCACCGAGATTTTTTATTTTATTTTCCACTTTGCACGGGTATCTCCTATGATACAAAGAGGGTCTGCAACTGGTTTGTTTATTCGTAAGAATAAATATTAGCCAGGATTTTTCACATACTGCTAGGCGATGCCGAGAATATATTCACAAAGTTACTCCGTTGGTTCAATATCTCTGTACCACGCGTTACTGAATATTTATTCACCCATGATATTCATTTAGTAAGTTTGTATATAGAACAGGGGGTGACTCCTAGCACGCCTATATTTATTGGGGATATACACAGATAAACTTTGTGCTTCTAGTATCGCCGGACAATTAAAACTACATTGAAGAATCTTCAGTAGCAATATCGCGATGGATTCTTTCTTTTTTGTTTCGAGACCATAATCTACATATACATAACATATGGATGTGAAAGAAAAAAAAGTAGCCTGAGCAGACTTCTGGCAAGAATGATGGCTGATTATAGCCCTTTAAATGATAAAAGATTTAATTGAATGCATTCTAATGCAATAACGTCGAATTATAATAAATTAATAACGGTTTATTGATAGCAACATGGTATATAAGTATTTAAATACATTCCAAAATCACCTATAAATTACGAATATATCTCAAGATAAATATCAGAAAGTACATTGGAACGAGAAAGCTATCAAAATGTCTGGGCTCATCTCATAACATCCCCCCTGCCGAGATACACCCCACCAATATAGAGCAAGCCCAGCCGCGAAGGCACCAAAGGGTTTTCAGCCCACTACGTGGTACATGTAGATTAAGAAAAAAAAACAAAATAAATAAATGGCAGTAAAAAGTAAATTAACAAATACTACCTAAGATTAATTCAAATACATAAATAAAGGTTCTTTGACAGCAGCATGGTGTGCACATACATTAATATGAATATATTCCGAAATCGCACATATATCTCAAAATAAACTGCATAAAATACATTTAAGAGATAAAGCTATTAAAAGGTCCAGGCTCATCCCATAACATGCCTCCGGCCGACCTACACCCCACTAATACAGGGCGAGCCCGGCCGCGAAGACACCAGATGTCTCTCGGCCCACGCCCTTGTACATGTAGACTAAGAACAAAAACAAACAAACAATAGTGTATGTCAGAAAAATAAAATATATAATTCACCTACAAATATCACCAGATTAACTGTCAGCAAAAAAAATTATGTAGAGTTTAGGTATTTTTTTATACATTAAAAAAATGTTTGATATATGTTAGCTCTCGTAATTGAATTTATATATTTGAATTTTCTTCATTTTTACAGTGTACTGACAATTTTTACAGTTAAAATAATATATTGGGTGTTAACATAAGTTGTGTCCGTTTTTTTTTCAAATAAAAATGAGCACCAAAAGTAAAACAAAATGGTAAAGGTAATGCGTCATTCAAAAGAAAATTTTCTGCTCTACAAGATATTGTGTTTGCTTTTACGTTACATATATTATTTTATTTGATTACAAGCCTTCAAAATGGAATGTCAAGTAGACGAAAGTGAGCATTTTCGACACCTCCTTCTGTTCGCGATCAATCGAGGGAATAAAGCTGCCAAAACTGCTCGCGATATTTGCGAAGTATACTGTAAAGATGCTATGAATGAAAGGACAGCTCGTCGATGGTTTTTGCGTTTCAAAGACGGTCATTTCGACCTGAAAGACATGGAGCGTTCCGGACGACTAGTGGACTTCGATGAGGACTGATTCGATTGAAAAGCAAAAACCATCGACGAAATGAAAAAGTCGCAGGTAGCCAGATCAGGTGAATTCAAAGGCTGCTGGATAGTAGTCGTGTTGTTTTTGTCAACTCGTTGTTTCTTGGTCACGATGCGTTGTGTGGCCCGTTCATATAATAATGCTTACACAAATACCGTCACGCATCACCCTGGCAGGGTAGGAAGAAAGGTCAGAACGCTAGACTCGACTATCTCGACACATACATTCCTCACCTCTTCTACATCCATACACCTTCTAATACAACTCTACAATTTCTCTGACATTATACATTTCTTTCTTTCAAAATGTCATTCACTCACTCCAAACATACTTTCCTTGGTCTACCTCTCTCACGTCTCCCCTCACAGGTATTATATATTTATTTTGTTAATCTTTCTTTATTCACTCATTCCACATGCCCATCTCAGAGTGCTCTTCTTAATATTATTCAACATATCAGTCTGATGGTCATATTCGGTCCTTATAACTATTATTCAACATATCAGTCTGATGGTCACATTCTATCACAGATTGACACCTCGTATGTCCTCAGTGCACGCATTTCTACAAAACGAATTCGACTTCTATCAGACTTTTCTCCATCCACGTCCATGTTTTACTCCCATAAATCAAAGTTGGCACCAAAATACTTTTGTTGTGCACTTTTATTTTAGTAGTGTTTTATACTGTCCGGTTCGAATACACATGTTTTAATGACCCATTGATTTAATTTGCTATCACTACACGTCATTCGATATCCCTCTTAGCTTCCATTATCTAACAAAACATTACCCAACTTACAGAATTTCTCAACTTGCACTAATGTTTTGTTGTTCTATCAAGGATCACATTAACTTTTCCTTCACACTTTTCTATCACCATGATTTTGTATTTCGTAATATTCATTATCTTTACATCTCTCATACAATTTACTTATCTAACTCTCCAATTTACCTTCCCCCTCCGCCATCACCATGCCATCAGCATACAACACTTTTCAAACACTTCCATTCGACATTTGTATAAATAAAAAATGCTACTCCATAACGTCTATATTTTCTTCACAAATTAATCTATGTAACTATTTAACGACCAGGGTGGCATAATGCATTCTTGCTTTACCCCTTTTGAAACATCAAACCTCTCAGTCAAGGTACCAATTAAAAGTTTTTTCTCATTCTCTTTTAACCTTCGTTTTATTTTTGTTTTTATGATTTTATATTATTTATTTATTTGATATGATATTATCAATGCTCTTGCAATTGTTTTGGAGCAGGTCATCATTTGAACCACATAATTTTTAATCTTATATTTAGAGAATCGTGGATCGCTTCACTCTACCTGAAAAACTTATGAAAGTTATTCGTTATATCCCCTTTAGACATGCACCGAGTGGTTCATTAGTATGCAAACTTGATTGTTTTACAGGTGAAATGGATTCCTGCTGCCATTAATCACTGATAATATGTAATAGATCGTTAAATTCAACTAGAAGTTGTCAATCATTCATGTTAACAATTTGCGACTCCGAACTTTGAGATTATATATTTATTGATTAATAAGAATTGTTTACATTAAATGTAAAATAATATTTTATATATTAAATTTATAATCGCATTCGTTATATAAACAAACGAGCCACATTAAATTATTTCCAGGAATTCTCAGAAACCTGAAAGATATAAAAAAACATCTCTCATTTTTTTAGTTTAGTCAACTTTTTACTGTTCTTGAAAAAAAAATGTTATTGTAATATTTTCAATATTAATTGTTAAATCGAGAATGAGCATTAATCATAAATGAGACAACAAATGTAAATGCTTGTACGTGTGAACAGATTATGATTATAAGTTTAATTTTCCTCCAAATACTTTCAGAATCATAATATTTGCGCACGATAAAGGTGAAGATGGTATACCGTAAATTGGTTCATGTAAAACGTCATTGAAGATTTGAAAAATACATCAAAAGGATACTTGTTCTATATAAATTAATAAATCCAATTAGCGCATGTATATAATTAATAATATTGTACTACTGTTTTTCTCGTATATATGTTATATGTCGTTCTGATAAAATTCATTATAAACATACTGAATGTATTAATAAAAGGTAATCATTTAGAACATTTTTCGGACATTGTTAACCAAAATTATTTGGATGTTTTTTAGCTTCATTTTGACAATGGAACAAAGTGTTTTTTTGTTGTATGATGTATTTTTATTACTGCAAAAGAATGAGACACAAACCAAAAAAATATATCCACAGTGTATGGCGACGATGCACTAAGCGATCCAGCGTGTCAAATATGATTTAATAAATTCTGTAATAGTGATGGCACTCGAGGATGGCGTCCGTTCTGGAAGGCTGATTACCACTGATAACGATAAAATCGAGATCGAGAATAACCAGCGTTCTGTGACAAAAGAGGTGGTTGAGATACTGAAAATATAGAAAATTTATTTGGTTCCAATTTTTATTTACATTTCACCTAAAACATGAAATCAATCGTCAAACAACATATATTGTTTATGGTATATTATATGAAATCTGGAAGCTCTATTGGACTACTGTGAAGTTCCATATAATCGTCAGCCGAAAACATTTAACAAACTTTTGAAATTTGTTGTAAGCTCTATCTATAGCTTCATATCATTTATTTTATACAAGAACTAATAGTTTGTTGTTAATAGTAAAATCTGGAGGGCTAATTGTCATTTGACATTTTTTCCAACCAACCTGAAATATATTTAACGGTCTGTTCATGGATAAAAAACAGTCTTGGATTCTTTAATTGTTGATCCACCAATGCAAGTCGAAATCTGAATTCTTTAGAGGCAGACAATAATTTATTAATTAGGCTATGGAGGTTTTGAATTAATGGCACTGAGCTCTGTGACTTCCGAGTAGTTGGTAATATACCATAAACGTCTGTCTTCCAGCCCAGGAATTGCGTGTACGATTCTCTTTAGAACCCAGATTAAAAAAAAAATTATGCCTAGTAAGTTGATAAAGATTTCCTCATGGCAGTAAGTCTGCCAGGTTATTATGTATGCAACGAAAGTGTAATATAATACAGAACAATTCATGGCCGTGAGTGCACAGTTAAATTAACTAGGGGAAGGAGGCAAGGTACATGATTGATTTGTATTGTAATACATTTTTGTTGTATACAGTACAACCTGACGGATTATTTGCCATTTAACAATATCTTACAACCAACTAGAAAGATATTCAAGATGCTTTAAGTGTAAACCAGCCTTAAATCTTTTTTTTAATATCTGGGTCCAGTGATATTTGGACCCGCAACGTCCAGGCTAGGAGACAGGGGTTTTACCAACTAGGCCACGGAGATTGTCATGTATATATGCAAAATAAATCAACTGATGTTGGGTTCCGTATCAGACTTAAGAAAACTAGACTTTATATTAGAAATTTGCGTTCTCACAATATTAAATAATTTGGCTCATGAGGACTTGTGAGAAGTTTCTCACAGTGTTTTCCATAATCCCCGTATCTGGAGTAATGAGAGTGAAAATTGTAAACATACTTTTAGGTATCTATATTTTATACGATTTTCACCAGACACCAAAACTTGGTATTTTCCCCGAGATTATTTAAATGTGAATATGCAAAGTTTTCATATTCAATTTAAGACTCTAGAGAAATATAAGGAAGCGACGGAAATACAAGAAAAAAAATTTTTTTTCATTTTTAAAATATTGAGTAAAATTTAAGAAACAATCTTTTTATATAAGCTATATTTTTCTTTTTTCATTCTATGTTAACGCCCTCGTATGAAAAATATCATTTCATGATATATCCCATCATTTTAGGTAAAAAAAATATTTTTATTTAAGAGTTTATTTTTAAATTGCTATTCCAGTTTCCGAATTTCATAACTTATTTTTTTAATTCTGAAAAATTTACATGATAAAAAAGTAATATGTAAGCTTGTTGCCCAGATTCTTAAAAAGGTTAACTGGGAAAAACATTTTTTTTGTCATTCTCGCTGACCTCTGTGGCTTTGTTGATAAGACTTTCAATCTGGGTGTTAATAAATTGATTCCCACTGGTTGTCGATTTTTCTCAAAAAGGATTCTTGTCTGGTTTCCATTTGACGCGTCTTTCAAATATTTCTTGTTGATTAGAAGATATTGGCTACATGACAATAAACACATCTGGTTGTGCTGTAAGTATAATACAATACGATAGTTTCAGAATGTTAATATGTGTATCAAAAATGTTACAATAAAACAAACAAGTAATAATTATTCAAGACTCTTCTTCATGTAAACGTTGTCTGAGATATTCGAAAATTGTGAACGTTATGTTGACTCCTAAAGTACCATTTCGAATACTTTTCGACTGAAAACATTTTTTTACATAAATAAAGCAGAAATTGAATCACAAAAAAAACATAAAAATAACAAATATATACAACTCACATATTGATAAGAACATTTTATTGCATTACACTTTTATTGTCAACAATACAAAATTCTATTGCCATGTGGTAATTTCTTCCAATAAACAAGAAAGTTCTTAAATAGGCCTTTAGTGAACAGCAAACTGGAACCATTTTTAAATCAAATTGTGTGTCACTGGTAATGGAACCCGAAACCCTCAGATTGGTGTTTTATAAAAATAAAAATGGTTTAAAAAATATGTTGTTTATGCACATTACTCACATTATAGATATGGTGAGTAGACAGGTGCATTAATATGGTCGTAAGCAAAACAATATTTAAAATTTCGAATTTAAAAAAATAAATATACTCGTACAAGGATCAGATAAACACATTTTATAAAAACAAGATTCAATCATGAACTAAAACATTAAAAACTAAAGATTTTTTATGAGGAAGTAACAATAAGCGACGAAGCCTATCTCGACCTTCTCGGTTATGTTAAAAAAATAAAAGTCACTATTGAGGACATGGAAATCTTCAAGTGATTCACAATGATCATTGCAATCTAGCAGAGTGACAGCGTGGTGTAGTATTTGGTCAGGAGGTGTGATTGGACCTATTTTTTCAAAGACGCTGTGGGTAATTGATGAATTAAGTAGTTTCGGCCAGATAGCGCTACATATCTTACATCACAAGCCATAATTGAAAATTTAAGGTAGTGATTCCAGATCAATTAAATTCCAAAAATTGTGACATCGACTGCCTTCCAAGATCTCTAATTTTTACCGCTCCAGACATTTTTTAGTGAGGTAATCTAAAAGATGTATCTACTTATGTGAACCAAATCAACTCAATTGAACAACTAAAGAACAATATTCAAGCAGTAATTGTTAAAATATCTTTTGAAATTTCAATAAATATGACGATCTCTATGGCTTCGTTGGTAAGACGTTTGTCTCTCAATCCGGAGGTTGCGGGTTTGATTCCCGTTGGATCCTAATTTTTTTTAAAAGGATTTCAGTTTGTTTTTTCCCTTCAGGCCTCATTGACACCTTTGTGGTTTGCTGGAAGATATTGCCACTTGGCAATACGCCCGCCAGATTGTACTGTGAACAAAAAAGTCTAAAACAAAGTATAAAGAATAAATATAAGGATAAATGCTTTTAAAACAAGAGCTCGGATTTTGTGATTGCAAAAGACACACATTTGTCTTGATTTTTTAAAAATAATTTCGAGGTCCAGGGTATCAGATAAGTAAAAAAATATTGTTTTGTAATTATAATAGAAATAATTTGAAATCAAAGTTACTTTTAGTCGTCCTGTATCTGAAACGTTAGGGGCTAATTTGTCAGTGTTTTTGAGGATATTCTTTTTGTGTTCGCATCAAATAAAAGTCCTTTTATTTAGTAATCAATTTGTATTGAAAACGTCAAATATTCTTAAGGCGCTTTTATATTTTTTTATATTGGAAACCAGGAAAGGCAATGTAAGCAGTATGCAGCCTTTTTGCTCCACGCATGACCGCCGGGACTAGAGAGAGCTGATTAAAGAAGATTGCCTAGCGGGTAGCCGCTACGGGAATTGATATCAAATTGGTACTCGGTGACACAATAAAAACGTTTACATTTTTAAGTTAATTGCTGAAGGAACATTTTGTTTGAGATAACCAAAGGTTCATTAGTCGCATAACACAAAATTAAGCTCACTGTATGAGGTACTGAAATCTAGTAACAAATATATTGTCCAACCTCAATCTATCGTATAATACTCGTATATGAAAAAAAAATTAAATTTTACCTAATTTAATACAGCGCATTAAGGTGTGTCAATGTAACCTCCCGTCTCCAAAATTAGTTACACGTTTAATAAATAATATTCATTCGACTCGTGTAATATTACTGCACCTGATCATCCAAGGCAAAATAGAAGGCCGAAGAGGTGTTGGCAGGAGGCAAATCTCCTGGCTCCGCAATATACGTGATTGGACTGACATAAGGGGCGTTGGAGATCTTTTTCGGGCTACCGGGGACAAAGATGTCTACTATCAGGTGATATTCAACATTTTTTCTCTCTAAAAAAATTATGGTATAATTTAAATGATAAGAAAAAAATATTTGATTTTGTCACAGAATTTACATTCCATGTTATTATTTAATTATTGTCATTTACCATATCAGTATTATAGCAGAAAGTATTTATAACAATTTTTATACACTCCTATGAGATAAAGTATTTATATTGCTCTGTTTCGTAATCTGATTTCTTTCAAATAAAGGTTTTTTTTAATGAGAACATGTAAAAATAATCAGATTGACCTTTGAACATTAACAAACTTCCATTTGAAGGTTGTGGACAAAAAAAGTCTTAGATTTATCCTCCAGTCGTGTAGCTCATGACTGAGTATCTTGACTTCCATGATAGCCCTTGACGACTCCTGTCTATTCATCCCAGCACTCCGTAGCTCGAAGAGTGGTGTGTCTTTCACTAGGGTAGTCTAACGCATTGGGACTCTCCTTTTGTGCGTTGTCCTACCTCTTGTGTGCTCTAGATTATCGGACTTACAGTTTTTACAAAGTAGTCTAAGGAATGTGACATCGAGAGTAATAAATTCTTTGGGACTCATATTAAATTCAAGTTAGAGGCAAGTTTTTAGAAGTGAAAATAAATACAAGGGTCTTTCAATGCAAAAATACTTCCAAACATATTATTTTGTATGAAATTTTATAATATTTTGTAGTTTGTTGAATTTTTTTTATTTATTTGAATTATTTTGGAAATGATTTTGAATAGGTGCCTAATTGCTTTTTCATTCTATCGCAATTCTAAAGACCGAACGAGTATTTCTGGGAGTGATTAGAAAAGTAAAGTTCATCTGTTGATTTGGAAATTGCACATTGAAACCAGAACGTGTTATTCATTAGTCGGCAAGCGGAGATCTTCTACACAGAGCTACGGGAAATGAAAAACAGTTGCCAAAGATAAATGTTGCATCAGCCACTGGAAGTTTGTGCGATAGTTCTGGTATGCAAAATCTCTCAGTGATTAGAATCTGCACCGTTGAATAGGAGAGGTTTATTGAAAAGCAATACATCAGATTGAACGTACGGCATCTGGTAGACGTGTTTAAACCCTATATTACACGTACATTTATATTTTGTTGCCATATTTCAGTATCTTAGCTAAGTTGTGCAAATGTAACAGGGTTATCGGAAAAATTGAAATGAAATTTTTTTTACAGTAAATTCAAATTTTAAAGAAATATTTTGTTGGACTAAATAAATGAAATTTGAAATAAGGGAAGGTAAATAGTAATATCAAACGAATGCGCTGTATATTATCGCAGTCGTTACTGGGGTTCGTAGTCGAGGATCCCCTCGCCACCCCAACGTCAATCTTGAGCTGCTCGTCAACATCGATCATGTGATCTTCAGTGAGAGAACAGCCCAATCTACAGGTGTCACAGATATCCTGCTGATTCGCCTGGCAATGTTGAGGCATTTTTGCAGCACGCTGACGGTTTCTCACACATTTAGACGTTGAGATTCCATCATTCCGAGAATAGATGGCTCTCCATCCTCCAGGTTCTTGATCCACCTGCTTCCAATTCTTAGCCCCCCCCCCCCTCAAAAAGTCAGCGACTCATGCAGACTGTCCTCATAGCGTTTTCTCGGCCTACCAGCCCTTCGTTTGCCCACTACTTCCCCGTACAAGACGCGTTTTGGGAGTTTTGATCGTTAATGCGTATCATATGTCCGGTCCCTCGCAATTTCGCCTTTACAATCATACCTGCTATAGATTTACAGTTGGAGCGTTGCAGTACCGAGACATTTGCGACACTCCAGTAGATTTAAAAAAATCGACTAAGGAAACGCTGGTGGAACATTTCAAAGCTTTTAATGTGCCTTCTGTAGGGAACCCAAGTCTCAGACCCATAAAATATTGTGAGGAGTATATTTTATAATTTCACTTAATTCAAAATGGCTATAGTATTTTGTGAGGAGTATATTTTATAATTTAATTAAATTCAAAATGGCTATACTATTTTAAAAAATAATTCCGCGGGCGCCATATCAATACAACTGTTTGGCCCAGTAAATTGTAGGATCATTGAATACCGTCAAAAAGTATCCATCCCAAAAGCACGTGCTACTACGCCGTTAAGCCGCAACATTGCTTCTAGAGCAAAAAGAAATCGACAACTCGTGACTATTTCAAGGTCCGCGTTTATTTGTTTACGTTTTGCACTCAAAATGCACCCATGATCGACATCGTGGTGGTGTTTCTTCTCGGCCTGAGGTGAGGGGCGGGGAGCGACCTCAGCCGTTATTACGTCATAAATCTTCTCAAAGGTATTGTGATACTTATTTATTGTAACCTTTTGCTGATTTCACTTTTCATTGTAATATGTTGCTTGACCTTTCGTCTTACACGAGTCTAGTCTGTATTAAATTGAACTTAACCTCTAATTGAGAACACAAATTATCTCTTTATTTATTCGAAATTAATTAAAAAAAATTATCGGATCTTTGATCCGAGATTTTTTAAATATAATAAATATTATTTTTTCAATTTTCATATGTCTTATCAATAACATCCCCTTCCTGGTATTAGCGCCGAGAGAGAGAGAGAGGGCTTCAGACAAAGAGATCCACCGAACCTTGATTTAAAAAAGTCCTCGCTCATTTTCATATACCGCTGAGCTAACCTCGAGTCAGGACTGTTAAATAATTATAGTGTGGTATTTTGAATTACGTAATTATTTATGTAATTAGAAAAATAATTAATAGTCTTGATAATATGTGGATGAAGACAGGACGAAAGAAGTGTCTGAAGATAGGAAATAAAAGGTCTTCTTTTCTTTCTTTGCCAACAGCATAACGGCGTGATAGTACATATGTTAAGATTGGAGTTTATCACACTTTTGTTATAAAAGTGCAACCTGTTGGGTATATTATCATATGAAATTCTTTTTCAACCATTCAGAAATATGTTAATCTCAAGTCTCAAGTGAAAACCATACTGGATCCCTTTTTAAAAAGAAATGACCTTATCTATCTTTACTAGGCTACAAACATATTTATATTTGTACAAATTGAAATTTGATATAATTTTCATAGTTGAAATTTAAGTGACCATTTCTATTTAATTTTACTTAAATTTATTTTTGTATTAATCAAATATTTTATTATTTGTTTCTTTAAAAAAAATAAACATTGTTGCTTTAGATGTGGTAGACCATGATGTGGTGTATAATAATTGTAGCCTAATCAATAAAGTCTGTTTTGTTGAGCAAGTCATCCCAAGAGTAGGTATGAAGAAGCGTCGTTGTTACTTTTATCATATTTTTTAAATAGCACTCTACTTTATTTTGAAAAGTTTATATAAGAGATTTTTTTTTAAGTTTCATAGCTGTATAAATAAACAATTTTTACTGCTAACTGATAAGCTGTGTTTTAAAACTAATTAATGTGACGGGGTACATAAAACTCCATTAAAATTACCTTAGCTGTCGAACAGATAATGCTTCCTTCGGGTTAAAGTGTAATATTAATAATAAATGATGTATCATATATGGCAGATGTATCTTCCGTCATTAAATCTTCGAGAGTATGATAAAATATTTAATGAATTTCAATTTACCACTACCGTCTATTGCTTTAGATCGACGAGAAAGATTACATCACTTATGTTGTGCCACTTGTTCAAAATATATAAAGACATTTTGAACAAGAATCTTAAATATGAAAGTATAATGTAACACGTTTTTTTTAAATATACCTCTTAGGTTTTAGAGAAGTGGATATTGATAGTAAGTATTTAGTTTTTTTTATAAGACGAAATTTTGCACTAAAATCTTTCCCTCGAAAAGACGATAATCTATGGGATGCGCAAGGTGCCTCTTTTGCTTTGTATGTATTATATTACACTTTTGTTGTGTGCAGTATAACCTGGCAGGCTTTTTGTCATGTGACTATCTCTTCCAAACAACCAGAAAGATATTGAAGAGGCCTTAAGTGAAATCCAGACTGGAACCTTTTTATAAAAAAATCTAGGTTCCAGTGAGATATGAACCCGTAACCTCCGGGTTTTGATGGTCGAGGATATATGGACCAGATTTTGGCGTTGACGTTTTGAATAGAAAATTGTGCATGGTGAGATATGTTAATGTGGAGGAGACAAAAGTTATGTGCTTGAATAAAACAGTTAAGATATCTGTTATCTCGGCCTATCCCACTAGGGGCACGGTGTGATGATACGTGTGTATGTAATAAATAAAAAAACTGTTTTATTTTTCCAATGTATTTTTATTTTTCTAATATATTCTTATATATGGACGACCTCTGTGGGCTAGTTGGTAAGACGCTTACCTCCCGACCCGGAGAATGGGGGTTGAATTACCGTTGGAATCCGGATTTCTTTGAAAACAGTTTGCAGTCTGGTTTTCACTAAACGACCTCTTTAACATCTTTCTGGTTAGTTGGAAGATATTACCATATGGCAATAAACCCGCCAGGTTGTGCTGTATATAACGAAAGTGTAATACAATATATTTCCTAATTATTTGAAAACAAGAATTAAGAAATAAAATTAATAATGTATAAAACCTTTTCTATTTAATTATCTTTGTCACTTACGAGAACCACTTCTGTGTGTAAAATCACTATTCAGGGAAGGCAAACCGACAAAGCTTAATTCACGTAGATTTGAAAACCAAATGCGCCCTAATAGCTATTACCGCTGATTAAGAATAACGGTCCCAAGCCCTTGAGGTCCTGAAAGGAATTACTAGCAGATGAATAAACTAATTTAATTTGTGAGCTAAGGTCTAATTTGGCTTCACACAAAACGTCAATTAGAGAAGCCATCTTATAACAGATTCTGGCCAGCCTTCCCCTTAAAGGGTATTATCACCGTAATGAAAATGTTAAGTGCAAAATTTCTTTAATTAAGACTTCTTTACGTGCATTAAATAATTAAAAAAAGTAAACTCCATTTGCTTGTAAAAATACCTCTTTTCTGACTTTTTAATATTGTGATAATAATGAGTGAGAAATAAAAAAATCAGCTAATTAAATAGTATTTTCTCAGACGATGAAAGAGTAACGACGGATATCGAACGCTATGTAGCTTCTTCTTCTTTTCTTCTTCCACTTCCTATAGATCATGATCTGTTTGTTCCGCTTGTTCCCCTTCTTGTGACGTGGATTGCCAGCTGTCACGCCATCTCTTCGGAGGTCTTCCCGGTAATCTTCTTCCTGCTGGGTTCCCTTGAAGGGCGACACGTGGAAGTCTGTCGTCTTACATTCTGTTTACATGTTCGTTCCAGTATCGCCTTCGTTGTCTTCCCCACCTGACGATGTCTTCCTTACTACACTTTCTCCTTATTTCGGTGTTTCTGATTCTATCTCTTAGTGTGTTTCCGGTTATACATCTCAGTGTTTTCATTTCCGAAGTTCTCAGAATAAATTTTGTTCTAGATGTGTCTGCTCTGGTCTCTATTCCGTAGGTGGCTATCGATCTCACACATGTCTTGTATATTCTGACTTTACTTTCTTTTGCCGGTCCCAAGCCCGGATGAGAAAGGAGGAGGGGTTATAGACCAGGCTAGCCACCTATCCATAAACAATCAAATGGCTCATAAAACCGCTAAGAAAGCTTCGGACAAGGCGTGTAGCGATAGTGAATAATGTCAATGGAGCTTTAAAACATATATATTATATTATATTCGAATCTTACATGCACTCAGACGATAGTCCACAATAGTATTTTAGTTCCAACTTTGATGTATGGATTGAAAAATAGACAAAAAAAAATACTGAAAACAACCGAGGAAATTCAGCTGAAAACCGTGCACTGAGAAGAGTAAATGGGGTAACAATGTATGACAGAATACGGAACGAAGTGATTAGGGGTAATTGTGAACTAAAAGTATATGTATTAAGGAAGATGTGTAAAAGCATTCTGAGATGGTTTGTGCCCGTTGAACGAATAAATGATGAAATACTAACATAACAAATATATAATGTAAATGTGAGTGGACGCCGCGCCGTGGCGGAAGAAAGAACAAGGACGGTATAGGTAAATCAAGTGAATGGTATTTTGAAAAAAGGAAGAGAAAGGAGGACGAGAGATCGTAGGAGCTGTGTGAAAAGGTATATGGATGTGGAAGAGGTGAAACATATGTATCGAGATAGAAAAGTCTGGCACTCTGTCTTTTCTGCCTACCCCAATAGGGAACGGCGGGATGGTATGTTTGTATAATAATTCTTAATTTATTTTTGCAAAAGAAACATGATGTACAATATTGCTGAAACGATTTTTTTTCCAAGGTAAATATAATTATTTATGATATAAAACATACATATCATCATGCCGTGTCATTTGCGAGGTAGGCAGAGATAACAGATCTTCAAACTTTTCAAGCACACAATTTTTTTGCTTCCTCCATATGCATACATTTCAACATCTTTAATGTTCTATTATTTATACTCACTAGATTCTTTCAAAATCTAGTCAACTTGATCCAGCGATTTTTCCCTCGGTCTACCTCTTTCATGAACGCCTTGCATTTCTTGCCTGTGTTCTAGATTATTCATTATTTTGTCATTCATTCTTTCTACGTATCTTAACCTTCTTAATATGAAATATGAATAATGCATTAAAGGGTTAAATAATAAAAATTCATATTCAAAATTTGGATAAAAAATCAACATCTTCATCAAATACGTATAGATGTTCGTGCCACTGCACTAGCGTATTCATGCCAAAAAGTAACGGCACATGGTGTAAATTATCTCGTTAGATAGGTATTACTACTGTTTTACCTGCATTATAGTTGTTTAAATCTCAAACACAATCAACGAAAATAAAAAACTAATTAAATGACAAAAAACGATTAAGTTAAAATGTAAATGGAATAACCAATCTCCCAACCAAGAAATTAGATTAATAAAATTCTAGAGAAGTTCCCTCCTGAACTCAACAACATTGTCAATTAAAATATTCATTAAATCAGACATATACCTTCCCAATTGTTGCATTCGTATAATTGATGAAAACGTATTATATTGTATTGTACAGTATTATACTATGCGTATCCAGAAAGTAAGTGTACTGAGGCTCTCACGACCGGATGGATTTTATTTTCGACATGTTGGCTACACTTCCGTGTAGCCTGACCCTTCCCCTCCGCAACGAGACCGGTTCGAGGTCAGTATGTTGAGAAGTGTCGACGCGACAACACGTTTCGTGAAAAATGTAAATCCAATCTCCCGCCAAGTGCGAAATACGCGGCGTCATCCGTTATCTCGTTTAGAAGGGAAAATCTCCGGTTGAGGTTTACAATGAGGTGAAAACTGCATATGGTGATACAGCTATGAATCGTACGAGTGTGTACAAGTGGTGTCGCGAGTTTAAAAACGGTCACGTCACACCTCTTCACCCTCCGCCAAAAAGTTCAAAACCACAATTTCAGCCAAGAAAATCATGGCATCCGTGTTTTGGGACTGTCAAGGCATAATTTTAATTGAATATATGCCTCAAGGGGAGACCATCAACTCTGCAAGATACTGTGAGACCCTAAAAAAATTGCGGAGGGCGATTCAGAACAAGAGGAGAGGCATGCTGACAAAGGAAGTCTGCCTGCTGCACGACAATGCCAGACCACACACGGTCAACGCCACGAAGGAACTGCTCGCCTCGTTTAAATGGGATGTCCTGAACCATCCCACGCATTCCCCTGACCTAGCACCTTCAAATTACTATCTCTTTACCTCCCTGAAGCTGCACATGGGTGGAAAAAGGTTTTCAACCGACAAGGAGGTAAAGGAGGAGGTGGAGAAGTGGACGGAGGGGTTGGCGGGAAACTACTTCGAGGAAGGCATCAAAAAGTTGGTACCCCGCTTCACCACTTGCATTGAGAGGAATGGCGACTTTGTCGAAAAATAGCTTACATACTCGTATGTACTACGGTAACCACGTAATTTTTTTGTTTAAATAAAAAAAATTGTAACCTACAAAAATTCAGTACACTTACTTTCTGGATATGCCTCGTACTTTCATTGTATACAGTACATCCTGGTGGGCGTATTACCACGTGACAATATCTTACAAACAACCAAAAAGAACCTCAAGAGACCTTAAGTAAAAACCAGACTTGAATCATTTAAAAAAAAACAACTGGATTCCAGCAGGATTTGAACCCCTAACCTACAGGCTGTGAGACAGTCGTCCTACCAACTAGATCAGGTAGGTAGTCTTACATCAACGTATGCTAAACCCGCGTTAGCAAGTTGCTAGTGATATAATGAACTGTTAAATGCTCCATTTGTAGCAAGAGTATGAAAATCAATTAGAGTCAATATACCAGGTCAATTAATTGTCATTTACCTTATAAAGAAACACCAAATTGACTATAATCATTATTTCAGAGACTTGAAGAAAACATATATCATTCAATAAAATATCGTATGTCAGGTGGCATGCTGAAACGAAAATGACGTCTAAGAACGTTATTCTAGATTATTATAATTTTGTTGGAGCGGATAAGATAATTAGGTGTCCCAAATTGTAGGAGTACCCATTATGCTTTTTATGAGTTATTTGTACATTATTTGAAAGGCCAATTATTTATAACGTGATAACGATTTGGTTTATTAAGTTAAGAAATATGAGTATATAGAAACATTTAAAAAAAATATTTTATAAAATTTATCTATCCAAGCAATCATCGAAACCTCATTCTTTGATCTTTGAATATAAGAAATTCCCTTATCCACAAAAGAATGTATTTGAATAAAACATACCTTTAGGAAAATTTAAAGAAAAATCCGTTTTAATAAGCAGAAACTGTTCCGTAAATATTTTAGAGACAATTCAGCGAGCCTGAAAATTTAATATTTTCAAAGCAGGTATATTTACGATGTGAAAAGGAAATTTCTTTCGTAATATGAAAAATGCTGAAGAAAATTAAAAGACCTGAATATGAAAGTTAATACTTGGTTAAAGGAAGCTTTGATACTCTGGACTAAAGTAAAACTACTTTAATGAACAAAGTTCTAGAAAGAAGCAGGCGAAGTCACATTCCAATCTCAAGTTTTTGTAACATTTACAAGAAACACAAAAATAGCCCGGGTTTTTAATTTGGTTCACAAAGAAAAAAGTTACTCGGTAACTAAAAGAGTTCGATTTTATTAAGAATCAAATTCATTTCCTTTTGCTGAAACCCTTTGACTTGATTTTCAAATAAATTCCTTTGAGACAGGAGTTTTCATTTAATATACTTGCTACACGAGGTAAAAGTTCATTCAATAGTTGCACGTCGAAAAATGTGGTTTATTGTAAAAAGGTGTTAATCAAGTACGAATTCTCAACTTAAGGTCTTTATTGGTATTTATCTTTTTTTTAATTTTTCGAAATAGTATTGTTTTTTTTTATTATTCTCGCTCGTTGAAGGAGGTGGATTTCATTAATAATTTGATGAAGGGAAATGTGTTTTTGTAGCGTTTGTTTCACTTTTCCTTCTGTGTGTATTTTATAAAATTATCTTGGATAAGATTTAGAAATAAGAAATATTTTTTGATTTCATTATCTACAAAACGTTTTTACAATTCTTATTTGAGTTTTTATTTCAATTTACAATATTGATAATGGTAATTAAATGTGATCGAATATATTTTTGATGTAATAAATTTTCAATAAAAAAGTTTCAATCTGTAGTAGTTCTTCTTATTTTTTAATGATTTGAATATTACCTTTTTATACATTTAAGACTAAAAATTATAAATATAAAAAAATATTTAAATTTACGCGTTTTAAATACTAGAATCAATTAAGTATGTAAGTTTGCTCCTTGTAACAAAAGCAATAAACGAGATTCGTTTTTGAAAAGTTTACTCACTTTTTTTTCGTATCATAAAATAATTGAGTTTTTATCATTACCTTGGTGATTTTTAATATATCTGCTTCTTCGTCATGTTCTCAATGTGGATGAACGTGGTTTCATGTGGTTTTCTTGGTAAAATAGTGTGGTGGTTTCCATTGCCTTCAGCACCGCAGCAGATGTTACATGTGGTATATATTATGACCCCTGGTGCCGACATACATTATTTTGGATTGTAATACTAAGTCCCAGATGAAATGTATACTTGTGGATGTTAAGTGGGAGCAGGTGTGTTGTATAAATGTTTTAGGATATATTAATGCGGATAGGAGTTGGAAGGATTCGAAGAAAGGATAGGGAAAATACAGAAACAGAAGTGATAAACCTCTGTTCTTCTACACTAAGATTAGTGGTAAGGTAAGTACGAGTAAGTTTAGCTGCTGTCCATGCACTGACAACTACTTGGAGCCAAAGGCGATAAGTTTGAGGTGTCACCGGACCAGGAGCTGAGTACATCTAAGCGATTCTAGACTGGCCAGTACTGTTCACAACGTACTGCCGCTTAACATTTCGCTGTACTTCTTTTAATAAAATACATTTATGGTATATCTGAGATATTTTTTGCTATGCAGTATTTTTTTCTAGCCATCCAGCTTATCTTGAATACGTTTATTTGATTAAATCCATGATAGGTTTAAAAAAAATTCAGTTTCAAGTAAAAAAAAATATATTAATTTCTAAATAATAATGGCTGAACTGGAGGAAATGAATTAATTAAAAAATAAGAGAGAAGACAAATTAGGATGAAATATATTTTTAATAATGTTATATTTTTTAAAATTTCGCACGTCTGATAGCTCTGGTAATTCATAAGTTTAAGAAATTGATGTTTTTTTGTAGAAAAATACTAGAAACACGCTAACTAAAAATATACTAATAAAAAAACTTTGAGAAGAGCCTGTTCTATAAACAGTGCTATGTTAATTGTCCTTTTGTGATTATTATTTAAAAAAAGGAATTTATCGTTAACCGACGTGATATTCATAAATCAAATAAAATTCGAAATAAACCACTATTTTTTTATTGAATTTCCAATCAAATACCATTGGCTTAAATATTTCACAAAAAAATCGTTTTCCAAATATTACTTACCATTTAAAAGGATTATATTATTTCAAAGCACATCATCCTCTGTTTGAAAATTTTCCCCTCAAAGTTCAAGAAAAGGATTCCGGAGCTCACTAAAGCTCGCCTGTGGGACGCCACAACAGAAGCTCCGTGTGAAGGGAAAGCCTCCAGATTT